>CM024725.1:37198710-37392130 GCA_014182545.1 Eucalyptus globulus | reverse complement strand
AGATTTAGGAAGCCAAAGACTCGCCTTCGCCTACACACTGCTGCTCACATCGCCGCCGTGCTGTGAAAACCGGAGCCGTGAAGCCGACTTGCGCATCTCGGTCGCGTAGTCCCCATCGCACCCCCTTTCGAACCGTGCCGCCACTGAAATCACCAGCACAGACCCGTTATCACTCGCCCTCGCCGTCCTCATAAACGGATTGCCGTCGTCGTCTCCACCGTCGTCGTGGTCATCTCCACTGCCGTCACCGTCGTCTCCGCCATCGCCACCGTCCGCCCGGTGACGCCACAGTCCCTCTCATCAGCGCCGCGAGAGCAAGGGGGTAGGAGGCCGGGAACCGGGTCGATTGCGGAGTGCATCGTGACCCGGTTCCCTGTTTTCGGGTAGGGTTTCCCCGGGCGGGTTGTGCGCATGGGCCGGGTAGTTTTGAACTGGAATTTTTATAAAACGGGCCAAGAGTGGTTTGGGCTTATTTTTTAAAAAAAATGAGAGGGAGAGAAAAAAAACCTGAGTTGGGCCCGCGTTGCGGGCCAGTCATTCTCGGGCGGGGAGCGAGCGGGTCGGGCCCAGCCGGGGATCCGACCGGTTCGTTTTTAATATTATTATAATATAAAACAATATTTTTTTTAAAAATAATAATAATAAATAATTTATTTTTCAAAAAATCATAAATATTTCATAGTTTCCAAAAAATGCCAAAATCCCAAAAAAAACCAAAAATTTATGGAAAAAGCCAAAAAAATTCATAAAATGCTAAAAAGACTTATTTTCAAAAAAAAAAAAAAAAAAGAAGCAAAAAATCCAAAAATCCCTTTTACTTTCAAAAAATAGAAAAATGTCCCAAAAATGTTTTCCTCCACAAAATGCATGGAAAATCTCTCAAATATCCAAAAAACCTCAAGGTTTAAACAAGATTAGGTACCGAAAGGGCATTAGTGATTAACTACTGTAATCAAGTCCCCGATCCTAATTTCTCTGGTTGTGCGGGGTGAGTATTTCTCCGATACTTCACTTGGGTTTCTAATCAACCCACCCCAAATCGATTAGTGGCGACTCCATTTTAAAAATTGATTTATAGGTTAAAAACTCAAACTATTAAAGTCGTGAATTGGTGGAATTGGGAGAGTCCGAGCTTAATAATTAAATTTCAGCCGAGCCATTAGCCTCCTTAGGCGCCCGTACCCGATTGCGGGCGCCGAGAAAAAGAGTCGCGACACCACGACAAATTCCCCCTTCTTTTTCTCCCTTTGGCCGTGGTCGAGTGGAATTCCATGCTGACTTCGGCCCGACCAATCCGGGGCCGGACATGATCGTCGGTCGTCGCCAAATCGACGTTCCCGAGCCGTCCGTCAATGGCGGTCGGCGTATGCATCGGCACGAGTCCACGGACAATTAGGCCTTGTTTGGCAATATGCCAAATAGTGACTGATTCTGATTTTTTGTTCCCATTGTCAAACGGTGACTGATTCTAATTTTTGTTCCCGAATCAATTTGGGACGAGAATCGCGTTTGGTAAAAATTTTGTTCCCCGGGAATCGGTTTGGGAGTAGATTTGAGAATAAAAAATAAAGTTGATTATGCGTCCGAGAATCAAAAAAAGAATCAACACAATAAAACTCTTCTTCTTTCCTTCCGCCATCCCGCGGCGTTGCCCGCCGCCGCCCGCCGCCGTCCGCCGTCGCCCACCACCGCCGCCCGCCGCCGGCCGCGGTCGCGAGGCTCGCCTGGCCGGGCGAGGTTCGACAAGCTCGCCGGATGCTCGCCCAGCCACCGGCGAGCCTCACCGGGCGGGCGAGGCTGCTTGTCCACCGGCGAGGCGAGGCCCACCTAGCCACCGGCCGGGCTCGCCTAGCCTGTCCACCGGCGACGCTCGGCCTCGCCCAGCTGCCGGTGAGGCTCGGCCAACGAGGGCCAACCTCGCCAAGGGCTGACGACGCTTTGTTGAGGTCACCGGCCCTCGTCCGGCCGGTCACTAGTCCGGCGACCAGCCACAAGAAGAAGAAGAAAAATAGGAGAAAAAGGAAAAAAAAAATTGAAAAAAAAAATGAAAAAAAAAGGAAAAAAAAGGGAAAAAAGGTATAAAAAAAAAAAAAAAGAAAAAAAAAGTAAAAAAGTAGAAAAATTATTTTTAAAAAAATTGGAACATAATTAATGAACCCATTATCAAACGCAATTCTATTCAGAATTATAAATTTTAGATAGTTACCAAACACGTTCTTTTACTCGAGAATCGGTTCAGGAACGAGAATCATAAATAATCATTTCTTGTCGGAATCGGTTCCGGGAACAAAATCGTTGCCAAACGCACCCTTAGTAGCTCGTTTGGGTCGGTAAATCACTTGCTGCTACACCCTTATGATCGTAACATCATTGTTCTAGTTTAGTGATCTCTCGTCGGATCAATCCTTACATCCCCTGTTCTCGACTGTCCTTGTCGAGACCTTTGTCGGACCCAATGACAAGGTTTCTTCATTTTGCAGAGACGGACGGTTGTTTGGATGCGAGAAGCGACCCTTGAAAGCAAAGGGGAGGAGACCCATGGTTCAATGTGAAATCATCACCACGATGAAAAAGATTATGTGACCCATTGGAGGGACCACGATCATTCTCTCAATGTGGCCCAAAATTAGTTGCACACGATAATCATGCCGTCACGGCGTAAATATCTCGCGGCATTTATTTCGAAAAACTATATTTATTGTGATACATTTACACGCGACACATTTACTTCAAAAATTTGGTATCACAAATTCGGATAAATTTGTCACATAAGTACGAATTTAAGGTAAATGTGTTATACAGATATAAGTTTAAATTTTTTGGTTATATAATTAAAGTAAATGTGTCACATTAAGTTTAGGATTTTTTGTGATTTTTTCCATTTTCTAAATCACAAGGTAATCTAAAATTCCATTTTTATGAACTATTTCCAGTCAGTTCTCTTTTCGTGTACAAACGACACTTGTTATCATCTATCAAATAATATCGTGATGAATCTTGAGAATATAATCTGTTCCTAATCGAGACGCAAATGTATCTCCATACAAATCGTGTGGCAATTCCTAAAGTGCTTCCAATCAGTTCTCTTTTGTGCACAACCGACGTGTTATTCTCATCTATCAAATAATATCGGGCGAATCTTGGGAATATAATTTGCTCCTAATGTAGATGGAAAAGCAGCTACATACGGACAGAAAAAAAAAGGAGTGAAAAAGGAAAAGTAATCGTGTTATCGCATAATTCCCATTATCGCACGTAACGACTTTATATTTCTTGGACCGGCTTTATAAAGACAATGGAGTCTTGCTATGCTTACATTAAAGATAGTGCATTATCTCCCCAGGGTGGCCAAAAGCAACGTGACGTGGGTCACCCTATATTTCTTCCTATATGGTATTCTGATGCTGCACATCACACATTTTGTCCCCAAAAATTGCACAAAAATGCGGGTTACGAACGCACGACCTGAGCAACGTTATTATACCATTGACGGCGATTGCTTTCATGGGAAATGCATGCATGGATCGCAATCGAATCATCCTGTGGAATGTTGCCAAGATGCGTGAAAAGAACCTCAACCCCTGAATTAATTAGGTCATAATCTCGATCTTAGCTCTCGCTTGAAGCTACAGATCAAGACGGACGACCGGCATTGCGGACCGGTTCTTCTTGCGTCTCTTGTTTAGTGGACGTCGAGTGCTAATAATCATGATTACGCCGCTGATTAGCGACCACGACACGACATGCGGGACGCGTGTCGTGTCGTGCATGTTGTTTCGTGTCGGATTTGATGCCCGCCCGGCTTAAGGGAATAACGGTGGGAAAGATCGCTCAACACGTGATGGCCTGGAAACGAGGGAGGGGGCAAGGAGCGCCTTGATTTGAGCCACCAATTGCCCTCCTCGGAATTTAAAAAAAAGAATCCCTCCGAGTTTTGGTAAAGGACGATGTCGAAAAGGATGTCAGAAATGTCGGCGGAGGGGATCACGTCACATCCTATCTCAGCAACTCTTCTCACGCTTCGGTTTTGCAGACCAATTTTTTTGTATTAACCTAATTTCAAATTATATGTTATAAATTATAAATTGGGTTATGATGAAGAGCCGGATTCAATAGTCATGTGAATCTCAATTAATTTCACATTTCAGTACGGCTTATATGTACAAATTTTACTAGAGTTTAGATGGTCCGGTCACAAATCCATATGATTTAATAAATACTGTGCACTATCCAACCACAACTTTCAATCGCTCTTTTGACCTCTCGAGATCAGCACGGCTTGTCAAGGCATTAGGGAATTCCAATTCATGAATAGGGGGAGGCCATCCATTCCCATCATTTACTTGCATTCAATTTATTCCTAAGGTATTTGGGGTGTTTCACAAAAAACCGACTATTCGTATTACTTACAAAAATGAATAAATGAGAAATATTATTATTATTAAGGGAAATATTCAGTCATAAAGTATCATGGATAGCAGAAATATTTTTTATGTATCAATGATTTCAGAGTTTAATGGTTAGTTGAGATCGGCGGTTGAACAGTTCATCAAGAACTTCACACGTTGTTGGAAGATATGATGCTCGAGAGATTTGCATATATCATAAATAGAGGCAATTGGTTATATCTTAGGAATAGAGGGATTACATAATGTACACTTTCTTTTATTATCATTCTTTCTATCATTCTTTCTTATGTTTATGTACAGCATTGTGCATCACATTACATATATGAAAAACAGAGGCACAATTTCCCTCTCTAAAATTCTTCCTTTTATCTTCAAATCTAGTCTCGTGACATGGTATCAGAGCAGCTGAAATTCTGATTCTATAGTCGCTTCCGCTTCTTTTCTTTCTCGATTGCCGCTCGTGGAACTACATCTGCAAAACAGAGTTACCACAGGAATCGTTATTATAGAAGGAAGAAACCTTTACCATGCCTAAAACACAAGACCCTACCTCTACCTCAAATAACCAACCTGCTGAAGAGACCACGCCAGAAGAACAAGGCACACAGGATTCGTCCAATGTTGCTTCTGCTACTCAACAGCAATCCAGCCAGACACAAACCCAGAACGTGCAATGGCAACAGTTCCCAGCTCAGTTCAATCTAGGGTAGCCCTTCATGGGCCATCCATACCAGTGGATACCATATCCATGGTTCCATTCATCACAGCCAGGAAGCTACCAGAGCAGCATTGGGACTGAAGGAGGTCCGCCAACCGTCGATGGGGCAAACCCTGCCATCAGTCCAGTGCAGACGAGCGGATCAACGGGAGTCGAGGTGGGATCAAATACCCACTCGACTTGTCTCAATATGGGTCATGCGGGGCAATCAAATCAGGGTACATGACCGAACAATTCAGGGATGGGAGGAAGCCCTTACCCCAATCCTGGTTTTTTTTCCGTATCACATTTTTCCTACCGATGGTAGGCGGAGCCCGGCGACCCACTCCCACGACAAATGCAGACGGACCAGAGTTAAAACTCATCAGCGAGAGAGAGTTAGCTGGTGCCGACAACTACTCGATTTGGGGCCCATGCGAGTTCCGGCGCGCGCTAGTAACAAAAGATAAAGGGTTTTACGGACGGAACAATCCCGATTCCTGCCAACGAGAGGATGGCACGACTATGGAGAAAATGCAACCAACTCACCAGGACTTGGATAGGAAATTGCATCTCATCCGAAGTCGTGGCCGCTCTCCGCCCGACGGAGGATTCAAAGCAAATGTGGGATAATGTTAAAGAAATGTTTGGAAAACTTGATCAGGTGAAGATTTTTACAATAACACAGCAGATCTCGGAGTTAAAACAGGGGAATATGAGCATAGCAGCCGTCTACAACAAACTCTCGGCTCGTGGAACGAGCTCGAAGCAGTCGAGGAAAATTTGAGTGGCCGGAGCCAATTTTACAGCAATACGAGCCATGCGAGAAAGGGAGAAGACAACGAGATTCCTGCTCATACTCAACGAGGCTTACCTCTCGTTTCGCTCTCAAATCCTTACGATGGAACCCATGCCAAGCCTCAATCAAATCTACCAACTTGCCATCCAAGAGGAGAATCAGCAAAGATCCGCAGATCTTAGGGTTTCTAGGGGAGATGGAGTCGCTGCCGGCTGCAAGAAGGTAGATTCGACCTCCGCCGAAGAACGAGAGGAAACGAGGGACAGCAAGGAGGAGAGCTAGGGTTCCTCGACGGAAACCCTAGCAGTTCGCCTTTTATAGGGCGATCGGACGGTCTCCATTCGTCCACAGGAGCGAACGGATCCAACGGCCCACAACGCCATACTCTTCATGGGCCAAATGGGCCGCGCAGAAACAACTCTTATGGGCTTGATATCATGTCTGGAAATTCAGCCAGCGGGATAGAGAGTAATTATGGGCCAACTCTGGCCCAAGTTCTGCAGCCCATGAACAAGCCCATTTCATTTGGAGGAGAATTTTAATCATAAATGCAAAGGTAAATTATACTGCGAATATTGTAAACGTCCACATCATTCAATAGAAAATTGTTGGAAGCTGCATGGGAAACACTGGAGAGAAAGAAAAGGGGAAAATTTTCTAGCATTTTTCAGGTGTGAGGACAACCATCGGACAAAACTATTACTAATGATCAATATCAAGAAGCGATGGAGACACTAAGGAAACTGGACACTTCGACAAGGCGGGGTTTCACGGTACTTCTTCTTGCTTGATGAATTCAATTTCAAGAAGTGCATGGATTATTGACTCGGGTGCTAGTGATCACATTGTTTGTGATAAGAATTTACTTTCTAATATTAAAAAATTATCCTCTTCCATATTAGTGCAACTCCCAAATGGAAATACCACACAAGTTGAAATGATAGGCACAATAGTCCTTAGTCCACTCATTGTGCTTAAAAATGTGTTTTATATTCCTGATTTCCATTTCAATCTCGTGTCAGTATCTTGAGCTTTGTGAAGAAAATTCCTGCCAAATCTTATTCAATCTGATAAATGTTTGTTTCAGGCCTTTCATTGGGAAACTAATGGGCTTGGGTAGAGTATTCCAAGGGCTATATTTCTGGATGGATGTTTCGCGAGTCTCAAATTTCTTTCCAGTAAATCTTTGTGTAATTCTGCTATCAATAATAAGATTTTTCTTAATCATCAAAGAATGGGTCACTCTGCTTCATTCCCTTATCCACAATATCCCGTTTGTCCATTAGCAAAGCAGACACGTCCTTCTTTTCATAACGGTACCTCTCAAGTCGATGAGATTTTTCATTACTCCATATCGATATTTGGGGACCTTATCATACCTTGAATCATGATGGGTCTAGATTTTCCTCACCATTGTAGATGATTTTTCGCGAGCTACATGGATATTCCTAATGCAGTAAAAAAATCAAGTTCTTTCTCACATTAGGACTTTTTTTTTGCCATATCTAAAAATCAATTTGGAAATCCATTAAACGCATTCGCACTTATAATGGTAGAGAATTTTTGATAGTGAATGTAATTCTTTATTCACATTGAATGGGATTTTACACGAGCTCTTGCACCTACACACCACAGCGAGAATGGTGTTGTCGGCGGAAACACCGCCATCTTCTTGAAGTAGCACGTGCTTTTAAGTTTCGGGATCTATCCCTGAAAATTTTAAGGAGATTGCGTGGTCACGGCAGCGTATCTAATCAATCGTATGCCGTCCCG
Source organism: Eucalyptus globulus (assembly GCA_014182545.1). NCBI lineage: Eukaryota > Viridiplantae > Streptophyta > Magnoliopsida > Myrtales > Myrtaceae > Eucalyptus > Eucalyptus globulus. Next base: position 37,384,452 of record CM024725.1, on the reverse strand, counting down.
CATTCTTAAAGGAAAAACTCCTTTTGAATTACTATATGGAAGGAAGCCGGATCGAGTCATCTCGAGTTCTTGGGTGTCTATGCTATGTGACTACATAGGACACAGAGATAAAATGGGACCTCGTGCTCGCCAGTGTATATTTATGGGGTATCCAAACCTGAAAAGAGGATATAGGGTATATGAACCAACCTCAGGAGAATTCTTTATAAGCCGAGATGTGATATTTCATGAAGATGTTTTTCCATTCAAAGAAATGAATCATTCTTCTGAAGATGAGAGAAAAACTAATAAGCATTTTCTATCAGAAGATGATCTTTCTCCAGGAGGATCTTATATTGTTGTTCCTCCTCCAAGACCACAGGAATTTTCCAATGCACCAACTACAAATTCCAATGAGGTTGTTCGAGACAACTTCACTGAAGAACCATCAACGAAAGGAATTCTCCAATAGCAGCTCCTTCGAACCAAGTCACACCGAGCTCTTCTTTGACTCCGCCCGAGAACCCAAGCGATCGGCGAGCTGGTCGTCCACCAATTTGGACAAAGGACTACGTTTGTGCATCTTCTGGGTCCTCAGGTACTCATTATCCTATCTCTTCCTACATTTCATATGATAAGCTGTCATCGGAGCATTTATGTTGCATGGTTCGTATTCTGAGGAGCATGAGCCTTCTAGTTATAATGAGGCAATGCATGACCCATGTTGGCAACGAGCTATGGAGCGAGAACTAAATGCCCTTGTAGATAATCACACTTGGGATATTGTATCTTTACCCACTCATCGCAAGGCAATTGGATGCAAATGGGTATATAAAATAAAGTATAGAGCAGATGGCTCTATAGAAAGATACAAGGCCCGGTTAGTTGCCAAGGGATTTACACAAAAAGAAGGTTTTGACTACCATGAGACTTTTTCTCCAGTAGCCAAAGACGTCACCATTCGTTCTTTTCTATCGGTTGCTGCTTTTCGTAATTGGTCATTGCATCAGATGGATGTCCATAATGTTTTCCTGCATGGTGATCTAGACGAAGAAATATACATGGATCTTTCGCCGGATTACGGAGACGAGGGGAGTCTAAGGTATGTCGTCTCCGTAAATCTCTTTATGGATTAAAGCGAGCATCTCGACAATGGTATGCCAAATTTACGAGTGCTCTTACGGCTGCTGGCTTCGGACAATCCAAGTATGATTATGCACTATTCACTTGGAAGAAAGGTATGTCGTCTATTTATCTAATGATTTATGTTGACGACATCTTGATTATGGGAAATGATGATTTTTGCTGAAGAAGCTGAAAGAATATCTGCATTCCACCTTTCATATCAAAGACTTAGGGCCACCTAAGTATTTTCTTGGAATTGAGATAGCTCGTTCGAATCAGGGAATTTCACTCAGTCAGCGAAAGTTCGTAATGGAGATTATTTCAGAGGCAGGTTTATCAGGTTGCAAACCTTCTATTATTCCCATCGAGCAGAATGCCAAGCTAACTTCTGCTGATTATGATTCTGGCATATCTACTTCTGATGACCCATTGTTAAAGGATCCATCTAGATATCAGAGACTAGTTGGGAAGCTCATATATCTCACCATGACTAGACCAGACATTTGTTATGCTGTTCAGACTCTCAGTCAATTCATGCACAGCCCTAAACAGTCGCATTTAAATGCGGCCATGAAAATTGTGAGATATTTGAAGACATGCCTAGGATTAGGGATACTTCTTTCCCGGAGATGCAACATGGAGATGATGGCTTATTGTGATGCAAATTATGCTACATGTCCAATGAGCAGGAGATCTATTACTGGTTTTTGCATAAAATTCGGGGAATCACTACTTTCGTGGAAAACAAAAAAACAATCCATTTGTATCCTTATCCTCAGCGAAGCCGAATATCAATCCATGGCCAAAACAGTTTGTGAAATAGTTTGGTTAAGGGGTCTTATTCTAGATCTCGGGGCAGAAGTTAAAGGTCCAACCACATTCTTCTGTGACAATGATTCAGCACTCAAGCTTGCAGCAAATCCTATAGTTCATGAGAGAACAAAACACATAGAAGTTGATTGTCACTTCACTCGAGAGAAGATTCAAGGAGTCATCAAGACAAGAGGAATCGTAAACCACGAAGCAACCTGCGGACATTTTTACCAAGCCTCTTTGTCAAAGACAACACACATATCTTCTAAGCAAGCTAGGCGTCTTGAACATATACAAGCCACCAGCTTGAGATGAGTGTTGGAAGATATGATTCTCGAGAGATTTGCATATATCATAAATAGAGGCAATTGTTTATATCTTAGGAATAGAGGGATTACAGAATGTACACTTTCTTTTATTATCATTCTTTCTATCATTCTTTCTTATGTTTATATACAGCATTGTACATCACATTACATATATGAAAAACAGAGGCACAATTTCCCTCTCTAAAATTCTTCCTTTTATCTTCAAATCTAGTCTCGTGACACACGTGTTTAGGAGAAGCATGCGCGACAACCGCATTTAAGACCTTCAGTCCCAAGGTGTTACATATGTTGGACAGGTATTGCAATTTAAATTAAATTTTCAACGCATTTTTTCTTCCTTTCTTTAAGGGTTTGCAATTTTCCTTTTTCTTGGCCTCTCAATAAATCGAACGGACGACCTTTTTAGATGTGCGAAACGACTTGTCGGTTCGTGAGCACGCGCCGAATTATTGAAGCTGCATGTAGAGCGAAGTTAGCTTAAGAAAAGAGGTTAGTGCTAAGCTTACCAAAATTTTGATTTATTAAGGTAATATTTTTTTAGAATTTTTAGAATTTTTTTTTAGTAAGAGTAAGCAATATATTAATAGAGGTCAAACTGTACAAACCACACGGCTCCAAAAACTTACACTCAAAATGAACACACTCATTAAGAGTGGAAGGAAGCATGGAAAAGCAACAAAACAACCAACAGAAAGCTAGCGGCAAACAAGCTTGGCAAAAACACCCAAGCAACCACCGATAAGCCTATGTCAGACTACAATCAGAGGAAGCGAAGATAATGGGGTCCACATCCCACGAGCGTTGAAGCGAAGATAATGGGGTCCACATCCCACAAGCGTTGCATCCGCCTGTTCTTGGGAGAGTCCTCAACATTCTTAAAGTTAAGAGCCTTATCCTTAATGACCTTTAGGAGTATTTTCATGGCCGAAATAGATAACAACTCCCCCTAAAAAGAATATTGTTCATCTTCCTCCAAATGATGTGATACAGCGCCCCAAAGGAGGACCGGGCAACACACTTACAAAAGTCCTTGTCGACGAGCAAGGTAATGGCCCAACTGAGAGTCTCCTCCCAAGTCCTGTTGATCCAGGGGAGATTGCATCTAGTAGCCCAGAAGAAGGCAATACTCGAGGTAATGCGACAACTAAAAAAGAGATGATTGATAGAATCAAGCACTTCATTGCAAAAAGGGTAGGAAGCAGCATCAATTCTACCATAAGACATGAGAAGAGACTGTGTAAGCAATGCGACATCAATCCTACCATAAGACATGAGAAAAAACTGTGTAGGCAACCTCCTCTCGGTGATGAGCCACAAGTTCAATTGGTATCGAGGCAGGATAGCATTACTCCAAATGAAACAATGCCAATTGACTCTAGCTTTCTTCCGCCTTAAGGCCTCCCAAGCCGAGGCCACCGAGAACAAGCCTGTCAAGTCCTCCCTCCAACAGAACCGATCTTGGGTTCCAAACAAGGAAGGAAGCGGTGACCCCCAAGACTCAATCTACTGCTCGATAGCTCGTCCATCCTCAAAGAAGAGATCGGCAACCAAAGCTTGTCTAGAGAGATCTGGAGCTATAGATGTGGGGATCCTTGAAATATAAATTCAAAGGACCCCTAAGATGCCAATTATTGAACCGGAGCGTGCTTGATAAGCCATTGCCTAACCTCTAGTGGAAGCAAAGCCATCAATTTGTCATGAGTTGTAGAATTTTTTTTCCACGCCCAAGAGCAGCAAGTTGGCTTTTTAACAACCCAGAAGTTCTTGGTTTTTAAGAAGGTCGAGTGGACCCACTTACACCATAACGGCTCCTTATCTGAAAATAAATTTCACTATAACGACTCCTTATATTTTTAGATTTAATATCATGAAAATCCTAAATTAATACATTTGCAACATATTCATTTATCAAAAAACTCTCAAATTGATACATTTGTGATAAACCCACCTCTTGTTAGTTTTTGTTAAATTGGGTTAATATCACAAAACACCTCAAATTTGTATATATGTGACAAACGACTGGTAAAATTCCAAATTGGTTATTTGTCAACTGTTGTGTGTTATCAAATTCAGTAATTTGGCGGTAAAATTTGAGATAAATTTGAATTTGAGATATTTAGGGGTATTAATCTGCTCTTTCTCAAGGTCATTGTGAGGAAATAAAACTGACAAGTCTGACTTTCTCATCTGGGAGTGCGTCGTATTGAATCGCCTTTCTCCCAATTGGTTGACTCTCCCCTCCGTCTATCGAATTTCTTCCCTCTTTCGAAGTCAACGAAAATCATGATTTCTTTTGCAGTTCTTTTTGCTCCACTGTTATCTCAAGCATATTCCAATACATTTTCCATGAAGTTTGTAGCACGATCGTTACTACCTACGTTTCTGAATGGAGAGAGTTAATTTGCATTTATGCAACAAATCAATAAATGAATGCGTTACATCTATCGAGTTCTTTGCTTTTCAGTTGACAATCCTAGGACATCAATACTACGCAATGAGATTCTCCATCTTTGCTCAGATTTCTCGGTGAACTCTCTCTATTCGATCCGTCGTGGTTTTGCTTGTTCCGGCATTGATCCGCATTTCGGTTCCGGCAAGTGTGGTCAGGTAGCATCCGTTTCGTCGAACACATGACGATATCCCGTTCTGAAAGCTCGAGAAAGCAGCACTGCGCTGTTCTTGCATTTCCTTTCGGCGGGCACGCTCGGCCTCTCCTAGGACTAGTGTGCCGGTTGGCGCGGGCCTCGACGATGCTCGATGCGCGGTTTTCGTTCTTTAGCACGGCAAGATCAAATCGACTGATCTTTTCGCAAGCAGAAAACGGTCTCCCAGACAACATAACGGCCTATGACGTGGACGACGGCGTGCCGTCGAGCCGTGCGTTAGCAGGGGAACCCGCACGAACCCGCGAATCTATTTCTCGGCGGCGCCCGAGAACATCAGGAAGGCCATGGGTTTAGCAGTTGCAGAGACGGGTGTGGGGATCAGCTGCTTGATATCGGATGCGTTCCTATCGTTTTCCGGAGAACTGGCGGAAGAACTGCACGTTCCGTGGATCCTACTGTGGATTTCGATGCCATATCCACTCTATGTATACACAAACATCCGCCTGATCCAGCAAGTATGCTCAAACTCTTGCGCTGCAATTCCTGATGTCGATGATGAACGTGCCTGCAACGTCATCCCAGACGTGCCCGAAGTTCTCGTCGAAGATTTGCCTGAAGGAGTACTCACGGCAAGTGATTTAGAATCGGATCTGGTAGGAATTCTAGGAATCCTCGGAGCTCTACTGCCGAGAGCTAGCGCGATTGTCATGAACTTCTATCATGAACTGGATCCTACGGTAAGTGATTTAGAATCGGATCTGGTAGGAATTCTAGGAAACCTCGGAGCGCTACTGCCGAGAGCTAGCGCGATTGTCATGAACTTCTATCATGATCTGGGCGAGCCTCGCCGTGGCTAGGCAAGGCCGCTGGCCCTCGTCAGCCAGTCGCCGACCATGGCCGAGCAGCCGAAAGGAAGAAAAAATAAATAATAAAAATAAATAATAAAAAATATATTAAAAATATTAAATAATTAAAAGAAAAAAAAATTATACAAATTTACTAAACATGTTTTCTGTTCTTTTTCTATTTCGGGACAAATTTACAAAACTTATTCTTCTGTTCAAAAATTGTTCTCTGGAACATAAATAATTTTTTTATTTTTGTTCCATAGAACAATTTTTGAACATAAACATTATCAAACACACGAAAACTTTCGGTTTTGGAGCATGCTTTTGCACAATTGCCCGTGCAGGTCGTGTTCTTTCAATCATGCGAGAATATGTGCTTGACGAAAGGGCTTTACAAAGTGGCATTGCCCTTCTTCACTCTCTTTCCTTAACTTTTAGCAAAAGGGTATTCACTACTGCTAGCTTTTAGTTATAGCTTAAGTAGTGCTGCAGTACATGGCAAGAAAGGAGGAAGACAAAAACTGTGTCATCTTTTGGACATTCCTGAAGAAAAATATAATAAGATGAAAGCTATTTCCTTCCTTGGCATATCCTTAAACAGGGACGGTGGAAATATATGCTCATCACGCTCGTTGACAAAGACTTCATAATTTTTCTTCGTCGGCATCGGTTTCCTGATAATTGATGAATTCATCCGTACATCTTGAAAGGGACAATAGCTCACGGACTTGCTAAAGCATTTTGCATCAGAAAACGCGATAGTCAATTGACTTTGACCTGCCAGATTGCAAGGAACCGTCCAACTTGAGGAAGGTCGTTCGAGCTAGGGATGTCAAAACCTAATCGAAAACCGAATAGAACCGAAAAATTCGATTTTTTCGGGTTCAATTTTCATTAAAAACCAAAACTTTTTAATCGGTTCGAATTTTATTAGTTTGGTTAACTCAACCAAACCGATAAAATCTAAAGGGATGTAGGGAAAAAAATAAATACAAAAGAAAAAGCCAAATAACCAAATCAAACCGGGATTTCGGTTTGGTTCGGTTTCTATTCAGATCGGACTCCGGTTCGGTTCAATAAATTACACCCCTAGTTCCGGCAACATAACAAATGGTGTTGAATTCGTAAACGTTCGAATGTCAAAGGCAGATAAAGGTCAGATTCGAGATGCCAGATGGAAACCATATGCATGCAAGAATGCTTTCCAGCAAATTGACAACTACTAGTAAACGCACGCATGCTTTGCCGATTCGGCCGTTGACATTGCCCGCTTTCGCTTCGTCCCTCCTCTCAATGATTCATCAAATACAATAAAAGATCAGATTAGGGGGCAAATCAGTTCGGGTAGAATCCCATTTTCTTGCTCAAAATGCACTGCCGCCCTCCTTCCATTTGCCGCTTTCGAAGAAGCAATGCAGAAAATATCCCGACGCGTTTATACATCTTCTCAGAGCTCAAATTACCCTTCTTCTCTAATCTTCTTCTCCTCTCTCTCTTTTTTTTTTTTTTTTTAAAATTATATATAAATTTATTTTCGGCGCTCTACTTTTGCCAATCAAAAAGAAAATCATAGCAAGGATCCACCCTTGAGGAAGCTGATGCAGAGTCTCTCCCATGCCTCCTTGTCCGCCTCGCATGGCCCCAAGTTGGCCTTCAGGTCATCACCATACGACTCCTACAGGAATATAACGCGATAAAATCGTCAGGCTTCTTACTCGATCGATCTTTTCCATTTACAAGAAACGCATGAAGACGGAAATTGGATGGAACATACGGTGATGAGTCCGCGCTGGATGAGACGGTCGATGAGGTGGAGAAGAATGTCGCGGTTGTACTCGGGGTGCCCTTGAATGCCCATGAAGTGATCCCCGTACCTGAACATCTCGATCCCCGTTTTGTCCGACCTCGCAAGCAGCTCCGCGCCCGCCGGCAGTTCCTTCAGCTATTTAAATATCCCAAATTCAAAGCCTGTCCTCATTTTTTTCTCTTTTTAGTTTAAGAAACGAAATAACAATGCGCCGTCAATTTTGATTTTTTATCTTGTGTTTTCTTAAGGTTATAAGGTGTTGCAGTACCTCATCCTGGTGGCATTCGATCACAGCGAGTTGTGCAGGAAGTTCGAACGATGAGAAGTGATCGAAGGATGGAGAGAGTTGCAAGGTTCTCAGTCCTATGTCCCATGATTCGGCACGCCCAACTTTGCCTCCCAGTGCACGCCCTAAAACCTGTACGACCGAAAACCAGAAGATAATCAAGAAAGGGCGCCGATGCTAAACTCGATTCTTACCACTAATTGCTCTTTTCCATCGCAGAGAACAACGACAGGTGACCTAAAGAAGATGAGATTCCTTCCAACAGAGCAGTGTACATAGTATTGTCTAATTGACATCACATGATTGTAAGAAACAAACGGCCTAGGTCTGTAATGCATGCATCAAGATAAGATGTCCTCGTCACGAATTGCTGATAATGGCAGACAGCAAAAAGAGGGATCACGAAACCTGATAATCCAGCATTTAAGGAGTGCCCAATATTAGGATATTTTCAATGACAAAGCAACCCCATGCCATGCGATCACGACTTCAATTCGTCATAAATCGCAAGTTGCTAAATTGGGGTTGCAAGCATTCGACCTATGTGATAAGACGAAGAAGGCGAAAACAAAATTAGGCAAGCCTAAGAAATGCAAGATAGAGGGAGCAGATCAGCATCGAACTCACGTGAATCAGACAACTGCTACTAAACCACTGATGGCGAGCACTTGTCTGCAAATTTATCCAACCAGTAACCACAAGTACACGCTGCCGGTGCAATTAACTAATGTAAGCATCCGCAAAGGTCCAACCCCAAAACGAACAAAACCAACCCAAATCAAGGTCAAAGCGATCTGTTCTAGAAAAGGAAAAGCAGAGCGATAAGACATCAGAGGGTGAGCATAGCCAATGGCAGCTGAGCACCATTTGGGAAACATGAGCTGGGATTTGGCAGTTGATAATGATGGTCTTTGAAGCAGAATTTTCACGGGGAAGTATTGTATCAGTATGTAGGGCTTAATTCCCAAACAAAGATCGCAAACTTCTGCTGTGTGGAAGGCGGTTAGTTGGGAATGGAGTTTAGTCTCGAACAATGTTTGCTGGCGAGTAGGGAATGGTGCGTCCATAAACCTTTAGGATCCCAACTGGGGTGCGCAGGCTGCGGAGAGTCTTAAAGCTATTCGCTTACCGAAGACAAAGAAGGCAGATAAGCTGGTATGGACGCAAAACTCCTCAGGCTGCCAACTATGGTTTTAATCAGCCATTCATGGCAAATCAAACACTGAACACTGGGAGGCCTTATGGTCAGAACCAAGCCAATGTAGAAAACCCATATGGTTATAACCCTGGTCAGAATCAACCTAACTTAGGAGGGCAACCAAATATTGTAGGGAGTTTTCCACAACCGAATACATAACCATATCGTAACATACCACAGCAGCCTATCTTTGGGAATCGGCAACCCCAAGCTCTTTTCCAGGGACAAAACTTTGGCCAGAATTATGGTCAAAATTGGATTCCTAAGAACCCTGTGATGGGCCAAGTACCTCAGCCTACAATCCCTGTTAACCAGGAGTCTTTGGCCAACTTAATCGAACAGATGTATGGCTCTCGATTGCAGAGAGTTAACAGGCCATTGTATAGGAAGCCGTATCTTGAGCACATTGATAGGGCCTTGGCAAATCTCTCCACTGACACTTTACGTGATTAATGTCAGCATTCCAGCTATGCAAACACACGTCGCCCCTACCGGACAAAGAGCAAAACATCATAACCCCCAACATCGCCTAATAATACACTAAAAGGGCCCTAAAGAATCACGAACGGAATAGAGTTCATCTCGAGTTTTCCATGTTTGGGCGGCCACCCCTTTTAGGAGCATTTCTCAATTGCGGATTCGATTGCCGACAGGTGAATTAGCTGGTTTTAGGCGAGGTTGATGCTTGGGACAGCTCATGACTCGCTTCTCGAGCAGTAAGTAAGCTGAATTCGGCATCACTAGCACGTGCGAATACGAGCCGTATTAACATGTACTGGTGAATTAAAGTGGGAGCAGCCGAAAAGTGGGGCTTGGACCACCCTGCTCGAATCATTAAAGAGGTACCCATCTCGGGTCCCACGAAGTTGCAAGAAATTGCTTGCCGAGATTATGGATTTTCATCCCGAAATTCACCAAGACATATCATTTTTGAAAAAACGTCCCAGGGGTATGTGAGGGAAAATGAAAAATGGGGATTTCGAAGGAAAATGGGTGAGGACGCGTGAGGGAATGGGTGGGGACGCGTGAGTTTGAAGTGGGTTTTGAGCTCGCGTCGCCTGCGGCGGGTAAAAATGCGAGAAGTGAGTGTAGAGTAGAAATAAGTAGGAGGATGGCTAAAAAAAGAAGAAGCAAGTGCCAAATGCAACCATAGGCCGACCCGGTTGCCGGTGTATTCAAAACGCTCGACCCGCCGATTAAACGTTCCTGGCTCGATTTGATGGACCACCAAATTCATCAAACGCCCCCAAAAGCCGCTCGTGACAGCCACAGTCGCGTCGCCCTAAAGCTTGTCGCCATCTCCTATTTTCTGGCGTTTCTCCATTGTCCTATTCAACGCCTCATGATTTCGTCCCCTCCATGACCACCATCGAAAGAATAATTAAAAAAAAAAAAAAAAAAAAAGTTTGTTTGGCCAAAAAAAGAAGTGACAATCGGCGTCGAAAACCAGAAACACCTTCAAAAGATTATTTTCACGTCGAACTTTTATGCATTGATGCAAAATAGAAGTACCCATTTGAAGTTTAAGTGATAATGATCTTCAGATGGATTTCAATGCCCCAGAACCAGTTTCAAAGGATGATTTTCACGTCAAACGTTTATGCATCGATGCAAGATAGAAGTACCCATTTGGAGTTTAAGCGGTTCGAAGACCTTGAGATGGTTTTCAAAGCCCCAGAACCAGTTTCAAAAGATGATTTTCACGTCAAACTTTCATGTATTGATGCAAAATGGAAGTACCCATTTTGGACTTTGACCGGTTCAAAGATCTTCGGATGGTTTTCAAAGCCTTCGTCGGCTCATTTTCCTCATCTAACCAAGATTGTTCGACCTCTTTTCAAGCAGAAACGACCGGAGAAAAACCATAACGAGGACGGCGCGTGAGAATGGACTCGCGATGGCCATGCGGGGTGTGGGAAGAAAACAAAAAAGTAACGCGATCTTTCTTATTGGTTGTAACGATTTTACCTGGTGTCCGAAGCAAATGCCGAGGACCTTCTTCTTCATGGAGTCGAGGTTCTTGAGCAGGTCCATCAGCCGGCAGATCCAGTCGTCGTCGGCGTGGGCGTCGCAGAAGCTGCCGGTGATGACGAAGCCGTCGTAGAGCCCGACCTGGCCGTCGTCGGGGAGCTCCCCGGCGGGGGCGCGGAACACGTCCCAGACCTCGCCCTCCCCGGCCAGCATTCCCTTGAAGAGCCCGAAAATCCCCCCGTACTGCTCCTTCGTGTACTCCGAGTCCTGCGAGCAGTGCAGCACCGCGAACCTCTTGACCTCCATTCCTCTCCCCCCCACAAGCTCCAAACTTCCCCACCCAGAGAAACAGAGAGAGCGAAACACAGAGAGAGAAAACCCTTCTTCTTCTCCTCTCTCCGCCTAAAGACGATGGCGTTTTTGGGTCTGCCAATGGGATGGGGCAGGGCCGGAATTTATACAGGGAGACGCGGGAGCGCGGGAATGGGGGCCGTACGGATCGGGATTCTAGTTTACGATTCGGTCCCCTGTTTTCGCGTCCTATTTCCATATTCGCCCCTCGCCCTCCTCTTCCGTTCCGTTACTCTTTGGTGTTTGCCCGATGGAAAAAAAGAAGCTTTGATCGAAGTCAGCAGGATCTCATTAAGACGGTGGACATTCAATGAAGGAGGGGACCACCCAGCGCAGGCGCAAAGAGAGAGGGAGAGAGAGAGAGAGAGTGAATCTTGATTAGTTTACGAGACAGGTTCATAAATCCGAAAACAGAGATCTTTAATCACCTAATCACTGAATCCTCCAGCCAACCAGGACCTCTCTCTTTCCACGACAAATTCCCCCCCTTCTTTTTCTCACTTTGGCCGTGGTCAGAGTGGAATTCCATGCTGACTTTGGCGGCCCGACCAATCCGGGGCCAGACATGGTCGTGGGTCGTCGCCAAATCGACGTTCCGAAGCCGTCCGTCAATGGCGGTCGGCGTACGCATCGGCACGGAGTCCACGGACAATTAGTAGCTCGTTTGGGTCAGTAAATCACTTGCTGCTACACCCTTATGATCGTAACATCACTGTTCTAGTTTAGTGATCTCTCGTCGGATCAATCCTTACATCCCCTGTTCTCGACTGTCCTTGTCGAGACCTTTGTCGGACCCAATGACGAGGTTTCTTCATTTGGCAGAGACGGACGGCTGTTTCGATGCGAGACCCGTGGTTCAATGCGAAATCATCACCACGATCAAAAAGATTATGTGACCCATTGGAGGGACCACGATCATTCTCTCAATGTGGCCCAAGATTAGTTGCACACGATAATCATGCCGTCACGGCATAAATATCTCATGGTATTTATTTTGAAAAATTATACTTATTGTGATGCATTTACACGCGACACATTTACTTCAAAAACTTGGTATCACAAAAAAATATTTGGATAAATTTGTCATATAAGTATGAGTTTAAAGTAAATGTGTTATACAAATATAAGTTTAAGGTTTTTGGTAATATATAATTAAAGTAAATGTGTCACATTAAGTTTATGATTTTTTGTGATTTTTTCCATTTTCTAAATCACAAGGTAATCTAGAATTCCATTTTTATGAACTATTTCCAGTCAGTTCTCTTTTGTGTACAAACAACACGTGTTATCATCTATCAAATAATATTGTGACGAATCTTGAGAATATAATTTCTTCCTAATCAAGATGAAAATGCGGATACATACAAATTGAGTGGCAATTTAGAACTCCATTTCCCAAATTACTTCCAATTAGTTCTCTTTCGTGTACAACTGACACCTGTTATCACCTATCATATAATATCGTGAAAATCTTGGGAATATAATTTGTTCCCTAATCGAGACGCAAATGTAGCTCCATACAAATCGTGTGGCAATTCCTAAAGTGCTTCCAATCAGTTCTCTTTTGTGCACAGCTTGCTCCTAATGTAGATGGAAAAGCAGCTACATACGGACAGAAAAAAAAAAGGAGCGAAAAAGGAAAAGAAATCGTGTTATCGCATAATTCCCATTATCGCACGTAAGGACTTTATATTTCTTGGACCGGCTTTATAAAGACAATGGAGTCTTGCTATGCTTACATTAAAGATAGTGCATTATCTCCCCAGGGTGGCCAAAAAACGTGACGTGGGTCACCCTATATTTCTTCCTATATGGTATTCTGATGCTGCACATCACACATTTTGTCCCAAAAAATTGCACAAAAATGCGGGTTACGAACGCACGACCTGAGCAACGTTATTATACCATTGATGGCGATTGCTTTCATGGGAAATGCATGCATGGATCGCAATCGAATCATCCCGTGGAATGTTGCCAAGACGCGTGAAAGGAACCTCAACCCCCGAATTTAATTAGTTCATAATCTCGATCTTAGCTCTTGCTTGAAGCTACGGATCGAGACGGACGACCGGCATTGCGGACCAGTTCTTCTTGCGTCTCTGGTTTAGTGGACGTCGAGTGCTAATAATCATGATTACGCCGCTGATTAGCGACCACGACACGACATGCGGGACGCGTGTCGTGTCGTGCATGTCGTTTCATGTCGGGATTTGATGCCCGCCCGGCTTAAGGGAATAACGGTGGGAAAGATCGCTCAACACGTGATGGCCTGGAAACGACGGAAGGGGGCAAGGAGCGCCTTGATTTGAGCCACCAATTGCCCTCCTCGGAATTTAAAAAAAAAAAAAAAGAATCCCTCCGAGTTTTGGTAAAGGACGATGTCGAAAAGGATGTCAGAAATGTCGGCGGAGGGGATCACGTGACATCCTATCTCAACAACTCTTCTCACGCTTCGGTTTTGCAGACCAATTTTTTATTTATTTATTAACCTAATTTCAAATTATATGTTATAAATTATAAATTGGGTTATGATGAAGAGCCGGTTTCAATAGTCATGTGAATCTCGATTAATTTCACATTTCAATACGGCTTATGTACAAATTTTACTAGAGTTTAGATGGTCTGATCACAAATCCATATGGCTTAATAAATACTGTGCACTATCCAACCACAACTTTCAATCGCTCTTTTGACCTCTCGAGATCAACACGGCCTGTCAAGGCATTAGGAGACTTCCAATTCATGAACAGGGGAGGCCATCCATAATTACTTGGAGTTTTTTTTATCTGCATTCAATCTATTCGTAAGGTATTTGGGATATTTTACAAAAAATACTATTCATATTACTTTTACAACAATGAATTAAAGAGAAATATTATTATTATTATTATTAATGGAAATATTCAGTCATAAAGGACCATCGATAGCGGAAATATTTTTTATGTATCAATGATTTCGGAGTTTTAATAGTTAGTTGAGATCGGCGGTTGAACAGTTCATCAAGAACTTCACACGTGTTTAGGAGAAGCATGCGCGACAACCGCATTTAAGATCTTCAGTCCCAAGGTGTTACATATGTTGGACAGGTATTGCAATTTAAATTAAATTTTCAACGCATTTTTCTTCTTTTCTTTAAGGGTTTGCAATTTTCCTTTTTCTTGGCCTCTCAATAAATCGAACGGACGACCTTTTTAGATGTGCGAAACGACTTGTCGGTTCGTGAGCACGCGCCGAATTATTGAAGCCGCATGCAGAGGCGAAGTCAGCTTAAGAAGAGAGGTTAGTGCTAAGCTTACCAAAATTTTGATTTATTAAGGTAATATTTTTTATTTTTTTATAATTAATATCATGAAAATCCTAAATTAATACATTTGCAACATATTCATTTATCAAAAAACTCTCAAATTGATGCATTTGTGATAAATCCACCTCTCATTAGTTTTTGTTAAATTGGGTTAATATCACAAAACACCACAAATTTGTATATATGTGACAAACGACTGGTAAAATTCCAAATTGATTATCTGTCAACTGTTGTGTGTTATCAAATTCAGTAACTTGGCAGTATAATTTGGGATAAATTTGAATTTGAGATATTTAGGGGTATTAATCTGCTCTTTCTTAAGGTCATTGTGAGGAAATAAAGCTGACAAGTCTGACTTTCTCATCTGGGAGTGCGTCGTATTGAATCGACTTTCTCCCAATTGGTTGACTCTCCCTTCCGTCTATCGAATTTCTTTCCTCTTTCGAAGTCAACGAAAATCATAATTTCTTTTGCAGTTCTTTTTGCTCCACTGTTATCTCAAGCATATTCCAATACATTTTCCATGAAGTTTGTAGCACGATCGTTACTACTTACGTTTCCGAATGGAGAGAGTTAATTTGCATTTATGCAACAAATCAATAAATGAATGCGTTACATCTATCGAGTTTGCTTTTCAGTTGACAATCCTAGGACATCAATACTACGCAATGAGATTCTCCATCTTTGTTCAGATTTCTCGGTGAACTCTCTCTATTCGATCCGTCGTGGTTTTGCTTGTTCCGGCATTGATCCGCATTTCGGTTCCGGCAAGTGTGGTCAGGTAGCGTCCGTTTCGTCGAACACATGACGATATCCCGTTCTGAAAGCTCGAGAAAGCAGCACTGCGCCGTTCTTGCATTTCCTTTCGGCGGGCACGCTCGGCCTCTCCTAGGACTAGTGTGCCGGTTGGCGCGGGCCTCAAGGATGCTCGATGCGCGGTTTTCGTTCTTTAGCACGGCAAGATCAAATCGACTGATCTTTTCGCAAGCAGAAAACGGTCTCCCAGACAACATAACGGCCTATGACGTGGACGACGGCGTGCCGTCGAGCCGTGCGTTAACGGGGAACCCGCACGAACCCGCGAATCTATTTCTCGAGGCGGCGCCCGAGAACATCAGGAAGGCCATGGGTTTAGCAGTTGCAGAGACGGGTGTGGGGATCAGCTGCTTGATATCGGATGCGTTCCTATCGTTTTCCGGAGAACTGGCGGAAGAACTGCACGTTCCGTGGATCCTACTGTGGATTTCGATGCCATATCCACTCTATGTATACACAAACATCCGCCTGATCCAGCAAGTATGCTCAAACTCTTGCGCTGCAATTCCTGATGTCGATGATGAACGTGCCTGCAACGTCATCCCAGACGTGCCCGAAGTTCTCGTCGAAGATTTGCCTGAAGGAGTACTCACGCCAAGTGATTTAGAATCGGATCTGGTAGGAATTCTAGGAAACCTTGGAGCTCTACTGCCGAGAGCTAGCGCGATTATCATGAACTTCTATCATGAACTGGATCCTACTGCTCTCACAAACAATCTCAGGAATACTCTGCCGAACTTGCTGTACTTGGGTTTTCTCACCTTATTGTTACCGCCGCCTCCAAAGCCACCGTCTCCTTCATCGGACGCCGACATAAGCAATCACTGCATATCTTGGCTAGAAAGGCAAGAGCCTATATCCGTTGCCTACATAGGATTCGGGACGTTAGCAATACTTCCTGAAAATGAGCTTCATGCCTTGGCAGAAGCACTTGAAGAAAGTAATGTCCCTTACATTTGGTCCCTACGAGACAATTTGAAGGAAAAACTCCCGAGCGGGTTTCTTCAGAGGATCGGCGCAAGAGGCGTCGTGGTTTCATGGGCGCCACAGATCGAAGTATTAGCCCACTCGTCGACCGGCGTATTCATAACTCATTGTGGGAGCAATTCTGTGTACGAGAGCGTGGCCAATGGAGTGCCGATGATATGCAGGCCTTTCTTTGGAGATCACAGGATGAATGGAAGAATTGTAGAGGAGGTATGGGGGACTGGTGTCCGTGTCGAAGGCGGGGCTATTACAAAGAATGGAGTTCTCAAAAGCCTCCAGCTTATTCTGGCAGATCGAGCAGGTAAGGTAATGAGAGAGAAGGTCCGCGCTCTCAAAGAGCTTGTTCAAGTGGCGGCCGGACCTGATGGCAGAGCTGCTGAGGACTTCAGGACATTGTTGAAAATAGTTTCATGATCTTAAAAATTGTTCACAGGGAGAGAGGGTTATAGTATTTCCTTTTTGGAGCATCTGTATGTGAATTTCCGATGAAATAAGGTCTAACATTAATACACGTTTGGAAAGTTAAGATACTTGGTTGAACAAACTATAAAGTTCGCTTGGTTGTAAAACAGGCAAAAGTTCAGATAATGCTGTAAGCCATAAAGAAGCAGTCTTTCTAGAGTATACCAGCAAAACATAAGAAACTCATTCCAATCCTTTCCTTTCTTATTTCCCCTCCTTTCGTTTCTAAATTCCATTGCATTTCCGTTTCTTCGAACCAAACACAGCCTAAGAGCAGCACAGAAGAGTTGAATTTGCAAGGAAGAAGATTCTTGATATTGATTTATACAGTTTTTCCAAGAAGGTCCAGGGTTAATTACAGTCTGATGCACGTGATCACTTTTGAGAAGTTGGCATGGCCAGCGAAACTCCTGTTCCACTAGGCAAATCTTTCCACTGTTGAGTCACGGTTTTGATCTGGGTGTAGAAGTTAACCCCAGCCTTGCCTGAAATCAAGACAAAGTAAAGATTAATGGACAGTCCAGAGTAATAGGTGTGCACTCTACGCATTTAGAGTTCTTTGAGAAGAACAACGTACCATAGAAGTTAAGGTCACCCGCGAACGAAGCCTTGGAACCGGTGAAAGAGAAAAAGGGCAAAGGAACTGGGATAGGAACGTTAATGCCAACCTAAATCGACACCAGGTTATGTTAGACAGTTGTGACATGCAAGTTCCACCAAGAATTAGAACCACACAAGCCAGTGGAGAAAAATAGTTTTCCTCTAATAAACCGCAGACCACTTATTTATGAATGTGAAATTTTCTCCTCTTGACCCTTGTTATTCGTACAAAACTAATTGCCAAGCTCTACCTATATCTCATTCAACTGAATGTTGTGAGAAAGTATCATTGACTCCAGAGTACTATAGTACCTGTCCAGCTTCGATCTCTGTCTGGAATTTCCTCGCAACTGCACCAGATGTTGTGAATATGGATGCTCCATTTCCATATCTGAGGGAAAAAAAAGACTGGATGAGTAATTTGTTCCAAGCCACAAAAAACCATGACCTGTTGAGGAAAAAGAAATACTTGTTTTTGTTGACGATGTCCAGGGCCTCTTCAAAACTGTTAGCCTGCAAATCAAATGGAAAAGCACAAGTACAGGTTAGTGAACATCCATTTCAATCAACCAGAAACGTGTTTCAGAGAAGCTAATATGTAAGCAGACCTGCATGCAAAGCAGAACAGGGCCAAAGATCTCCTCCTGCACATTTAGAATCAGAACTTTTCAGAATCGTTTGAAACAAGCGAATATAGAGCATTTGTCAAATGATTAAACAAATTTTTTTTTTTTCAACTTTTATAAACAAATGGCTGAATAACTTAAATGAAGATACCTTGTAGCACTCCATGTCAGGCTTGACGTCAGCCAAGATGGTGGGCCCAATGAAATTACCATGTTCATACCCAGGAACCTGAGATGCAACCATGTGAAGATTTTCATGCATTCCTTTGTAAGTAAACTATATTATAGCTTCATTATGTAAGATTTACCACATATTCTTTTGTTTCAGTGACATCATTATTCATTTCACTTATGTGAAAACAAAGGATGGAATTTTACGAGAGTATAGAGCTAACATCAAACACAAATTCGATGAACACACAATCTAACAACATAAATGCTTAAATAAATTCCAGTTCTTTTTCATCTCATGAAGAATCCCCTTTGCAAACTGCATTATTTGCTTAATGATCAAATTATGAAGGTAATGCAACATAGCATCACATAGGTGCCACCAATAAATTTTATTATGACATATCTTACCACTATGTTTCTCCCATCAAGCAGTAGTCTGGCACCATCACTAACGCCAGATTGTATCAGGTTGCATATCCGTTCCTTTGCCTGGAAATAGAATAAAAGCACATGCCATGAAAATTAATTAGGTCATCATTTACAAAGATCCAAACTACCAGCACAAGTACAGCCATAGGAACTATCGATTGCAAGTTTGACAATTATTCTCCATCATCAAAATGTTAATTGCCTGAGCATGCTCAAAATATCAATAGTTTTCTGAATGCTTATTACTTACTTGCTTGCTAATAACTGGACCAAGGTCTGCATCAGGTTTGGTTCCGCAATCTACTTTAAGTGATTGCGCTCGTTCCACTAGTTTGTCTTCCCTGCGAATATTACATTGAAAACTTGCAGTTGGGATTTCATGTTCAAAACAACTTCTCTTACGGCACATTTGTCCACACAGACATACTATGTACAGGCCACGGAGATTATAGTTACACATGACTTAACATCTACACCGAACAGTGCCCTCACACTCAAAGTGTCTTGATGCAAACACAATCAAAATGGAAATATCAGACGAGGAAGGCTCCCTGAAAAGGAAACTTGGCTGACAATAGAAAATGAAAATCGGGTGTCATGAATAGATAATTGAAACATACACACTACAACCAGCAGAAACAGTTGTGCAGGGACTTGATCTTAGTTGTTTTGTATTTCATTTTGATTAATCCAGTGAACAGTCCAGTGAGGAAAACATCAAAACAAAAAGAAAACAAAGGATGGAAAGTGAGTAAACACTTCAATTGATTTGTAAAAGCTTTTTCAGTGTTTGAGTCATTTGTGACCTGCAAACATACTCAATGCTTCTGTGTCGATAGAGATTATGAAAAGATTTAATTTTCTTATCTATATACAAATAAGCGAATTCAAGACTTCATGGAGATTGAATACAACAAACAATATCTGTGATTCTGCCTAAAATCCTATTTAAGAGAGAGCACATCCAGTAGTCTAAATTTTGACAGACAGAGAAACTGAAAGAAAACCCATAGATTACCATGATTTTGATTCTCCAACAAAAACCACCGTGCTCAGCGCCATGCATCTCTGTCCAGCAGCACCAAATCCAGCAGCAACTAAAGCGTTTAAAGTTGCATCAAAACTTGCATCAGCCAAGACAATGGCGTGGTTTTTGGCCCCCATATTTGACTGGAGAGTGAATAAGGTAAGTGCGTCACATTCTCTAAATTCAATTTCTCCAATATAACTCAGTAAAAGTAAGACTCTGCACTTACTTGAACACGTTTTCCCTTGGCTGATGCTCTTGAATATATGTGCATGCCAGCCTTCAAATCATATGAAACATTACATCAAAAGATGACTCACCTATGACTAATCATATTTTCCAGGCCTTTGCAACTCGTGCACTTCAGTGGCTTTACATTTAGTCATGCAGATGTAGTGATATCTGTGGTACATCTCATCTCCAATGTTTTCAAAATCCTTTGCAAACTACTGGTCAATATGAAAGGACACTCGATGGTGATAGTAAGTTAAATAAGAAATACTTGTCCTCATCCACTGAAATGCCATGTGCGACTGACAAAGGGATTAAACTCCACAAGTTGACTCACCGTATTGGAACCAACAAATGACACAGCTCTGATGTTGTCATCATCACAAATAGCATTGACGACATCCTGCCGAGAAAAACCGCCACAAACTTGACTTAGAATAATAGAATCTCTCTTACAGGTACAATTTGAGACTTAATACATTGTAAAAATTAAATTGACATAACATTATCATTGCAGAAGCAATTTAGACAAGGAATCTTTGCAGATATTCAAATTAAGATGTAACAAGATAAAAGAAATATTCTGCATTAGAAGCTAAAAATGCTTTATGTTGTAATCACCAGGCGTCCTTATGGGCATAATTAAGGTATGACAACATATTAAAAAAGTGCAAATCAAAGTGATTTCACTCGGATGAAGTACTGGAGTCGCACCATATCTATTGAGATCATACTTTTTTATCCCGATGAGTAAGTTTCTCCAAGCAAAAGAATGGACACATAATGTAGCTACTGCAGAAAAATGACTATTCAATAACCAAAAGACACAGCAGTAGTGGAAGGACCCCTATGTTGTCATGTTGATTACCAAGTCCAATCTAGAAATAAAACGAGAAACAACAATAGTTTCAATTGTAGCATCATCGAGGCAGAGTTGGTATCGTACATTTGTTCCATGAACTATATTGAGTACACCATCAGGCAAACCAGCCTCTATTGCTAACTCTGCTAGCATGATGGAAGCCCCTGACATAGGCACGAGGAACATAGGAAGAAAGGAAATTATCAGAAAGACCAGAGGAAATAATTCTGAACATGCTTTTGCAAAATAGAAGACAGTAGAATAAAAAAAGAGCTAACAAATAAAAGCAATAGAATATATGAAACCATCAACCACATTGCAGTTCGCTTAATAAAGAAGAGATTGTGATTCATGATGCTCTTCATTATGCCTGTTACAGTTTACTTGATGAAGTTTACTCATCATGCCTCACTGCCAGAGCTTTAAATACTTCATAACAAAGTAAAATTATAAAATGCCCATGGCCAGTGAGACATAAGCAAGCTAAAAAAAGACCTCAAGCTCACCCGGATCTTTCTCAGATGGCTTTAAAATAAAGGTGTTACCACATGTCACTGCTACCGGAAACATCTGCATATATCCATTATAGATTTTTAATCAGACATTGTCAGAGTAAACTAGTGGGGATGAATTACAATATAAGCAAAAGTACATAGGCAGTATTTTGCTAAAGTGGAATCTACTTATGTCATCAAGCCATAAATTCTGCATCACCAGCGTTTAGAAATTAAAGTGTCTACATTTGACAATGCTCGTATTATTCTCTAAGTCTGCTTCAAGACAAAAGTTGATCCAACGGTGAAACATTAACATTAGCCAAGCAAACTAATGGCGTTTGACCTCTACCTTAGGCAATATGTAGTTGTCTACAAAGTTGGAGATGAAAATCTTTTGCTACTTGAAATCAAAGGTCAACACAGGGGCATATTTCAAGACCAATAATATATAGAAAGGAAATCAAATCAACAAGCTCACCCATAGAGGAATCATTGCTGGGAAGTTAAAGGGACAGATTCCAGCACAAACTCCAAGGGGCTCTCTGACACTGTAGGTATCAATTCCACTTGATACATTGGAAACATATTCTCCCATCTGAAGTGTACCCATCCCACATGAATGCTCTACAACCTCTGCATATTTGGTGTTTTGGAAAAGTTCTATTAGTTGGAGAGAGGGAGATGAACTGATATTGAATTTTCTTTTGTATGACCACTTCCGTTCAACTGCTGAAGGAAAGACTGAAGGACCAACCTAACCCACGAAAAACATCTCCTTGTGCGTCCTTCAGGGTCTTTCCCTGTTCGGTGGTTATGTTCATGGCAAGCTTATCCTGGAGTGGTTATTACACAAACTTCCATCAACTGAAGGGCATGAGCTAGCAATGCAGAAGAAATGCCCACAAATGCTCATTGAGACATGCTTACCATGTCTCTCCGTATAAGCTGTTGTAGCTTGAACATAATGCGTTGACGGGTCGTGACTGGTGTATTCCGCCAGGAAGGAAATGCCTTTTTAGCAGCATGTACTGCAGCTTTGAACTCTTCATTTGTAGTTAATGGAACTTGCGAGACAACTTCTTGTGTAGCCTATAGAAAATCAAAATCAGTACAGACCATCGCATAAATAACATGTCTGCCAGTCGAAACTAATGAACAGATCAAAAGACAGAAAATGAGAATGATGCCGAGGCAAATGAGCTTACAGGGTTGATCACATCAATGAAGGAAGATGATTTCGAATCAATGAAAGCACCTCCGATGAGATTGGGAACCCTCTGAAACAAACACACATCATCAGATTCAAGAAAGGACGGAAGTGATTCAGCATTCGCAACACCACACTCCGACCCATCACATTGCACGAATTCAAATCGGTATAGAATGCATTTGCCATCAACTTTTGAGCACACGAGCTTCCAATTCACTTTCAACTCACAAGTCTTCCAAAATGATTGAAACAGGAGGATCCTATAAAATAGGATCGAGCAGTCTTATCCCAATTAATGAAAAAGAGCAAAGAGTCATTTTCCCCACTTAATATCTATCAAGCCAGAGCAAAAAAAACATTCCCCGAAGTAAACAGAAAATCAGAAAATGAAAGAAACCATTCCTTTATCTTAAGAAGCCCTGCCCATCAAACGAATCGCTTTTGAAAAACATCATACTTTCACGACAGAAACCACAAAATTAAAGCTGACCGGCGGTTGCCCATGTCTCAAAGAAGGCTCGGTCGCGGTGGAGAAGCGAGAGCTTCCAAAAGCAAGCATCTGAGGCCTCAAAGCCTGCAACTTTTTCACTGCAACAAAGCGTCGCGAATCAAAGGATCGAACTTTTTCCCAACCCACGAACGATCAGCTATCGAATTCCAGAAAAAAAGCACAAAAACCTCCGAATTCGTACCCCTCTGAATCGAAAACTGCAACATGGTTTCGGCGACAAGTGAGCCCGAGCGAAGTGCAGAACGTCACTCTCTCTGTTTTATACTCAGCGCATCATCTCCGGACAATATTTTAGTAGAGACGTCTGCGCTTGCATTTACTTACGTTTTCGTACAGAACATCATCATCGGATTTGCTAAAGATAATATTCTAACACGTCAGGAAAGGAAAACAACAAAAGATTACCATTGATTATGACCCAAAAAAAAAAAAAGGTAAAAAAAACCATCTTTATCGTGAGCAAAAATTTCGAGTGGGAAGGAAGGGTGATCTCGGTCTGAAGAACCACGCGCGCGACGATGCACCAGGCACGTGCCATTTGTCTGGATTCTGTAAATATTTACAGCGGACAGACTGTGATTTCTTTGATATTCAATCAAGATTATACTTTGATCTCAATTACTGTAGCTGACAGATTGGACAGATTGAGGGCATTATGTAGTGAAAGATCCTAATCATAATCTTGTTTCATCAAACCAGTTGCAAAAGACAATTTTGTCACCCCACTGAATTTCTCTTCATGAAAATGGAACTACTACTTATAACCTGCCCCTCTTCAAAGCAGAAAATCATACATGGATTGAGATATTTAAATCATTTTCGCCTTTTAAATCACTTTTTTTCTTTCTTTTCAGTTCGAATTGAATATGGTAACTGCACGGCACGCGCTTTCATTAGCACGTGAATCGTCTTCACATCTCATTATAAGTTTACGAGTAAGCAAGCTTATCCCACTAATCACAAACCACAAACCTTTGCTGTTGAAAGCCAATCTAGTCACGTCTCTGTATCAGTTCAAACATATGGTGTCTACTATAGAAAAAACCAAAAAGAGGTTTATATTAGATGAAAAGAGAAAAAGAATAATTGATTATACAAAGAAGTAGAATTTTCTACGGGCAAATATTCACAGGGAATGTTTTAACTAAAAAGAAAAAGAACAAGGATAACATAAAATCAGCACAGCTACAAGTAACTACTTATACAGTCAAGAAGGATCCTTCTTCAGTGCTCTCTACCACATTCACATTGTCGTTCCATTTTTGAGTCACTCTTTTCATCTGGGTGTAGAAGTGAATTCCGACTTTCCCTGCGAATTCAATAATCTCAAGGTGTCAACTTTTCGTGCGGACCGGTTTATTCTAAGGAGACAGAAATGAAACGCGGTGTACTGTCGAATGCAATTACCTTCGAAACCGATGTCGCCCACAAAAGAGGGTCTGCAGCCAGTAAATGAAGCAACTGGCAAGGGATCCGAAACTGGGACGTTTATACCAACCTGACTCAAATCAGAACATTCCAAAACATCAGCTATGATCATTCTCTAGATCAGAAAAACGTAACATGGAGAGGAACGGTAACTCCACTACAGAATTCAATATTTATCACAAAAATTGTTCCACACCAATGACAAATAAAATCATGAGAATGCTTAACCATTAAGCAGACATAATTTACGTGACTTGTTTGTGGCCATCAACTGTTATCTGCATACCTGTCCAACTTCAACCTCTGCCTGAAACTTCCTTGCAGTTAGGCTGGACGAGGTGAAGATAGATGCCCCACTGCAATTCCTGCAGGAAATCAATATCATGTAAAGAACTGAGCAAGGCATATTCTGCTTCTCCAAAAAATAAACGGAAGGAAAAAAAGAGTAGATTTTGGATACTGATTTCTGTTGATGATGTTTATGGCTTCTTCAAGGCATTCAACCTGAACAAAGAAGGAAACGCGAATGATTACTTAAATTTATGTCCCCTGGCAGTGACTCCATCTCCAACCAGGAGTTAGTTACCTGCATGCAGAGGAGAACTGGCCCGAAAGATTCATCCTGCAGTATAGTAATTGGTGGGAACTCAAAATATTAGCTTTTGTTCACTTCTGTGATGAAATACAGTCAGAAATATGCTACCTTGCAACAGTCCATGTCGACTCTGACATCACATAGGATGGTAGGACCAATGAAGTTGCCTTGTTCATATCCTGGAACCTGCATGTAGTTTGATAAGTGGCGGAGTTCTTTGATGATGGATCAAAGCAACCATAGCAACAATCACATAAAAATCATACATTAAGGTCCTCAGTGTATATTCTTGAAAGTATAATTAGTGAACTCAGAATTAGTGCGTGGAAGTTGTTCTTAAAAGCAAATAGGCACAATTACAAAGGGTCCCTGAAAGTAGCCTCGATCTTCCTATATCTCCTAAATTCTAGCCACCCCAATAGAGCCAACATACTTGTGAACAGAAGCAACCGCATGTTGAGCTGAAGATCTAGTAACATCTTCTCCAGAAAGTAAAAACATATTCAGTCTGACTACATTTATATCAATTAGATAGAACAGCAAAGCTGCTCAAAATAGCTCCATCAGATATCTAGTCTGAAATATCCTATGGGTGACAAAAGAAGGAAGCAAAAACTCTAGGGAAAAAGGTCAAGGTTGCCTTTTCTTTGTGTACAAAAAGACATAATCATTCACACTACTGGACATGTCGACACATGCTACGAAAACATTGCAGCCAGCACTCTAAGCTAAATATATAAACTAAAGCAGAAGATCGCTACAGCACAATTGGTACCCTAAATTGCCAGGTAGATGCATCTGTCCGTATTTTGTAGGGAAAAAGTATCACCAGTGGAAGGCTTGGCTTTGTCTCAGCTATCTATGAATGCCAATATGTCAAGAAAGGCTTCACGGGACATATCTTTAATTACAACTGAAACACAAAGTCTCTTTACAAGAGTGCTCTAATTACACTTTAGACATGAAATGTAACATTGTTTGTTGGCAAATCCCGTCTAAAGCTACTAAGTTTTGACAGCAAAGTTATGTGTCCGGAAGAATGATGGGCATGCTCAAAATAGAGAACATTGTTGTAAGGGCAGTTACCACAATGTCTCTCCCATCAAGCACAAGTCTCGCACCACATTCAACACTTGCTTGAATCGATTTGCAGATTCTTTCCCTCATCTGCCAGTCAAATCACAAGATAATCAAATTTAGACAAACAAACAGCTTGACCAAAAGGCAGGATGCCACTGGTTCAAAGACAAGCTTAACAAAATAAAACTGTCACTGATGTACAGTGATTGAAAAATTTTCCAGAGTCAGACAGGTGAGAAGTAGAGCATGTAACCTGTTTGCTAATTACTGGACCAAGTTCTGCATTAGGTTCTTTTCCGGAATTCACCTTAATTGTTTTGGCACTCTCCACTAGCTTACTTTCCCTGGAGTAAGAAAAGATGATCTCATGTCAGCAGTCACACTAAAATTTGTCTTAATCTCTTCATGATAATAACAAAAATGAAGAGTGAAAATTGATGAAGTTTATTAGCATGCCTCTCTTTCCAGATATGAAATTTGGGGGGAAAAGAGATTCATGAAATGTTGATATTTTGTCTACTCACTAATGCTAAATTGCAAATGTCATGAGAACCATATAAATCCTTTAAACTTAAAGCTATTCATTCGATAACATAATGGTAATGCTAGGGATAATAATAAAGTTTACTGAGTGGCTTGACAAACTATAAATGGTTTATTAAACAATCAGATTTTGGGATGAATTAAAGTGATTGGCTACAACTAACAAACTCGTATCCATTGCTTTGTAAACAAATAAAGAGCTTTGAACTCTGAGATAGTCAGACTACTTGGGATGCCTTTAAAAAACATTTTCAATTTTCATTTTCATGAAAATGACCATTAGGTAAAATGAAAATGAAAACACTCACTATGAATAATGATTGTGAGAACATGCTTGTGACCCCTCATATTGTACAATTGGCCATTTATTTTCTTTAGGTTTTCCAAATCTATGTTTTTGTGCAGGGAGAGAATAGCAAAAAACGGAAATTTTTTTTTTTTTTATGAATTTTGAAAAGTTTTTCCCTTGTTTCTGCTTGAAAACTAATTTCAAAATCACCGAATACTTTTTCAAGGCTTGTTTAGCATCCTCCAATGCAAATGAAAACTAAAAATTCAAAAGATTTCAAAGATTAAACAGGCCCTCAATGGTCCTCTTCTTTCAGAATATGAGTAAATGACCTGACATAAATTTGCTACATCAAGACATATTTATCTCACATAGCAAAGCTTCACATATCTACCTTACCATCTACTTAATCCTCCGACAAAGATGGCCATGCTGAGTGCCATGCACTTCTGTCCTGCAGCACCAAAACCAGCTGCAACTAGAGCATTCAGAGTGGCATCCATGTTGGCATCAGGCATCACGACAGCGTGATTTTTTACTCCCGTGTTGCACTAGAGACAATAGTCGGCCAGGCAATTCATTGGCTTCAACCAATGGATCAGTGAAAGAGCAATAACTCTGCTCAGGAGGATGTTATAACAACATATAGAAGGCAGGTGTACGCCACTTACTTGAGCGCGTTTCCTACTAGCAGATGCTCTTGTATAGATATAAGCACCAGCCTTCAAACATTTGTGAAAAAAATTAGCCAAATCGCATGATATCCACAACATCGTAAATAGAAATATTATATTGCATGTTTTAAAGGTAAAAGAGAGATCTTTAGAGACCCAAAGTTTTCTGGGGTCTCAGTCTAAGATGAAATAATAAAAGTTTCACAAAGGAAGATGATATTAATGAGTTCAACTATGGTAGTTGTAGCTAATTAACTCCTAGCATCTATTAATAGCTAATAAAAAAAGTCAAGTGGGAAAAGAATCTGAAGGGCTTACAAAAAGAGGGCAAAAATGTGAGCATGATAAGGCACACTGAAGCAATTCGCAATGGGACAAGATAAAGTTCACTTACTGCCTCAGGACCAGAAAAGGTGATGGCCTTAATATCCTCATGATCACATATAGAATTTAGAATATCCTGTCCAAAAGCAACAATTCGGGCAATTAATCATATGTGACGTATCAGAGTCAAATCTGAATAAAAGTCGACACTGCACGGTGCGCATCAAAGATGACAGACGATATACTAGAAAAATCATTGATAAATTTATTCAAATCAATAGGTTAATTGAATTATGGGCAAATAAGGCAATACATTCACTGTCTGAAGAAAGGAACCCTTTTAAATGTGAAAGCAAATAAATGTCTGTTCGATTGAAACTTACATTGGTACCATGAACAATGTTTAAGACACCATTAGGCAATCCAGCCTCCATTGCCAACTCCGCAAGAATCACAGAAGCCCCTGAAGCAACATCAGAATTTTGTCACAATCTTTAAGTCTGGATCTGAATACATTAACTCATGCCTAAAGAATAACCCGGACAACATATCTGTTACACAAATAGAGCATCAGTCCATTACAGACCTTTGGTGACTAAAAGTCACTTGGAATATAATTCACGGGGACAAACTGAAAAAAAGCAAAACCTGGACAACTGATCCATAATAAAATTAAAGCACCAGACCATTTAGTTATGCAGTAACTAAAAGGTCATATAAAAAAAATTCACAGTAACAAACTCAAGAGAAATATATAGACCCCATAGGACCCTAAGATGCGGAGTGCATTACTAGGAGGCTAGTAGCTTAACACATACCAATAAAAGCAAAAGTGTCCATACAAGAGGTTATGTACTCACAAGCTTTGTGACTCCAGGCATGCTTAAGAAGTAACACAGAGAAAACTATAAAAAGTAACAGGACAGTAAATTGCAAGAATGATTGACTTAACGACAAGCCAAAACTAGTGTTATACATGAACAGTCCAAATCAAGAATACAGTGAACTCAATTTTAATCTGTGCCAATCATGCAGCTGTAGTGTTTGAACAGGCACGTCATTAAATACACATGCACGAAACTGCCCTCTGCATCTTTTCCTTACATGCTTTCTGTAATTTTCCAAAGAGATGAATTTACTAGTGAGTCACCTGGATCTTTCTCCGATGGCTTCAGAACAAAGGTGTTACCACATGTGACAGCAAAAGCAAACATCTGCATACGGAAAATGGCATTAGCAACACTGTTTTTGTTCTTCACTCAGCATGGTCCAGAGCATGCAGCCAGCCTGGAAAAGACTAATTAAAGTTTCTCTTTAGATGAACTCTAGCATTTATAAGTACTGACAAGCCTAATAATATGTCAGCCTCTTGAAAAGCTGAACCTCAATGCTGAAGCTCAAAAACTACATCGTGGCATTTTCTAACTGAGCAATTAACCCACCAAGAATTGTAAAAGAAGCAATACACGAGAAAAGAGAATATTGGAACTTATTAAGCATACCCATAAAGGAATCATTGCTGGAAACTCAGAAGAACAGATACCAGCACAAACACCAAGTGGCTCTCTTATGCTGTAAGAATCAATTCCTTTAGATACATTTGGAGCAAATTCACCAATTTGGGTAGATGCTAATCCACAAGTGTGCTCCACAACCTCTGCAGTGGAAAGAGAAACTCCATAGTGGCACAACAACAATGGCACTTTGTCTAAAATGTGTAAATGAACAGAGTGCACAAACCTAACCCACGCCAAACATCATCATACGCATCCTTCAATGGCTTTCCATGTTCAATAGTGATGGTCATAGCAAGCTTATCCTGAAAAGGACAATCATCATGACTTGGAAACACTCTGATAATAATCACAACAAAGTAAGAACATCAATACAAACTGACAATATCTCTACGGATCAACTCTTGGAACTTGAACATGATCCGTCGACGAGAAGCAATCGATGTGCTTCGCCACAATGGAAAAGCCCTTTTGGCAGCAAACACGGCAGCTCTGAACTCCTCATTTGTAGTAAAAGGAACCTGAGAAACAACTAGCTGGGTTGCCTGCATATTTAGGGCACACGGACATGTCAATGGTCTCTCTGGCTACGAGACAATCGCAATTAGATATTCTACTGAAAGGAAACTGCCCCAAGACTTACTGGGTTTATCACATCTATAGATGAAAATGACTGTGAATCAACAAATCTTCCACCAATAAGATTGGGCACCCTCTGTCACAGGACCCAGTGATGCAAATCAGTTTCCAATTCAAGAAATATAGACAGGACAAGGATACGGAACACCTCAGGCTGAAACTCTCTTAACCACTAGATTACTGGGATAAGCCTTTGTTAGGCTATCTCATGTGAAGTTACATGTACACTTACTGGGGGGTTCCGTTGTCTCCAAGATGGCTCAGTCACCGCGTGATCGTTGTTTATCATGGCAGACGTCTGAGCTCTCAATGACTTGAAGTTTTTGACTGCAGCATCAAACCATCTAGCTCTTAGGCCACTAAAGGCAGATTTGCAAAAAAATTTCCACATTACTTTTGAAAAGATGGAAGTTTATCCTGTCTAACGACATTTCAAGTTGCAAAATGTGTTAAAATGCTCTGTAAGGAAAAGAAAGTCCAGAAGAAGAAGAAGAAGAACCGATTCAGTCAACTTAAAATGTGACTAGTGCAGAGTTGAGCTGAAAGAAGAAGAAGAACTGATGCAGTCAACTTAAAATGTGACTATTCAACTTAAAATGTGACTATTGCAGAGTTGAGCTGAGACAGCTAAAACTTATTTTATATTGATAAACTGAAATGTCCAATTCATCACAGCTTGAGAAAGGGGAACCCTATCTCACTATGCACCATTTAACTAAATAACAAATAAAAACATGCAAACTATGCTAGCTTCCACTCCCATTATTTGTCGGATTCATCTTCTTTGATAGCTAAATTCTTCAGCATAGCAAAAGAAGACACTAAGCAACAGCGTTTCCCCAAATAAATCTGAATCACGAGCGTATGCCGCATGACATTGAAAAGCTTACAAAGCTAAACATGAGAACCACCAAAAAATTATTTTGAAACTTCAAAATGAAATTCCTTAAACACCAGTTCACTAATTAAATAACTTTAACACAATCAGAAAATGCAATTATACAATGAGTGATTCTCTTGCTGGAATCTCAATGGATAAATAGAAACCAGATAATCGTCACCTGTTACATTTCCTTGCCGAATTTTAGCTTTGACATTGTAAACATGCTTTGGAGTTGACATCAACTCAGGATTGCTCTGTCTCAATCTTTTTAGAATTTGACGAGGCTTCAACCCAGCTTCTGTCATCTCTTTGATGAGCAAAACTTCAGTTTCATTGAAGCGACGGGCAGACGGGTGCTCAGAAATGTCCTTAAGTGGCTCATGATTGTGAGTTCCATTTTTAATGGTGAGAATCCACAGGCCATCATCCTTCTTGCCAATGGCCTCAAAAGGACAATTCGTAAGCCGAGAAGCCGTTTTCCTCTTACGGTTATGTTGTTCTCCAGAGGAATCATCAGCCGGTTTTCGCCTGTTACGGTAAACGCCGCCTCTATCGCAGCCAAGGATCACGAATTTGTCTTTCTTGGACTGCTTTATCGTCACCACATAACCCTGGGTCACAGCAAAATCACCCGCGTGCTGGATAAGTTCTTCGCGATCCACAAAGGTTCCAGGAGGAGGGGGGAGCATTTGAGGAGGTTCGTCCAGGCAGTTATCCCCATCCATCATCGACAGTCAGTCGAACGACTCTTCCTGCTGTGCACTGCCACAAAAAGGTCATAATCTGGAATCTCTCCCATGACACAACCATTTTTATACGAGATAAACCCAGCAACAGGAAGTCAAATATGACAAGATAAAGGCGCACCCAAGGCAACGCAGCCAATGACAAAAAGAACCCTTTTATGTCCGAATTCCACCTTTCATTGAGGAATCGAAGAGCAGGGTCCTTCTGGATGCACGTGTAAAAATGGAACACGAGGGCAGTGTCCATTCATTCAGTAGCGCACCAGCATACAACACCATCAAGAAGAGGGGAGAAACAAAACGACACCCATCAAATTCTCTCAGCTCCAGAAACCTCGAACCAGAAGCAAATTTCGAAAATTCATTCTAGTCTTACGATGAGCCTACTCTAAGCATGCTTAGCCGAGCAACAAATTTGGAGAAAGAAAGAGAGAGAGAGAGAGAGAGAGAGAGAGAGAGAGAGAGAGTGGAGAATGAAGCAACATCAGGGGCGAGTCATCAGATAATCACGAGGAATCAAGAAAAGCAAGAAAGCTCGAGGCGCGGGAAATCTTCCCGGGGAGTCGAAGCAGTAGCGGCTAACGAATAAAAAGAAAAAAAGAAAACAGAAAACAGATGGATCGGACGTGGCCATCGAGCAATAGAAATCAATTAAGACGACGGGGATCGAGAGACTTCAATTCTACCGATAATCGGAGACGCCATCAAGAGAAGCAGCGACAAGGCGGGGGTCCGGAGGATTACCGGTCAATGGAAGACCACGAGCTTCCGAGGAGGGCGGGGCGGGATCGGTCTCTTCTTCGTTTGCCGGGGGCGATTCTACTCCTCCCTCCGCAAGAGGTGGCGCTGGAATACGACACCAGCTTCAGCTCGTCTGACCAAAGTATTTTTCGCACTCTCCTTCCCCCGTTTGCAGACACGGCGAGCGAGAGCGAGAGATGGGACTGTGCTCTAGACAATGTCGTTTTGCGAGCGGCGTGCTCTAAACGCTGCAATGACGAGGTCGTTTTGAAGCGCCGTGTTCTATTTTCTCTTTGGGTTTTTGGGCCTTTTCTCCTCATCTATTCTCCGATTTTAGAATCTGGGCCGAGACGAAAAGTTTATAGCAAAAATCTAATTTCAACATAATATTCCAATTTTTTTTTTCTTTTCAGAACAAGACGACTTGTCAAGGGTTAGGTTATACGTTGAAATACCGTCGCCAAGCGAAACGGAGGAAAATGATTTTCGAATTTTATATTAATGTCAACAAAAAATTATATATATGTAACATGTTATCATGGATAATAAAGAAAAATTTCGTATACTCATTTTTTGCAAGCGATAAATATGGTCATATTTAATAAAATGTCTTCTAAATCCATATCTTCAGCGGAAAAACGGATTATAAAATTTTCAAATTTTTATTCTTAACATAACCGTTAATGTAAAAAAGAGACGCTTTTTTTTATTGTGGAAAAAATCATAGGAAAGACATTTTTTTTACTCGTACAGAATATCCACGCACGCGTGGGAATTGTTTTATTTCCGCTTTCGTTAAAACCCAACCCTCAGAATTTATTAATTCGTTGAAAATTCGACGTTCGGAAACACGGTTTGAGAAAGAAAGGAAAATAACAACTCTGGAGATTTCTCGTTATCTGTATATTTCGAATGGATATATACGAGTTAATCTTCACAATTACTAATTACGTTTTGTTCAATTTATGGAATGACTATAGCAGCTTCAAGCAGAAAAAGACAAAAAAAATGGTGGGCGGTGAAATCCAGAGTAACAGTAGGATCGATCATTCCTCAATCAGCGAATCAAGCTCCAGCGAGCTTCTCAGTACATCATCCAGACTCTTTCCCTCCTCTTCTTCTTCTTCTTCTTCTTCTTCTTCTTCTTCTCCACTGCTCGTCACTGCACCGCCGACGCTCTCTTCCATGGCGCCGCCGCCACCGCCGCCGAAACAACCCTCGCCTTCGACGCCGCTCGAGCCCTCGCTGCTGGCCTGCGTCCTCCTCAACCTCCGCCTGCACGACCTCAACCGTTCTTCCAACGCCCTCCGCCGCGACTCCTGGCTCGCCACCATCCGCCGGAGCGACTCGATCACCTCCCAGTCGTACTGCTGCTTCTGCTCCGCTAGCCGGCGGTCCTGGTTGGCTGTCATCTCGATCGCGCTCTTCTCGCTCTGCAGCCGCAGTATCAGGGACATGGCCTCGTCGGCGGCCGACGCGGCCGCGATCCGCTCCTTCTCTAGCTCCTTCGTCGCCGCGATTGCTCTCCGCCTCTCGATCTTCACCATCTTCCTCAGCGCTAGAACGTCGAACACTTCATCCTCTAGACACGAGCATTCTCTATCCTCCTCCTCCTCCTCCTCCTCCTCATCTTCTTCTTCGACGAGTTTGTTGGCTTTACCCGCGCTTCCCCTCACGAGCGCTTTGCCGGTCACCGAGCCGTGCGATTCCGGCGAATCGAGAGCCTTCAGAGCCTTCAGAGCCTTCAAATCGACGCGATTTCGAGAAACCTCATCCGAATCCCCCAATTTCGGCAAGGCCTTGAACCCTAACCGCGCGATCAGCACGAGGGCGACGACCGCGAGGACCTGGCGGGAGCATTGTTGGATCGCGGAGACGCCGTCCTCTCCGCCGCCGCCGCCAACGCTCCCGCCGCTCAGCAGCTTGAGCAGCGACGCCCACTGCGATGCGGAGAGCCTGATCAGGAGGAGGTGGGAGAATCGCTTGAGCAAGTCGAGAAGGAAGCACGCGGTTACCAAGAGAGAGAGGGGGCCGAGGAGCCGCATGTGGTCCCCGGAGAGGCTCAGGCTTCCGTAGCGCCGGCGCTCACCACCATGTCCTCGTCGATCGATGCGTCCTGAATCCGGCGCCGGACCGAGGGAGAGCGGGAGAGGCGTTCTCGGAAATCATCGCGAAGATCAAAGCGGGTGGATGGGGCAGTTCAGTGGTCAATGCCAAAGAACGGATTTGATTGTGATGGGATATCCACCTGGTTTTAGAGAGAGAGAGAGAGAGTGAGGGAGCACGTGGAGATCTGGGAGACGAAGATGACGGCGGATAAATCGAAGAAAGGTAGTCAGTCAGACCATACCTTTTAAATGCAAACTTTTTTTTTTTTTTTTGAGCGACCCAAAAAATGAAAAAAATTTCACGGTGAAAATAATTGTTTTTTCTCTTTGTTTTTGGCCAGAAAGAAAGAAATATAACTGGGAAAATGCTTTCCTTACATCTGTGTGTGTATATATATATATATAAACCAGCCATAAATGTACTGATTGATGAGGAAATCTCTTCAGATCATAATAAGAAGTTAATTATTTTTTTTCATATCGTAAGATAAAAGTTAAACACAAACGACGTGCTTCTTCTTTTGGGATTTATGAAAAAGCGATCCGTAAAAAAATTAAATATCATTAAGATTTCATGCATTTATGAAGCATTATATGCAAATATACGGGTTAATAGTTGAGTATTTCGAGAGTTTCGAATTTTAAAAAAGGAAGTCAAAATGCATAAACTAGACAGATCCTAAATTAAGATTAAAACTAAGCAAAAAATTTTAATTTTTATTTTATGAAAATCAAGTCAGATAATGTAAACAAAGAAGCCGCGCGAGGTGCATGAATTTACCGTTTTAACTCTTGCTCATGAATTTCCTGTAAGCTCTTGTCTATAAGAAAATTATAATATATAGTGTGAGTCCATGCGTAGCTTGCATAAGTTAATAGCTTTCAAAGTGAATAAAAGGAAGGAAGAAATCATGCCAGTTTTGGAAGGTGATCGAACGTATTAAGAATGAAATGTACGTTAATTAGCTCTATCTTGGTAGAATTCACCTTTTGTGTTCTTCCCATGATCGACTGTATATAGAAAGTATTGAAAGCATGGGATAACTAGCTCGTTTACATCATAAATATTTCGAGTTCTTAGTACTCTGGGTATTTCATAAAGGTTTGCTTTTGTAATGACAGTTTACGAATATAATTGCCACTCAAGCTCAATTTGTTTCGTGGATAATACTCTCCGCATTTTTCAGCATTTGGATCGCTCAAGGAAATGAATCAATTGAAAAAAAATTTAATTAGTTGAAAATTTATACTTAAATTCAGAAAAATGATTTCCTTTCTATAAAATCATAAATCATTTTCCAAAATATGACTAGATATCAGTGTTTAGACAAAAAACTCTACGATTGGACACGATAACCCCAATGCTTATCAAGGGCTAGGGCTAGGCCTACTGATGTCCGTTAAGGTTGGGCCCCAAGAACTCGGGGTGGGGTCTATCAAGGCTAGGATTGAGACCCCATAGCCCATGCTCTGGTCCTAGATGTTTGAATCTAGGTCCATCGAGGCTGGACTTAGAACTTTAGAGCTAGTCACTAGTGCTCGAATAATGGATATTTATTTAGGAAAATTAAATTAGATTTTCCTTATTAAACGATGAAAATTATTTTCTAATTCATTTTTAGGTTTCAACTAGATACGGAAAAATATTGTTATTTTTTGAAATATAACTTCCTAGAAAGTATTTTCCAAAAATATCACATTTTTGCAAAACAAAAGGATCCTTATCGTGCATTTGTTTCATTGAAAATTTCACGATAAAAGAAATTATTTTTCACCAAGAAAAATAGTTAATTTTTATTTGTTTCATGATTTAGGGAAAGTGAATTCCTTCTTACTAGAAGGATAAGTTATTTTAACTCAATTTGAACTTCTTTTTTTCGGTCCATGAAAAAGTTTTTTGTAAATCAATTAATTTTCTGCGGTCAAATCATTGGAAAATTGGAAAACAAATTCCTAGAAAAGAGTATTCTTTCAAACAAACAGACCCTTGGATTATGTTTGTTTCATTGAAAGTTATTCTTGTCAAATCTAAATTTGTTGTTTTCGGTGCATGAAAAATATTTTTTTGTAGATCATCTAATTTTTCGCCATTCGAACACTGAAAAAGTTATAAAATAATGTTTCGGATATAAATTTCTTTTTCAGATAAACGGACCACTAAATAACCTTTAGAACCGCATTTTTCATCGCTCAAAGATGTGAATGACGAGGCTCGCAACTGGGCGGAATCCTGGCATCGAGAAACAGCAGATGCACGGGAAAATGATCAAAGTGCCTAAGGGACCACGTGATCATCATCGAGAACCATGCAGAACCCCAAGTACCATCGTCATCATTTACTATTCTATCTCTCGCCAAGTGGAACGTCCATTGCTGTGTTATCCTCTCTTTTCAGTAAAGAAGAGGTGGGAAGAAGGTGGTGGCGAATTCTGTAATGATCAGATCACCAGCAACCATTTCTAGGGTTTGTCATGAACTTGCATGATTTCCCCGAGCGCATATGAAGTTTCATAAGTTCGCCCACTAGTTCCTTTCTTTAATAATGCAACGGATTCAGTGCTGCTTGAAGGATTCTTTTTAGGCTAGATCCTCCGCCTTCAAAAATACAGAAAGTTCAGGTTATTTTACCGAGTCAACGACACCCGATCCACACATATTTTGGATCGAACCCTAACCCAACAATAAACACAAAAAACCACATAAGTTTCCATGGTTTGTGTGTTGCTATTAGGAACAAATGGTTCGAACCACGTTGTTTTGGAATGCCTCAATCCACGAAAGAGGCGAAGTAGTTAACATGAAGTCATTTTTAGACAATCTGTCTAGCCCACTGAGATCGATAGGGTGACGGAAGGGGAAGACAATAAGAATGATACATACAATGAGGAACTATTTTTGTAAACGAGGCTTGAGTTTTCATCAATCTTACTTACACTAATGTTCGTTGGCGTTACAAGAAGATACTTGAGACTATGTAAACGTATCTTGCGAAGGAGCAACATAACTCACGACTGGCATTTTTTAGGGGAGCGAGAGAATTGGAGATTAAAACTTGAGTATGCTAATCGCTTGTCTTATTGAAGAACGACTCGTATAGTCTGGATTTTATTTGTTCTCTCACAACCTCTCCGGACAATCTCGGATCGGCCGCACCAAGAAGCATCCGTAACCCACATAGATCCCAAACGCACTCGACTAATTGTATTGAGTACTCTTTAGTCGACCATCGTTCAATTGACCTTCTTTAAATGCTATCTCAAGAGCAACCACTCTGAAACTGTACACCTTAGATTCCTTAGTAGCTTTGTCTATTATGAGACATTCGGTAGCCATGTATACACATATTCCTGCTAAGACAGTGATTTGTGATCCCTTATCATGATCGACAAGCCTAGTTAGGCCAAAGTCCTCTAGTTTGACATTGAAGTCAGTATCCAACATCATGTTGCTCGACTTGATAATCCCATGCAAGACGCATTGATTGCCCAATCCGTGCATATGTTGCAATGCGGAAGCCAAGTCTCGAGCGATTCTATGTCTCATCTCCCACGAGAGCAAGCTAACGCCTTTGAAGAGATGCAAGTCCAGGCTCCCATTGGGCATGAATTCGTATGCGAGCGGCAGTTTTCCCTTCTCATGGCACCAACCTATAAGTTGTACCAAGTTCCGAGGCCTCAACTGGCTGATGATCATTACCATGGACGCATCCTCTTTGATCCCTTGCGTAGAGTTCCTCAAGCCACGCTTGACTGCCAAATAAGAGTTCGATTCCTTCAAAAGACCCTTGTAAATGCCACCGAACCCGACTTGAATATGTTAATAGTTTTCAAAATATATAAGTAGATAAATCTTTGAAGAATTCACCTTTTGTTTTCCTCCTATGATATGATCGAGTATATATAGAAAGTGTTCGAAGCATGGGATGACTAGCTCGTTAAATAATCAATATCTTGAGTTCTTAATATTTCTGGTATTATTTCATAAAGGGTTGTTCTCTGACGAGTTCACGAGGACATTTATCACTTAAATTATGTTTGCTTCACTGAAAAATTTATAATAGAAGAAATAATTTTCTATGAAATTTGTATGTATTTGGTAATTTAGAGAAAACTATTTTTGAAAAGTCATTTTCTTGACTTTAAACTTGTTATTTTTGGCCTATGGAAAACATTTTCTATAGAGGATTAGTTTTGAGCCATCTAAATACGGAAAAGTCGGAAAACAATTTTTAGGAAATAATTTTTTTTTTTTTCTGAACAAACGGATCCTTAGATAACAACGAGAACGATAAGGTCATTCGCAAAACCAAAGTACCATCACCATTATCCTTCCATCATTTGCTTCTTTATCTTGCGCCAAGGGGAACGTCCATTGCTACGTAAATCTTCATTTTTCAGTAAAGAAGATAAAGCAACGAATTCAGTGTTGCTTAAAAGCACGATAAAGGATTCTTCTAATGACTTCTTGTGAGCAATTCAACAACGCACAACAAACACGAACCCAACAATAAACTCAAAAACCACACAAACCTCAATCGTATGTGTGTTGTGTTAGAGATTGCATATTAACAAATTTGGAGATCCCGATTTGTCCATAACAGGTAAATTCATACAAATCCGGGATCGAATAGCGGAAACATAAATATCAACTTACCTCCAGCCATTGATGAAATCTAGAAGTGAGAAACCTCAAAATCTTTGATGGATCCACACAGCACGAGGGATCTGCAATGAAGAAAACACATGTCTTGTTCTACTAGTCAATCCCCTTCACAAAAACTTGATGGTGTGTTTTTCTGTATCGTTAGGGTTTGAACCAGGCGACCTGACGTTTTTATTCCGTTGGTTACGTTACCGGTATCTCCCATCAAGACCATTATGGCAATGTAATAACGGACAAATATCACTTAATACACGTGGGTAATAAAATTGGGCAATAATGGGAATTTATATAGGGAATTCATTGGGTAGTTATTATGAATTAATATTGGAATCATAAATTAGAATAATAAAATATATTACACATTTTAACATTCTCCCACTTGATCCCAATATTCCTTCAAACGAATTATTAACCCAAACCCACAAAACTTCATACTGAAATAAAACACATGAATCACGGCGATGAGTCCTCTTAGAGCGAGTATTATCTCCCGTGTATCACAATGTATTTCATCAGCCAATATGTGATCAAATAACTTAATGAATAAACTTTATGTTTACTCCAGGTCAAACGTAATTATTTTTCTCATAATAACTGAATGTATACAACTGTATTGAGAAAAACATTATAAATTTAATAAAAGTCTCATAAATTCTTCCATATGAAGAAAAAATTTACATGATTGGACCAATGCCCATTCTAGAAACGTGATCCTTATAACTCATTGGCGGCATGCCTTTAGTTAAAGAATCAGCTATCATCAATCCAGTGCTTATGTGTTCTACGACCACTTTCTTCTCTTTAACACATTCTCTGATGGCTAAATACTTGATGTCGATGTGCTTGCTTCGACTACCACTTTTGTGGTTTTTAGCCATAAAAACTGCAGCTGAATTGTCGCAAAATACTCTTAATGGCCTAGCAATGGAATCCATAATTCTAAGACCCGATATGAAACCTTTCAACCACACACCATGTGAGGTGGCCTCAAAACAGGAAACGAACTCTGCCTCCATAGTGGAAGTGGCAACCAAGGTTTGTTTTGCACTCCTCCAGGATACAGCTCCGCCAGCGAACATAAAAATATATCCCGATGTTGATTTACGGGAATCAATGCAGCCAGCAAAGTCTGAGTCCGAGTAAGTAACTACCTCCAAGTTGTCCGTCTGTCTGTACATAAGCATGTGTCCCTTTGTTCCTTGAAGATACCTCATCACCTTCTTTGCAGCTCTCCAGTGGTCCATACCTGGATTACTTTGGTATCTTCCCAACATTCCCACAGCAAAGGCTATGTCAGGTCGAGTGCAAACCTGAGCATACATCAAGCTTCCAACAGCAGAAGCATATGGGATGTTCTTCATTTGTTCCCTTTCAAAATCATTCTTCGGGCATTGGTTTAAATTAAACCTATCACCCTTCACTATGGGTGCTATACTTGGTGAACAATCTTTCATCCGAAACCTCTCTAAGACCTTATTGATATAGGTTTCTTGAGATAGTCCTAATATACCTCGAGGTCTATCTCTATGGATCTTAATGCCAATGACATAAGATGCTTCACCCATATCTTTCATATCAAAACTCTTAGAGAGAAATTGTTTCACTTCATATAACAACCCATTGTCATTGGTTGCAAGTAAAATATCATCCACATATAGCACAAGGAAACAAATTTTGCTCCCACTGACCTTCTGGTATATACATTGATCCATGATATTCTCTTTAAAACCGAATGAAGAGATGATCTCATGGAATCTTAAGTACCATTGGCGGGATGCTTGTTTCAAGCCATATAGAGACCTTTTAAGCTTGCATACCAAATGCTCACCAGCATTAGAGAAGAATCATTCTGGTTGTTTCATGTAAACCACTTCTTCTAATTTTCCATTGAGGAATGCCGTTTTCACATCCATTTGATGTAACTTCATATCAAAATGAGCAACCAATGCCAAAATAGTACGAAGAGAATCTTTCTTGGATACAGGAGAAAACGTCTCCGTGTAATCGATTCCCTCCCTTTGAGTAAATCCCTTGGCAACGAGTCTAGCTTTATATCTCTCTATATTGCCTGATGAATCCTTCTTAGTTTTGAAGACCCATTTACAACCAATGGCCTTTGCACCATCATGCAACTCAACTAAATCCCAGATTTCGTTTGATGCCATAGAATTCATCTCTTCCTTCATGGCATTGTACCATAAATTAGATTTATCACAACTCATGGCTTGTGAAAACGACTCAGGATCACTTTCAACTCCAACATTATAGTCAGATTCTTGTAGATACACAATGTAGTCATTAGGAATCGATGGTTTCTTCATTCTATTAGACCTTCTTAATGTCGCATCAACATTCTCCTGAGGAGTATGCTGTTCTACTCGAAGTTCAACAGTATCTGGTAATTGCTGAACAGTTTGGTCTACTGGATCAATATCAGCTGGTTGTGGATCTTCAATGATTGGTTGCTCAGCGACCGGTTGAACTAAAGGGGCGCTGTAAGCAACAACCAATCCAGTATCTAAGGTGGAAGGTTGAGTATCTGAATGACCTTCTTCGGGGACAAAGTCCTTGAATTGATCGCTCCCACTTATCAGATCATTTTCAAGAAATTTAGCATTTCTTGATTCCACAAACCTAGTGTTGTGAGATGGACAATAAAATCTGTATCCTTTGGACTTTTCGGCATATCCAACGAAATACCCACTTATAGTCCTTGGATCTAACTTCTTTTCCTGTGGATTGTAGACTCTTACCTCGATGGGCATCCCCAAACACGTACATGTCGCAAACTCGGTTTCCAACCTTTGAATAATTCAAAAGGCGTCCTTGGAACAGCCTTGGTTGGAACTCGGTTTAATATGTACATAGTTGTTTTAAGAGCCTCATTCCACAAAAACTTAGGAAGTTTGGAGTTGCTAAGCATACTTCGCACCATGTCCAATAATGTTCGGTTTCTTCTTTCTGCGACACCATTTTGGTCTGGTGAACCAGGCATAGTGTATTGGGCAATAATCCCATGCTCTTCAAGAAACTTCGCAAATGGACCAGGTGCTTGTCCATCTTCAGTGTATCTACCATAGTATTCTCCACCTCTATCCGATCTCACGATCTTAATTTTCTTGTCGCATTGTTTCTCTACTTCGGTTTTAAATACCTTGAAGGCATCCAGTTCTTCGTGCTTATTACGAAGCAAGTAGAGATACATGAATCGTGAATAATCGTCTATGAAAGAAATGAAGTATCTCTGACAATTTGAGTCCATATCTAGACTACAAATATATGTATGTATGATTTCTAATATTTATGTACTCCTCTTAGCACATTTCTTTGACTTGTTGGTCTGTTTTCCCTTTATACAGTCCACACAAGTGTCATAATCAGTAAAATCTAGAGTATTAAGTACTCCATCATTTACTAGTCTCTTAATTCTATCCATGGAGATATGTCCCAACCTCCGGTGTCACAACATAGAGGAATTCTCATTCACAACACATCGTTTTATCCCAGCATTATCATGAACGTGCATCGCATTATTAACGGTATTGTCTTGTAAATTAATTCGAAAGAGACCGTCAGACAAAATACCACTCCCAACAATTTCAGATTTATACGATGAATTGAATGTTAAATTTGAAAATTCAAAGGAGTATCCCAAAGGTACAAGTCTTGAAACTGAAATTAAATTCCTAGAAAAACTAGGATTATAAAAGGTCTTTTCCAAAATTAAAACAAAACCACTACTGAGAACTAATCTGCATGTCCCAATAGCTTCCACACGCGAGAGCATCTTGTTTCCTGAATAGATGCCTTGTTCACTTCCCACTGGATTCCGCTGGTTCTGAAAACCCTGCAAGGAATTTGAAATGTGGATTGTAGAACCAGAATCAATCCACCAAGTGTTGTGACTCACATCAACCATATTAGTTTCATAACATACACATGTGAGTTGGTTACATTTCTTTTGGAGCCACGCCTTAAATTTGGCGCAATCCTTCTTCATGTGCCCCTTCTTTTTACAAAAGAAGCACTTGGATTCCTTCTTAATGCCAGCTTGGGGAGGTAGAGGCATCTTACCCTTCCCCTTTTGCTTGCCTTGCCCTTTATACTTATCCCGTGTTGCCATATGAGCACTTTCTCCTTTCTCCATAAGTAGCCTCTCTTCCTCTTGAACACATATGGTCATGAGTTCATTAATTGACCACTTAGTGTTATGTGTATTGTAAGAGATCTTGAAGGGAGCATACTCTTGTGGGAGAGTATTTAGGATATAGTATACAAGAAAGGATTCTGATATCCCAACCTCAAGATTCTTCAGCTGAGCTGCAATGTCCCTCATCTTCATGATGTGCTCACGCACATCTCTTACACTTTGGTAGCTTCAATGATGAGAACTTCATAATTAGGGTCATGGCATGCGCCTTCTCTGAAGACTCAAATTGTGCATCAATGGCCTTCAGCAATTCCTTGGCATTGTTATGCTGAATGACCGAACCACAAATGCTAGCAGAGAGTTTTGTCTTCATGTACATCACACTGAGACGGTTGGACCGCTCCTATTGAGCATAATGAGTATGCTCAGCATGAGTACTACTCTCAGTAGGTTCAAGTGGTTCGTCTGACCTAAGAGCATAATCAAGATCCATGCACCCCAATTGGAGAAGAACTAATTCTCTCCATTCTTTGAAGTTATTTTCCGTAAACTCAGGAACAATTATACCAGAATTAATCGTAGGTGGTAAAACTGCATTATAATCAAAGGAAACTTATGTATCAATATATTTGAGGCAAATAAACTTAAATCATATTTTACCAATGTAAAACATGTTTTAAAATATGAATCATATAACATCAAAAACTACCTGTGGGTTAAGTTTCTAATTTAAATTGATTCATAATTACTTCATGATGAAACTATCAAATTATATTCCCTTCCTTAATCCCTGTGGGTAAATTAAGAAAGATAAAATAATATTTCATCCTAATTAATCACATTAATATATTGAAAATTCCTGTGGGATAAAATTCATAATATTAATGTGAATAATTACAATTATTGTCTTTAACTATATGTGATCCAAAGGCTCTTAATGTATATAATTTAATATAATCAAAGATGCTGTGGCTAATCCTTAATTAATTAAATATATACGGATCACTAGACATTTAATTTTATTCATAGAATTGCACCTTAGGGTAGAACAGTAAAATCACGTGCAAAAGGAGTAAAACTAGAATTTTACTTTTAAGGGGTAAAACATGAATTTCACGCCCAAAAGGGCAAAATTGTAAGTTTACACACCCCAGTGGGGCAAAATCGGAATTTTGTGCGGGCAAGGGCAGAATCGCAATTTTCCTAAAGGCGGAGGGGCAAAATTGAGAAACCTTAGGCACGCGTGCAACGCACGCGCCCGCTGCAGCCCCTCGGGCG
The DNA here is from genome assembly GCA_014182545.1 of Eucalyptus globulus. Taxonomy (NCBI): domain Eukaryota; kingdom Viridiplantae; phylum Streptophyta; class Magnoliopsida; order Myrtales; family Myrtaceae; genus Eucalyptus; species Eucalyptus globulus. The sequence continues at coordinate 37,339,749 of CM024725.1, read as the reverse complement.
CGTGCGACGCACGCGCCCGTGCAGCCCTTCGGGCGCGTGCGTTGCACGCGCTCTGCCGCTGCTCTCGGGTGCGTGCAACGCACGCACTCGAGGTCTTCTTTCGGGCTCTGTTCCGCCGTTTCTTCTGCCGCGACCACCTCTGTTCCGCCGTCTGGGTCTCCTCCCACAGCCCATGTCCGACCAAATTGGTTGATGGGTTTCGAAGAGAATGCCGGGACAAACGAATAGATTCAATATCCGGCAAAAAAAACCATGTATGGACCAGAATTAAGCCAGAAAAACAATATGCCCTATAAAACCCTAACCACCAAAATTTCACCGCTCGATTAACCTTCGATGATCAACAATATGTCAAAAAATTTAGGGGTTTCTCTTCCTAATGGCGGTGTGATCATTCAGATCCATTATCGCATGGTGGGTGGCCCGAATTTGGTCGGAATTCTCAATTCCGATCCAAGCCATGTACAAATCCGAAATTTATCCACATATAATTCAATAAAATAAATTCCAAAAGGTTTCACCAAGGCAGAGATTGCAAATAAGGGCTCTGATACCAACTGTTAGAGATTGCATATTAACAAATTTGGAGATCCCGATTTGTCCATAACAGGTAAATTCATACAAATCCGGGATCGAATAGCGGAAACATAAATATCAACTTACCTCCAGCCATTGATGAAATCTAGAAGTGGGAAACCTCAAAATCTTTGATGGATCCACACAGCACGAGGGATCTGCAATGTAGAAAACACACGTCTTGTTCTACTAGTCAATCCCCTTCACAAAAACTTGATGGTGTGTTTTTCTGTATCGTTAGGGTTTGAACCAGACGACCTGACGTTTTTATTCCGTTGGTTACGTTACCAGTATCTCCCATCAAGACCATTATGGCAATGTAATAACGGACAAATATCACTTAATACACGTGGGTAATAAAATTGGGCAATAATGGGAATTTATATAGGGAATTCATTGGGTAGTTATTAGGAATTAATATTGGAATCATAAATTAGAATAATAAAATATATTACACATTTTAACATGTTGCTATTAGGAACAAACGATTCGATGGATGCTGTTTTGGAATACTTCAATCCATGAAAGAGGCGAAGTTGTTAACATGAAAACGTATTTCAACAATCCGTCTAGCCCACCGAGATCGATACTATGAAGGAAGGGGAAAATGATCAGGATGATACATACAATATTGGTTTTGCAAGCAAGGCTCGAGGTTTCTTCAATCTTGCTTGCACTACTGTTCGCGGCAATACTAGGAGATGCTTGAGACGATGTAAACATATCTTGCGAAGGAGCAACATCCTTCATAACAGGCATTTTTTTTTATGGGAGTGAGAGCATTGGAGCTTGGAAATTGAATACGCTAATTGCTTGTCTTATGGAAGGACGACTTGTGTAGTCCGGATGCGCACACCAGAGTCCAACCAACATCGAGCATTTCATTTGTTCTCTCACAAATTCTTCGGACAATCTTGGATCGGCTGCATCAAAAAGCATCCCTAACCCATACAGATCCCAAACCCACTCAACTAATTGTACTGGATACTCTTCAGCTGATCCTTGTTCAATTGACCTTCTTCCGCATGCTATCTCGAGAGTAACTACTTTGAAGCTGTACACATCAGATTCCTTAGTGGGTTTGCCTGTTATGAGACATTCAGGGGCTATGTATCCGTGTGTTCCTGCTAAGTTAGTGGTTCGTGACCCCTTATCATGATTGACAAACTTAGCTAGGCCAAAGTCCCCAAGTTTGGCATTGAAGTCGGTATCCAACATCATGTTGCTCGACTTGATACCCCTATGCAAGATGCGTTGGTTGCCGAATTCGTGAAGATAGAGAAACGTGGAGGCCAAGTCTTGAGCGATTCTATGTCTCACCTCCCACGAGAGAAAGCTAACACCTTTGAAGAGATGCAAGTCCAGGCTCCCATTAGGCATGAATTCACATGAGCGCAGCAGTTGCCCCTTCTCATGGTACCAACCGACGAGTTGCACGAAGTTCCGATGCCTCAATTGACTAATTATCTTCACCTCAGATGCATATTCTTTGATCCCTTGCTTAGAGTTCCTCGAGACACGCTTGACTGCCAAATCGGAGTTCAATTTCCTCAAGTGACCCTTGTAAACGTCACCCAACCCGCCTTCTCTGAGCTTCCCTTTCTCATCGAAGTCGTTCGTGGCAAGAGCTAACTCATGATGATAAAATTTCAAAGGCCCTGCTCTCTTTCTAAAGTCATCATCAATACGGTCTATCTCATCAAGCGCTATCACATCATCCTCTTCATTCCTAACCCATTTCCTCCTAGAAAGAAACCAGACAATGCCTAGACTGCCGCCCAGAGAACCCGCAAAGATGCCCAACCACATTACTAAAACTCTAAGATTCCCATGTCTTCTAGGGTTTGGCAAGTCGTCACTATCCGTGGAGAATTTCCATGACAGGATTTTGTGCATCTCGTTGTAAATCCCGGTGGTGGCCGTGAAGCCGACAAATGTCGGAGATAACACCTAATATGAAAGCAAGAAAAGTCCATTTTGGACTTTGATCCTAACCGACTCTGGTAAAGGCAAAATAAAATTACCGCCTCCAACCATTGAAGACAGCTGGAATTGTTCAACATGCAAGCTATTGGTCAAGAGATGAGCACAGGTTGACACCTGGGGTCAAAAAGATAAGACACCAGCTTGGCTTATCCTCCATGAAGGCGGCAACTATGGCGGTTCTCCCTTTCGTTTTGAAGTCGGCTATTGGACTTCAATAGGCGGTGGAACCTCGGCCTATATATAAGGCTTAGAGGAAAAGCATTTAAAGGCAAGTCACCAGATGAAAAAGGGTGAGCTTCAAGAGAGAAAAGAGGAAATGTAGCCCGAAAGAAAGAGTAGCTCTATGTGAGCAAATTATCCCTCCATGAATGAGAAGGGAAGATGGAATAGCTGATTGTATACTTGTACCAGCTAGTTTATTTTGAGTCGTTTGAGTTTCAGTATAACAAGTGTGTCTTTTAGTTGTCTATTACAATTCTCTCGTGTAACCACCACAATGCTTCTGTATACATTATATGAGATATCAGAATAAAAACTACGCACTTTATAATTGATATCAGAGCAAAGGTTCACATACCCTACAACAGGGACCCACTCGGGTAAAACTTGGCTCAGGTTGACAAGAAGGCTAGTGATGCCAAATTCATGCGTACCTCCATCCTTGAAATTAGTGAAATTGACGCTTAATAGGCAAGCCCTCGAATTGTAAGAAATCCAAGCTTCAACCATAAGGCCTTCACTTGTTAGGTGATCCCATCGGGAGAATTACCAAAAAAGTCATAAACTTATTATAATTATGTCAATTCAGTCCTAATTTTTTTTTTTATCAATTTAGTTCTAAACCTTTTACAATTGTGTCAATTCAGTCCATCCAGCCAAAATTGGCTAGCCGGCGCTAATGTGGATGCCAGCCATCCAACGAACGCTGACATGTCAATTTATTATTATTATTATTTTTTCAAATTTTTAAATATTTTGAGTTTTTGAATTCATTTTTCCCCACTTTCTCCTTCCCTTAGACGGCCGACGTCAACTAATGGCGAGGCTCCCCCGCCAGCCACTAGCAAGGGCAAGCCCTACCTAGCCATGGCGAGGCCAGCCTTGCCGTCGTTGGGCGAGGCTCGTCCTTGCCATGGCTGGGCGAGGCCGAGCCTCGCCAGATGTGGCGACGGTGGCCTCGTCGTCGCTGGGCGAGGCTCGCTTTCACTAGTGGCCGGCGGGGGTGATCCTTGTTGGCCCTCACCTCGCTCGCGCCGGCCGGCCGAGGAAGGAGAAAGTGGAAAAAAATATATTAAAAATTAAAAAAAAAAATAAAAAAAAAATTAAAAATATTAACAAATTGCCACATCGGCATTCACCGGCCGACCGTCCTTGGCTAGCATCCATGTCAGCTCCGACCAGCCAATTTTGGCCAGATTGACTGAATTGGCATAATTGAAAATGGTTTAGGACTAAATTGGCAAAAAAACGTTTAGGATCGAATTAGCACAATTATAATATGTTTATGACTTTTTTGGCAATTATTCTGATCTCATCTACTTAGGTAGTGCATGGTAACACTCTTGTTTCTCCCAATTTTTGTTCTTTTGTTCCCCGGAACAAAAAAAGAACAGAAACTTGTTTGGTAAAACAATTGTTCTTGGGAATAGTTTTGACAAGCAAAAAAAAGTTACTTCTTGTTCTCGGAAACAATTTCTAGAAATAAACTAATTTTCTTTTTTATTTTTTTTTATTTATTTTTCTTGCCGCAGCCATTGCCAATCGCCCGAGCCATCGCCCACCATTGCCATCGCTGGCCGTCTCCGTCCGCCGCTGCCGCCGACTATCGCCGTTCGCCACCGCCGCCGGTCGCCGGCCGTCGCCATCCGCCAGTCACCGGTCGCTGGATGCCAGCCACCACCGATCGCCTGTCGCCGCCACTGCTGGTGACCGGCGGCCGGCAGCAGCGGCGATCCGTAAGCAAGAATAAAAAATTAATAAATACGAAAAAAAGAAATTTTTGAGTTACCAAACGCATTTCTATTTTTTTTTTTTCTATTCCAAGAGTAGAAATTTTGTATAGTTACCAAACAAGTTCTTTTACTTAAAAATTGTTCCCCTGAACAAAAATAGAAAATAACTATTTTTGAAAAAAAAAAAAAAAAAAAACTCTTCCCCAGAACAGAGCATTGTCATGCATAGCCTTAGAGCACTAGAATTTAGGGAATGGACGTCCATGCCTACATGCATAAACTACAGTCACACTTATCGATGAAAGTGTTGAACCGTGCGTTTGGTTCAGTATTTTAAAAGCTAATTGGGAAAATGCAAAGTAGTTTAGCTTAAAGGACTTTGGATAAATATAAAAACAGTTTGGTAAACTATATTTTGAGAAGCAATTTTAAGGAAAATACCACTTGATAGAAAACAAATTTGAAAAGCCTTTTCGATAAGTACTATTAGTTTTTTATTTTTTATTTTTTTTAAATTGAAAAAAATAATGTATGCAACTTTTAGAATATAAAATTTTGACAATAATGCAAAAAAAAAAAAAAAAAAATCAAATGTATGTGTATATATATTAAAAGACCAAACCCTTGGCCGGATTTTTTAAATTCTTATTTGTTTAAAATTGACAAATAAAATGTATACAACTTTTAAAATATAATTTTGGACAATAATGCTAATAAAAGGGGCAAAGGGTTTGGTCCTCTTTTTAATTTTTTTTTTTTATATATTTGATTTTTTAGCATTTATATATATTTGATTTTTTTATTTAAAAAAATAACAATGATGGAAAAATTGGAATTTTGAAGAATGGATGAGAGTAGTTCTAGAAGAAAAAAATGAGTTTCAACATTTGGCCAAATGCTGAAAGCTCAATACTAGTATTGGACTTTTAGCATTCAAAATGCTAACTTTCACTTGAAAGTTACTTTAAAATGATTGTCAAAAGGTCTAGCATTTCTCCAAGAGGCTTTGGAGTCCAAAAATCTATTGGGAATGCTGAACCAAATGCACTCGAACTCCACGGCCAAAAAAGAGTTATTTTTAGAGAACCTGAGGTGGTACTGACGTTGCAAGGAACCTGTCGACAGTGAAAGAATCATTTGGGGGAAGAAAGAAGGTTAGTCCGTCAGAGTAATGTGTCTGGTTTCATGTATTAAGATGAAGGAGAAGTGGGTGCTGAAATTTGCGAAATAGCCCATTGCAGTGTTTGTATAGATGCAATGGTTTGCTATACGTGGCACGGCCAGGCTACTGGTTACTGGCCAGAAATAATCATGAGCGAGGATGATATATCCATCTACAAGAGTGGCGGATCCTCGCAGCCGTATGTTTGGAGTACCTGAATTGAACTCAGCTAATTCGAAAGAGATCAAGTTGGGATAAGAGCTTCTGATCATGGAGACAACGAAGGTGGCGAAGAGGCCTAGTTGTTGAAGGTGAGATTTTCTAAAGATGTTAATCCCCAAGGATCACACAATTGCTAGAGGTAGTGACGGAGAATTGGTTTTGGGGGTTTAAGGTGTAAATTGAGATATAATAATCCTAGTAATAATCATAATAATACATAAATACCAATCATCAAGATGACAAGAAGTTGCCTTCATTGTACTAAGTTCCCCGTCTCTTTTATCATGCTCTAAACCAAAGAAAAGGAATCAAAATGAGGACGGCTTGGCAAAATATATCTTGTTCCCATGTCTAGGTAGGCGAATTACAGACAACTATACTTCTTCTCGTTTGTCGCACACAGTTTGGACGAATCACGGTCGGCCCTCCTATTTTCATAAGCAAGACCTCAATTCTAAATCTAATTCTTTTTGCCGGTCTAATTCTCTCTTTCTGCAGATTTTGCATATTTTGCACCTTTTAAGGATTAGGATTGTTGAGCTCTAGGATTGACATTCCTCGTCGAAGACTCTAATGCTAAATGATAATGATGTTAAGAATTAACAATCATCAGAACAGGCAGACTGGGGTATCGGATTAAATATATTAGCGTCTTTTTTTCTTTTTTTAAACTATGTACAACAATGAACGAGCATGTGGTTCTCTCCACTCACATTCGATCAGCCTTCTTCCATGTCCTACTTTGAGAGCAATCACCCCAAATCCGTATATTTCCAATTTCTTCTTCACTTTGCCGAAAATTAGGGATTGGCGAGCCATGTATCCTAGTGTTCCTGCCGAAACTTTGGTTTGCCACCCTTTGCTAACTACCGGTTGGCAACAAGCCAAGAATGGGTATTGCTTTGGATTCACATTGAATGATGCCTATAGGCGGGATGTTGAAAATCAAGTAGATTCTCAATTGAATTACACACGCTCAAACTACTATAAAACCAAACTCTCCACATCCCTCACATAATAATACATAACTTTATTTTGAGATGGTGTTAGGAAAAATCGCACTTATAAAGAACTTTTACAATTTTTTTTTTTTTTAAAAAAATAAATCAAACCCTTTACTAGACACCAACGAAAAGCTTAAGCCACCAGCAAACCAGATTTGGCCAGGATGACTATGACTTGAGGTCACACAACCTCAAGTGAGGCTCGCTAGTGTTAGATTTGGCTCGTTTGGCGTGATCAGTTTTGGTGTCGCGAGCAATAATCGTGCAAGGTGGTCGGTAGTGAGGGCATTTTTAGAATTTCAAAACTCTAGCGAGGTCAAAATTAAAGGAAAGAAATGTAATAACATTTTGGAAATGTTAAACGGCACAGCTCCTTAACCGGGGGGACTGATTAGCCCAGTTGGTTAAGGAACTGTGCCGTTAGGTATGGCTAACCAGCCATGGGATTTTCACCCACTCCATATCACGCCATATGACATCCTGATTTTTCAATTCTATTTTCAATAAATTGAGACGAGCATTTCGTTGGCACGCATATAGTTCATTTCCATGAGTTGGCCACTTATGTGAAAACTAGTCTATCAGGTGAAGCCATTAAGAGATTCTAATACATCAAACTCGAGAATTTGATCAGGAAGCGACTTTTCAACCGAACGGCACAATTAAAAATCAATTAGAGACTAGAGATAGGTCGACTCAATAGAGGCATGTGATCAAGTATGGGTGATTCCACTAGATCGCACAATTATTGTCGATCGGCACTAGACCGACTTTTTTGTCGATTGGGTACCTTGTGTCCGTATTTGAAACTTTGAGATTACCCCGACAACTGAAAGTCGCCAATGTGTCAAAGATGTACATTGTGACTTGAATTGATCAACCACATGTCAAATGTATGAAAATTTCTAAAAGCTGCCAAGTATATCAAAACGCGCTAGTATTGTGCCGAAGTGAAATTAACCGTGAAATTGAGATCGAATCCAGAAATTGGAAGTCATGGTGTGTCACAAATCATTTTAGGATCATTGACTCATCTTCATAAGATTTTTCACGCAATCAGAGTTTTTCGGCAAATTAATCAAGGAATGACTAATTTGGCTCGAGAAATTAGTAAGCCCATCCTTGGTCGTGCTTATGGGACTTAAGTTGGTTTTATGGACAAGTGAAGATGTGAATTGAAGTGTGGTGACATTGGATTAATTTTATGGACTTCAATTTGGTTCAATTGGAAGAGAATCGAATTGAATTGAAGAAATTAATATACAAAATTGTTATGCCACGGCGGAAAAAGAAATTGAACCTATTGGAATAAGATTATAGGAGATTGGAGATAGTGGAAAATGACATCACCTTATGTCATAGTGGTTGCGGCTAAGTGATGGGAGCTTGACAAGTGGAGGGTGGAGATTAAATCTAAAAAAGCACCCATCAACATCATCTTCAACCTCTAGCTTCTTGGCATTCGAAATGGGAGGAGGGAGAGGGAGAAACCAACTGGACCAGGCTAGCCCTGACCGCCCCTTCGTCTGCTCGCTCGTCGCTGCTCGCACTCTCGCCGCCGGAGCTTGCCGTAGCCGCTCGTCCGCGCACGTCCGTGTGCTCGCTCGCCTCTCCTCCGCCTGAGCTCTCTGGCCGTCGTCAAAACGGCTTTTTCTAAATGGTTTTCTCGATGATGACATCTATATGGAACATCCACGGGGTTTTGAATCCAATAGTGATAAACGGAAGGTGTGTAAGCTTAAGAGATTCATTTATGGACTCAAACAAGTCTCCAAAAGTTGGAACATCCGTTTTTATGAGGTAGTCAAATCGTTTGGCTTCGTAAAAAATCCGGATGAATCTTGTGTATACAAGAAGATCAGTGGGAGTGCAATTGCATTTCTAGTTTTGTATGTCGATGATATACTTTTGATTGGAAACGAGGTACCAATGATATCATCGATAAAACTATTCTTGTCACAGAAATTCTCCATGAAAGATTTAGGAGAGGCAACCTACATTTTAGGTATCAAGATCTATAGAGATAGATCAAGACGATTGATTGGCCTCTCACAATTTACGTACCTGGACAAAGTGTTAACACAGTTTAACATGCAATGTTCCAAGAAAGGATTATTGCATTTTAGGCAAAGGATCCGTCTTTCTAAGGAGATGTGTCCCAACACTCCAGAAGAAAGAGAGCGGATGGCAAAAATACCATATGCATCCGCTATGGGAAGCATAATGTATGCTATGCTATGTTCTAGACCTGATATTGCGCATAAGAAGTATTACTAGCAGATATCAGTCTGATCCAGGAGAAGAGTACTGGATAGCAGTAAAACATATTCTTAAGTACTTGCGAATGACTAAAGATTTATTCTTGATATATGGAGAAGGAGAATTTAAAGTTGTAGCTTATACTGATCCCGATTTTCAATCGGATCCTAATGATTATAAATCTATGTTTGTGTTTGTCTTTACATTCAATGGTGGTGCAGTTAGTTGGAAAAGTTCAAAACAAAGTATAACTGCCGATTCCACCACTGAGGCAGAGTATGTAGCTACTTCTGAAGCAGCAAAGGAAGCCGCTTGGATGAAGAAGTTTATTTCTGAACTTGAAGTCATTCCTTCAATTGAGCAACCGATCACATTGTTTTGTGACAACAATGGAGCGATAGCTTAAGCTAAGGAACCAAGGTCTCACCAGAAGTCTAAGCATATTGAGAGATGCTTCCATCTCATCAGAGAAATTGTTGGAAGAGCTGATATCGCCTTGCAGAAAATTGCCTCAGCAGAAAACGTGGCAGATCCCTTCACTAAGGCCTTACCCCAGTCTTCTTTTGAAAGACATATTGACAAAATGGGTTTGAGGTACCAGACAAGTTAGTTTTAGTGCAAGTGGGAGATTGTTGGATGTATGCCCTAAAGCTACTATGTAATAGTTACATATTATGGATTTCAGTTGTACTTTCATTATTATTATTTAATTAATGACAATGACGTATTCATTCATTTGTCCAATTATTTTATATCTATGAATGATTCTATATGATCAGTTGCAACTAGACCTATTCTTGAGACGTCAAGAATATATGTGACGGGTTCATAGTTAGACTGATCCTTTAAAACGTTCCCGATCGATGGATTATTAAGTGGATATTAATAATCCTTTGAGACCGGTGTGTTCTTAACTTCACTATTAAGTATTTGATACTTAAGGGAATGATGAGTCACATGTCATTGAGTATTATGATGCCAAGTTAGAACATAGGTGTTTGTATTAAACAAGTTCACTGAACGTGACGCATATGGAACAGTTAGCGACATGGAAGCTTTTAGCGTGGTCAATGTCTAATTGTTCATACTTTGGTCTTGTGTAAATAATCCTTAGACCTGAGGCACAATGTTAACTTGTGTGTCAAAGAACTATGGTTACGGGTGCACATAATGCCAAGTCGTTGATCCATCTTTATTTCTGATAGTCATAGTTTGTTCATATATGAAGTTGCACGTATGCGCAATATGGAATCTGTCTCATTGTTAAATGCAATGTATAAAAATGATGTCCTATGTGATCTAATTATGACACTGCATTGAAATCCTCGACCGGGGTTGTAACCGAAAATAAATTGTTTATGTCTCGAATAAAATGCATATCAATTAGATTTGTGCATATGATCGAATTAATGACTTGACAAATATTCCATAGTCTTTGTTTAATAAAGACATAGTAAGACAGAGGGATTGAATTACACTGTAGCCAAAGCATTCACACTATCTTGGTAGCCATGACATATTGTTAGATGTCAATCATGGCTTGTAGGACCCAAAGATTAATCAGGATAATTAATTCTTGTGGGAATACTGATGTGTTAGTACAAGTTTTCCTACCAGCTTAGTGATGAACTGTGACATCCCGATTTTCCAATTCTATTTTTTAATAAATTGAGACAGGCATTTCGTTGGCACGCATATAGTTCTTTTCCTTGAGTCGGTCACTCATGTGAAAACTAGTCTATTGGGTGAAGCCGTTAAAAGTTTCTAATGCATCAGACTCGAGAATTTGACCAGAAAATGACATTTCGACCGAGCTAATCTACAAGGGTCATTACGGCACAATTAAAAATCGATTAGAGATCGGATATATGTCGACTCAACAGAGGCATGTGATCAGATGTGGGTGATTCCACCATATCGTACAATTCTTATCGATCGGCACTTGACCAACTTTTCTATCGATTGGGTACCCTGTATTTGTATTTGAAACCTTGAGATTACCCCGACAACCGAAAGTTGCCAATGTTTCAAAGATGTACATTGTGGCTTGAGATGATCAACCATAGGTTAAATGCATGAAATTTTTTAAAGTCTACCCGGTAGGTTGGGCCTCGTTAATATCGTGCCAAAGTGAAATTAACCGTGAAATTAAAATCGAATTAAGAAATTGGAAGTTAGAGTGTGTCACAAATCATTTCAGGATCATTGACTCATCTTCGGAAGATTTTTTGTGTAATCATAATTTTTTAGAAATTAAATTAGAGAATGGTTATTTTTGGCTCGAGAAATTAGTAGGCCCGCATTTGGTCTTGCTTTTGGGACTTAAGTTGGTTCTATGGATGAGTGAAGATGTGAATTGAAGTGCGATGACATTGGATTAATTTTATGGACTTCAATTGGACTCAATTGGAAGATAATTGATGGGAATTGAAGAAATTGGATGTACAAGAATTGGACCCCAGGAAAAATGAAATTGCAACCATTGAAGAAGTTGTAGAGGACTTGGGTGAGTGGGAAGTGATATCACATGAGGTCATGGTGGGCCATGTTTGTGGGGCCAAAGAGAGAGAGAGAGAGAAAGAGAATGTGAGGGAAATTGATCTTCTTCTTCCTCCCTTCCTCTCCCGTCGATGCTCTCTCCCCCATCTTCTTCTTGGTCTTCTTCGAGCACCAGCAGCAAGGGAGAACGTCGAGCAAGCCGCCCGGAGTCACCCGTCACCGCCTCACGCCGCTGTTTGCATCGCCGAGCTGCTCGCCGTCCGCCCACACCACCGTCGCCCTCTCTCCTCCATCTCTGGTTGCTGCTCGAAGACCCAGCAGATCTGAGGACGCCGGAGCAGCCAGCTAGCTGTTGGACTGCCGTCTCGCGCCTCCGCCCTTCGCCGTTCGCCGCCGGATCAGCTGGCTCGCCCGTCGCGCTCAGTCGCCAGCCCCGCGAGCTCCCTGCTCGCCTCTGTGGTTCTGCGAGTCCAGCAACGTCCAGAGCTGCGTCCAGCGTTGCCAGCTGCCGTTCGCCGTTGCCAAGGTCGCCGGAGTCCCGCCTGCAACCGCCGAGACCAGCTGCTGCCACCGCCGGTTCTCTTTCGCCCAATCGGTGCTGGATTTTCCCTCAAACAACAGCTGGAAAATGGGTATGGCAGCGGACGTTTGACCCATTTTGGCCGCCTTCCCCAGCCCGGATGGTCGGTCCACCTTTGAGGAAAGTCGATTCTCGTGTCGTCCCTATCGTTTTGGTCCGCTCGATTCATTAATCGGGTGAATTTAGCTCACTAAACCTTGATTAGAGGGTTAATGATGCTTTATGTGTGTTTAGTTTATGTTAAGTGCTATTAGGTGGTTAGTTTAATTTATTTAAGTATATATTATATTAATGTGCTTGATTAACTTAAAATGGGTTTAATTTAAGGCTAAATGAATGTTTATATTAATATAAGCTTTGATGTGACTTACAGAATTTGTTTTTAATTTATTTAAGTATTCCGAAATTATTAAATAATTTAATAATATATATTTATTTGAAATTATTAAAATATTATTATTTAAATGAATTTCGGAATAAAATTAATTAATTAATAAATTCGAAAATTATCTCGGGACCTTATTTGCTCAAAATTTCGTGCCGATCGTTGCTTTGTAGTTAGATTTTGAAATTGATGATTTGATATTATAAATTGAGTGTGGATTGTAAAAGATATGGATATTATTATTTAATTAATTTTCGGAATAAATTTAATTATTTAATAAATTCTGAAAATTATTTTGGAACCTTATTTTCTCATAATTTCGTGTTGATCACTGCTTTGCATTTAGAATTTGAATTTGATGAATGGATATGGCAAATTGAGTGTTGATTGTGGTAAATAGAGACTTTATTCATAAAAGCTCAAGTGTTAGGTTTTAATGCAAAAATTAGATTTTAATGATTATATTAAATAGTGGGGTTTGAAGAAGTGAGATATTGACTTTATGGTTCGAAATTAGTGTGCCCCCACACACTTGAGTAATTTCTTGAATATTTTTAATATGAAGAAAAATGACCGGGATCACTATTTTAAGTGGAAGTATTGAGTGAAATGCAAAGTGTCCTGGGGCCGAGTATGATCTAGCTGTGTGATAATTAAGAGGAATCGTCCTGGGCTGTTGAGCCGGACTTGCCCCTATATGGGATGCCCACGCAGTGGTTGCGGGTCGCAGTTGATTCTGGGCCTATGCTCCTTCGGGAACGCCATCGACGTACTGACGAAGCCGTGCTCCAAGGTAGGGAGGCAATGCCTGGCTATATGCCAGTAGATAGCCGAACTGCGAGTAGGCTATGCCCTTGTGCGACAGTGAATAATAATTGGAATGCATGCTAAGTGCGACTGTGATTTATATGAAAGTGATGTCGTTTCAATTGTTTGAATTATTATTACTACCTAGATTGTGTGATACAAATTGTGCTAACCTACATGAAAGAATTGAGGTGAGGTAAGTTCTCCGTGTGACGTGGCTAGGCCACCCTTAGGCGTATTTTCTTTCTAATAGGGGTTTATGGGGTTGAACTTGCTGAGACATTATTTCATCCCGGTTTGGGGATTACAATTTCAAGTCCCTGGTGAACGGAGCAGCTAGATAGCTTTGGTTGGCCTTGATGAGTTGCAGAGGTGAAGTCATAAGGATTGGAGAATGTGTCCGACTTGTAGGTTGTAGGACAGTTCCTTTTTAAGAGCCGGTCTTTTGTAGACTTTTGGCTGTAGGCTTCTGTTTGTAATTCTGTTGAATTATGAAAGTGTTATGTTGTGGTTTTGCTTCCTGCTTTTCTATCCCGTATTTTATTGTCAGGGGTTTTATAATACGTTCCGTCTGCGCAATAATAAATGAATGGGGTCGGTGACACTACCTGAGAATGTCGCATTTGTATGACCATGGTGGGATGTTGGCGCGCTCGAGGTTCGGGGCATGACATGAACCTAGGAATGTCACACACCATAAACAATTAGGATAATGTGGAACAAAAGAGAAATATAATTGCAAATGTGTTTGCAATTACTACAATCGAATTGAGTCAATTTGAAATTAAATTAAATGAGATTTAATTTAATTTATATTATAGTCACGAGTCTACTTGCATATGATGCACACGCATGCCCGAAGTGGATATATGTTAACGTACCCCAATTGTACATATAAGGATTATGTTATTTTTATTTTTTAAAAGGAATTGATTAATTCATCCTTTATTCGTTTAATTAATTAATTAATTAATGTACAAATGGTTGCAACGCATATGATATGTGCGTTGCCTTTTATTAGTAATAAAAAAAAATTAAAGCTTAAAGCTTCGTGCACATGGTCAGCGGTAACCATGCACGAAGCATGGAACTGCTGACCATCATGCACAAAGATCGTGATCAGCAACGTTGCACCGTTGCTGATTCGTGAAGGCTTTAAGAAAATAAAATGCCGCAAAAAGGTTGCGAGGAATCGGTGATGTTTTGCTGAAAATAGAGAGCAAAGTGTGTGCGTGTTCCTGTGTCTTTGAGACGCAAGAAAGAAGAGCGTTATCTCGTTCGGGCCGTGACTATTATATATCAAGAATATGACGAATTGTTTCCACGTGGTTGCTAGCACGATCGAAGTGGTGAATATCCGAAAGTTCTTTCTTCTGTTCGACGTTTGTTGTTGGTGTGTCTAAACTAGAGGTCCGACGTTTGTGGGACTCGAACTGAAGAACATCCAAACCAATTCGTTTAAAGCATGTTTCGAGAGGTAATTCGTGTAACTCTCTTTTAATATTCAGATTTTTGATTAGAACACACGAACAACGCCTTCGGAGAATTATGTATAAATATATCACCTATACATGATTAATGAAACCCCAACATTTTCTCCAATTTAGGACGAGGAAAACAATGAGTAGACTAACAACCAAAGCACTTGTAGTACACAACCAAAATACTGAAGCATTGTTCCTCCTTTCCTAATTTGACACAAGAGTGTCTGGTTTACTCAAGGGGATCGATACCAACTTTCTCCATTAACCCACCAGAACTTAGGAACTCCGGCATGATTGGACCTAATGGGGCTCAAATTCGGCCTTGATCTTAGGTCTCACAGTCAATCTTGCCGGGCAACCATTTGTTGTCGTAGGCTAATCCTCTGCAGTGAATTATGGGCTGGAGAAGAGCTGGATCTTAGAAAGCCCACCTAAACTGAGGAAGTTCTGATCTTTAGATGACGACTCACGTGACCATAGCGATCCTGTTAAAGGAACGAGACATAAAGGAAAATCAAACTGATACTTCATGCTCTCTGTAAAGTCATGAGAAGATCTACCTCGAAATAGAAGCGATCCCATAAAATGCATCTGTCCAGTGAAGCACTGTGCTGGCCAAAAGTGCCTTCGATTGGAAACATAGAGATACGATAAAATATCATAAAACCAAACCGCTTTTCCCTTCTCGAACGACGTACAAAGCATGCTGTTCATATATTGTCAATGGCAAGTACAGGTGTATCAGAGCAGAATGGCCTTATTTAGTACAGGTAGACAGGCACCTGCTCTGAACTTTACGGCCTCCCTTAGGAACAAAGAAAAGATGTCGCAGAGTTCTCTCACGAGAGGATCCCAGAAAGCTGAGGTTAAGGTATGGTTACAGCTCACCGGGGGAAAAAGAAAAACATAAAGAGATGTAACAGTGGAACAACTAACATCTACCTATCCTTAGAGAATAATGAACAAGAGGATAAATAGGGTCCGTTTGGGAACCACTTCCCAAAGCCCTTTGGAGGCCTAAAGATACTTGAGCAAATGCCAACTCATTTGGCAAAAAATTTTGAACCCACCTTCTCCAAATGCCAGCCTTGTGAAGGCTTTCAGCATTTTCGGCATGCCACGCCTGCACTGTTCACAATTTTTTTTTTCCGAAATTATCCTCACGAATTTTTTGATTTTCTAGGTGTGTGCTCTTGTCGAGCACTGTTCATCTTCTCCGGGCGTAGAGAGACGCTGCGACCTAGGCAATCTTCGTATGAGGTTGATGCGGTGTCGCACGACCTTGCCGCCCCAGATCGGGGTCGCCGGAGGTCGCGACGGCGTCGCGCGACCTCACCGCCTCAGATCCGGGGTCGTCAAAGGTCGCCGGCGGTCGCTGCCCTTGCCGGTCAATTTTTTAAAATTTTTCTTTTGTCAATTTTTTTTTATCACAAAGGTCCTTTGTAAATGCAATTCTCCAAACACTATTTTGTTCAAAGTACTTCACAAAGAGGCTTTCAAAGTACAATTTACCAAACATGGTTGTATTTTGAAAAACCTTTTTAACTCCAAGATCTTTACATTTTCCCAAGGACTTTCCCCAAAAATAGTTCCCAAACGCACCCATAACCTAATGGTCAAAGCCCATTTAAGAGAATGAAAGTCACTCCAAAGATTTTTTTTGGTGCACCACTCCTTCCTAATGAGAAATGTTTAATTATTTTTATTGGGTTCTCTCTTGTGTCTGTCATATTACGAAATGATAAAACTCCACTAACAGATAATCTATTATTTTAAAGGGTTTGGGTATTCGGCAAGTTTGATTTTCATCTGTAAAGTGCATATTCCGTGCTATTTAATCCCGTGAGATCCGCACGATGTTCCCACAGATTTATAATATCGAGACTGATTCATAGAGATTTGTCGAAGCGAGAGGCGCGAATAATGAGATTTGAGAGGGGCCGAAAAGGGAGTTTCACTTGTAATTATATGTGCATGCTTCATTTGGAATTTTCGCAGTAGGTGGAAGAGTTTTTTTTTTTTTTTTTTTTTTTTTTGGTGAAAAAGGTGAAAGAGTTTTGAGCGGTCAGAAAGGGGAAAAGAAATCGTACTTAGGAATAGAAAGTACCAGCTTAACTCATGCGCGAGCGCGAGAGAGAGAGAGAGAGAGAGAGAGAGATGGGCAGCCTCAGTTTAAGAAATGGGGAAATCAGTACGGCTCGGCGTGATGAAAGTTGCTGAGATTCACGAGGGGAAAAATTTATAATTGGAAACATCACTCAAGAAACGCCCTTTACAGCTTGCGAATGGGTCTTTAAAATAAGACTTTTAATCTATCCTCATGAATAATCCTCGTACTTTACGACATCGAACCCCCACTTGCTATTATAACTTCTGAAACTTCGAACTTAAATGTCGTAAATTCAGGACGAGAATCTCTAAGTGGGAAAAGCACGACCTGTTGATCCATGCCATATACATCTTTTTAGATGTTGGGGTCACAATAGAGAAAGTTGCTTCCATAACTTGACTACGACACCTTTCAGGTTCTTGTTTAGAAGTTCCTTGGTTTTCGAAAATGGAGAAAGCAAAGAGACTCAAAAGGAGTGGCGAATATGTGATCTTTGGTGTACCTTATATTCCATAGGGTTTATAATTCTCTGTAATGTGCACAAACCGTGTGGTCTCTCTACACACTAATGCCAAGTGTAACAAAGAACGAGAGGTCAACTTGAGTTTAACAAGTTCATAACTCCCCGCGTGTAGTAAAAAGTAGACCATCCTTGCTGTTAGGCTTAGACTCAAAAGATGATACCTAATTTAGCACTAGGAAAAACGGAAGACTTAGGTCAATCCAACAAGAACGGACTTGCAAGAAAGTGCGTGAATTTCCCTTTTTCCAGATCACTATGAGTCAAACTAGGATTTAATTATAGTCCCTAGGCAGCGGGGCATTCTGCCTAGATCTTGTATGGTGCCAAGAATTGATACATTCAAGGTTGTAAATTTGACCAATCTCGTAAAGGTCAACAAAGGCAAGTCAACAAAGTATAGAACACCCACGATGCTTCCTCTTTACCTCAATTGGAGGTCCGAATAGCACTTCAAAAAAGAAGCACTTTCAGTAAAAGCACTACCGATATCGATACCGAAATTAAAAACTGTACACATGTTACTATATTTTCACTATACTCGTCGACTTCCATCGTCAATATACTGAATAAAAGTCCTACGAGAATCACGTTCCCGTGAAGTAATCTATTCAAGGGTCAGGTCCCACTGCTTCTGATAATCTAAACTGCCAAGGTTTGATATTGATGGCATGACTTGAAAAAGAATTGAATATATGTCAAGCTACTGTTGGGATAATGATCCTCCAATAAACTATACAATCAAAGCAAGTCGCTTTTTTACTCTTGCTTGGTCCATGAGGTTGCATGATTTCTTGATGATTGACACATGGCCACTTAGCACTTGGGTCCAAGGTTCTTGCAAGCTAATAAAAATTTACAAATCCTAGGAGGGGTCTTTTTGTATGTTCCCAAAATCCTAGGTTTTGCATATTAAATTGTCCACCATTGTCGTAGAATAAAGATCATATCTCTCTACCTATCTGCAGAATCTCGTTCACATGGGTTTCCACCAATCACAACTTATTTTCAACACCGATTCCCAAATAGACTAAAGATTCGTGGAGTGTGAGACGGTACAATTGCACTAAATAAAGTAGAGTGATACACATAGTTTAATGCAAGAAAGTTGAGATCACTCGTGATTTAAATCACTGTACAAATGTTCCCTTATTGAGATAAGCTGCGTGAAGAATTGCGTAAGGCATTACGTCAAAATAGCAGATTTAGTAATAACTTTTGCATTTCGTTCGCATCTTACTTTTAGTCTATTTTGGGATTTAGAATTGAATTTGCTTTTTACGTAAACCTTGTCAGAGAGACTGTAGGGGTTGATGATAAGTGTTGGTTTGCGCTGCGAAATCGTCTGTATGCATCCTTTTTGTTTTTGTTATTTAAGTTAGATAAATATTTTAGGATCCCTGAGAATTCTCTTTTGAGCTGTGAAATTTCAGGTGTCCTAGGGTTAGTGTCATGAAAACATTTCCATTCCTCGCTCATGAAAATAGGTTAGTAGTTTTACTTTTCAGGCAAAAGGATAGATGAATAGGTTAACCACAATATGGTTATGTACTTACAAGATCTGGGCAAGATTGGAAGTTTATCCTCAAAACCTCCAGATATAAACATTCTAAATAAGATTCACAATTAGCACATAACTGTGTCCTAGAAAGAATTCTATGAGGACCTCGATCTAATATCTCCTGCATTGTTCTTCATTTAACAACATTAATTACTTCTACAAAATTTAGCAAGAGCAGCGCGTTTGTCTCAAACCCGAAACAACATCCCTAATTTGTATATTTCGAATTAGAACTCTACCCTATATGGCAGTTTTCATAAGATATTTGATGTCACAACTTTGTTTGCGTTTAACCTTTTGATTTGTAGCAGATACAATCTTTCTTACCTAATGAAACTACATAAAATCTATATAATATATGAATAAAAAAAATTAAGATTCTCTCTATATATATCCATAACCCAGCCAAGCATGAATTTAGTGATTTTTAGAGCTGGACCACTTTTAAATAATTTTTTTATTATTATATTCTTCCTTTCCTTTCAATAGCTGGTTAATTCTGTTTTCACATAGCAAAGATCCTTATTCCTTTGATCCGCATATAAGGGCGGATGGTAAAGTTGGAATCTTGCTCGCAATGTTCAGATCTCGGACTTTCCCTAATTATCAAAGTAAATCATATGACCCAACTTATGGGCTTTCCCAACAATCTAGGGAGTTGATATCATATATATGATTTGCTTATGCATTCCAACAGCAAGTGGGAAGAGTCCATTCTATCTTTAATTCTAGCTTTTAGCAAGTCACAACATTCACTCTATCAAGTGGTAATAAAGAACTTGATTTCACTTTGGGCGGACTTGATGGTTGGCAGTTGCAACCTCCAACCAAACTAGCC
This sequence comes from Eucalyptus globulus, assembly GCA_014182545.1. NCBI lineage: Eukaryota > Viridiplantae > Streptophyta > Magnoliopsida > Myrtales > Myrtaceae > Eucalyptus > Eucalyptus globulus. Next base: position 37,319,804 of record CM024725.1, on the reverse strand, counting down.
AGAAATAGGAAAGCAACAATTAGTGCAAAAACTAGGGTTTTTAGCTGCACAATACTTTCTTCTTTGTCACTCCACATGCTTGCGAAAATCCAAAGAATGCAGCTTTCTTAGCCTATCTTCTTGATTTAATCAAAACTTTGCAGTGGCGAGATAAAGGTCCCAAAGACAAAAGTCATTTTATATTGTGATAATCATCGACTTTGAGGATTTAGAATTTATTCGTACTTCGAATACATCATTTTGTAGTGACGCATGAACAAGCCAACGTTAGAGATGGTTTTAAAGATTTCAAACGCAAATTCAATTTGGATGCATTTTACTGGGGCAATGTTCTTAACACTAAGCTAGACATAGAATAATTTCCAAAAGGCCAAGCTCCACAAGAGAAACTTGCGATTAGTCACATTGTTAGCCTATCGTTCTTAATAACTGCCGGCATACTATTGCCACATATTTTTTTCCCTAAAAATAAAATTGGCTACCCGAGCCTGTCAAAGTGTCCGATTGATTCCCTTTTAGTTAATATGATCTACCTATCACCTTGTATCTACGTTATTGCTATGCTAGATTAACACGACCATAAAAAGTGTTGCCTTTACGAGAACTCAAAATCAAGACAAAGCCTTTTTATGACAAGCTTGGTGATTAGTATGGCGACAGGTTTGAGCCACCAAATCCTCGTAGCAAAAACTATACCTATCTTGTTCTTACCCTAGGTCGGATTCCACCTAGCTAATATGAAAAGAGGGATGACAACCCTTCTATGGAAGTAGGAAGAGGAGACGGACCACGGATGCAATTACTATGCTTGTTTCTCTTCGACAGAGTTCTCTTAACGCTTTCGAAAGTCAAATCACATGAGAAGAAATCACGAATAAGCACCTCGTCTGTAGTTTATAAATAACATGTTTTGGTCGATATTCTCTGAGGTGATTGGTGAAATGCGCTCGCCAAATCTCGGTGACATTTGTCATGAGAAGAGAAGAAGGTAGGGCAAGGCACCAACGCAAAAAAGAAAGGTGGAGGTATGTCGGGGAAGCGATTCGTTCCTCGGGCATGACGTGTCAGCGATCTATTAGCTCTGCCTAAAAAAGATGTCGGTCCCCATCGAAACATCAACCGAAGACTTCCTATTTCGTCCTCTTTTCTCCCCACTCGCTCGAGTACCGAACTTCGATACTCGCCCCCGGCTGCCGACATTTGTTGACAGGGGATCTCTTTTTGCAAGCTCGGACAACGCCCTGATCCTGTCTCGGGAGGCTAGGCTTGGTGCTGCCTCGTCAGAGCGAGTAACCAATGAATTGGGCACTCGCGCGGGTGGGTCTCAACACTAGAACTCACTAGGCGGTTTTACGAGCGGAGATAGCCGCTCCATGTTTCTTGCAAATTAGCGGTTTTTCTTGACCCAGAATTGATAAATCCCTCTCCCTCTCTCTCTCTCTCTCTCTCTCTACACGCTTTATTTACTTATAAATCCCCCGTAACTATTTGCTGAAGGTGCTTAGTCTGCCGTCGCACATACTGTCCAGCATTCACCTGCAAACGAGTAAGCTTTCTTTAGCTTGTTCTTGCTGTTGCTTCGAATTCTCTTGCCTTTCCTGCTTTGTCGCGGCGTTCGTTTCTCGACAATCAACTGCATCTTTCGATCTTGAATATACTTTCCTTGTTCGGTTCACACTTGTAGTGGTGGTTTCTCGCCCCGTATGCTTTCTTGATCTCTTGAGCGTATAGTTGACGGAGAAGCTTCTTTCCTTTTTCTTTTTACTCTACTCATCGATTTGACAGATAATTGGAGAGATAAGGGAAGCCCTGGAGCTATTGTTGCGGAGATTAGAGAGGTGGGTGTTGGTATTCAAAGATGGGGAGAGGGAAGATTGTGATAAGGAGGATTGACAACACGACAAGTCGTCAAGTGACGTTCTCGAAGCGGAGAAGTGGGTTGCTCAAGAAAGCGAGAGAACTCTCGATTCTGTGTGATGCCGAGGTCGGGCTTATTATTTTCTCCAGCACTGGCAAGCTCTATGAATATGCAAGCACTAGGTTAGATATCATCACTTCTCTCTCTCTCTCTCTCTCTCTCTCTCTCTCTCTCTCTCTCTCTCTACCATTGTTATACATACTTTCTTTTCTTGTTTTGGCCCTCGGATCTTTGTTTTCTTTGCTTTTCTTTAGCTGCCTTTCTTCTCCCCCAGTATAGTTCAGCTGATGAATTGGTGTTAATAGTTGGAACTTTCGGATTAGTGACAGCAGCGATGTAATTGCATTGTGAAAATTCAGTTGTTTTCGAGTTTCCTGCTTTCACCCGTATATGCCTGATAACATTCATTCTATTTTTGCATATGTACATCTTCCTATCTTTTGTTGTATTGCTTCTTTGCTCGAGAATTTTTTTTAGAAGGCTTGGCCAACAAAAATGCTGCCAATGACCATCTGCTTTCATGTATATTTATCTATCTATTTATTTTTCACGAGAAGAAATGAAGGGACAAATTGGTCTAAAATGACTGTCTTCCTTCGATTTCCCTAGTCATTCATGGCTAAAGCCAAAGTAATCTGCGTCATTTCCCTTTGTATGATTTGCCTTAGATTGCATCAATTGTGTACATGGTAAGCACTTTTGGTAAGAGAAAGTTTTCTTTAGTATCGCCACCCACGATAAATCCCTCGGTTCGCTGATTCTTTTACTGCTCTATGGAGGTAAGAGGAGACCATGATGCTTTGATCTTTCTTCTTGGAATAAATATACAAAAGACTGATTTTGAATATGTATAAAGGTTCATTTCTTGATTGACTTCCTTACTTTGGGTATGAATGATGGCATGCCTTCAATTAAAGACAGAGATTTGATTTGGAAGCATATATAAATTGGTCCAATTGAGCAATATATCACATTACAAAAGAGAAAATAATCATTTAAAATCATATTATTGTTCTTCCTATGATATAATTTCCAAATAGAGAATGAAACTTTTAGGTATAACTTCTATTCACGACTCCTTATTTTGGGATTCTCAACTCACTCTCAAACTTTTGCTCTGTTATTAGCATAAATCTTTGGTAAATGCAAGACAGTATACAAAGACAATATTTAACTTTTTTCTATTTGACGTCAATTGTTATCCTTTCAGAAATGATCACCATATATGTTCCTATTATTATCATTTACTTTTAAATTGTTTCCTAAGGTAGTACTTGATGCACTTTGCTTGTGAGAGCGTTCTCTAATTCCAGATTATATGTTGGACTACTTTTTGGATGTTGACATGTAATCACTTGCATTAAATACTCATCGATTGATATGTAATGTTTAAGAAGGCAAGGTACTTAGAATTTAAATTATGCTTCAAAGTTGACTATTTATTGAAACATGAAACATAAATTATTCCATATTGCCAAGAAATGACAAAAATTCAGAGAACAAACTTCATAGAAGCAAGAATTATCTACCATACACATCAACACATGACCTTCATATAAGGGAAAAAAACGTTCGAATTCCAAAGAAATGATTTTGATAGAAGTAATAGTTACCAATCTAGCTTATTAAAGCACAACCTCGATATCTCCTTACTGTTGTCAGGAAATCAGGTCACTGCATGAGGTCTTCTGTCATACAAGATCATAGTTGTTTGCATGCACACTACAACATATATATCTCTTCTCAAAAACCCTTTGATGACATCTAGGGTGACACATATGCTCAATCCATATCTAAGAAAAACTGTGGAAATCCTCATGTAGATCCTCTTAGCTTCCCGAAAATATCCTCCCCTTTTTACCATATTGATCTTTCTCCATAGAAAATAAAATTCATTCATGCTTCTTGCTTGAACATATGCTTCATGACTCCTTAAGGTCATAACTTCATTTTGTAACATGAAGATCCAATCTCCTTATTGATAACGGAATTCCTAACATCCCTTACAATATTTTCTAGGAAAAATTGCACAGTCAATCCTGAACTTCTTGTATAGAAACCAATTACATCTTAAATTTTTTAATTGAACTAATGTAGTGCTAAATCTTTGAGAGAAAGTGCAATCAAGTCCTCTTAGCTAAATTTTGCTTGATTAATCTGATTGTGGTAGTCTAGTCATCACCAACCATTCCACATTTAGTGGCGTTAGGATGACGTGGTTTGCATTTCAACCAAATGATGCCATTTTTGCTTAGATAAACCGCATCATTGCATAATAGCCCGAAATCAGCCTCTAAATTGCCTAATCAATCCCTCATACTAAACCTAATTCCCTCAAGAAACGCCTATTCCAGTTTTGCCCTCAGCTTGAATGATCGAGCCAGGAGAAACACTTTGCCCCAGGCATCTTCTAGTTCCCCATTAGCATCTCGAGTTATAATTGCAACACCTACCTACACAATTTGGCCAGAAGAACCATAGCGAATGGCTGCATTAACATTGGGTTTAATGGTTCCTCCAGTCGGAGGGCTCCAAGAAATGACGCTATTAATCTAAGAAAGACAGCGTGATTATGTTAAAAATCAGTTCACGTCAGGTTGTTGCCGTTACATGTTGGAAGCCCTGCGATAACTGGACTACTATATCATATGAATCAAGTGAGATTTAACCAAGAGGATTTGATTGTATTGTCTCTCATAGGTTTAGGACTACATTAATTCAATCAAATGTATAAAAATCGATTGGTTTCCATTTAATAGGTTTGGTGCTGATTGTGCAAATTTTCCCATCTTCACCTCTCTTGATTTATTCATAAAACTTTTCAATGGGAATATCCCTATCTCTTTCAAATGCCAAAACCTTTTGCTCTTCTATTCACACAGGGTCATAAATTTGACTGCTTATCCATTCATCTTTTTGATGGCCTTGTTAACTATCCTTTTGCTATTTAATTGATCCACTCATATAAAATTTTCTTCATCTTTAAGATTTCATTCAAATGACTTTTGGAAGAAGATAGGCCTATTGCTTTGAAATGCCAAGACCTTCCACTCTTCTCTCGGCGTTGGGTCATATTTGACTGCTTCTTCGTTTTCATCTGTCTTATATCCTCAATGAATTTCTTCATGCTAGGCCAACTTCTACTCTCTTTACAGTTTCTCAAACCTCCCAAAGATGCATAACTTTCATTAAATACCTTATATAGAGTAACTTATAGCATCAAGCATCCAACGAGGTGCTGGTATTGGAGAGGGGTTTTTGGGTGTGTAGGACTCACATTTATCCAGTTTTTTGTTCTCTTTTGCATAGTATAAGAATAATGAATCCATATTGAACTAGTTTTATGCTTTTTGAATGTACGGAAGTGAAATAACTGGTTTAACTTTGGATTTTTAACATTACTTACTAACTATAAGAATCGAGAGAAATATCTTAGGATTTTTCACTAAAGTTTTATGAAGAAAATTACCTAATCAACTCTAAAACTATTGTATAGATGTCAATTCGGAGTTAAGATTCTTTTGACAATTCACTCAGCAACCTTTGTACGAAATTCCAATATAGCCATTCTGATCAATTTTCACTGAAAATAGCTAAATCGACATTCTAATCATTGCTGGCTGTTTTTTTTTTTTTGACATCAGTAGTATAACTACATTAAAATTTCGTGCAAAGGCTTATGACTAACTTGAAAAAAGAAGAAGAAAGGTTTAAAATTTGCTTGAGACCTATACAATAGGTTAACAATTGGTTGGACAATTCTTTAAGTTGTAAGAACATAGAACACTACACCACCAACTCGTGTCATGTTTTTGCCATTATGTTGATTGTTTGTGTCATTTCATTTAATTACAAAACGTATTTTAATATGATTATTATTTTTTTAAACATTAGGAATGTGTCAAAACATGCAAAAAATGTGCCGGTTCCAAGAGAGTCGCGTTTGGCTGCATCATATTTCAACTCTATAAATTTGTGTCTTATCAAGTGATGTTGTCCACTCATCGTAAGGAATTGAACCCTAGAGCTACTCATGATTCCGTGAGATGGATAACAGATCCATGTGAGGAACATATACCTTTAACGTCTTAATAACCGAACCCTAGTTTGCATTAAACAACATAAAGCATTTGATTCCTAAATGGAATAGAATGGTCAATAAATCTGGAAAAAGCTTGCAGATTCAATAACCTCTTGTGTTAGGAGATGAGCCTTGCTTTATTATGCATGCTTGGCACACACACCGTCTTTCTCTCGAGAGATTGTTAGATAGAGTATGTTTCATATGCATCATAGCTCTGATAATCAGTTCAAAGACAGACTCCAACTAAGTCCCTCCTTGGTGGTGCTTTAGAGCATGTTGTTTGCTGCTTTCAAAACGCTGAAGTGATGCTATAACGAAGGGTTCGATGAATTTAAACTAAAAAAGCATGTGAAAGATGAAATAGTTATACGGTTGATCTTGGAGTGCTCGTGGATATTTCTTGCAACTTAAGTTGTTCCATCAGGACGTTCCTCAACTGTTATTGTTCACCGCATCCCTCTATTGTGGAAGTTGATTTTTGAAAAATCACTGATCTTTTTTAGGTGATTGCTCCATAACAGAATCGAACCGATCCATAAATAGTAAATATATTACATAAATGGGGTGTCATGTGGGTACCATGACTTGAGCGACCGACATATTTGCATTCTGCTAGCCTGACCAAACTGAGTTAATCGGTAATTAGTGATTATTGTAACATGTTAAGCAAATTTTTTTATGAATTGAATATGAATTCAAAAGCTTGGCCATGTTTGTTCTTCATTAGGACACTCAGGCAATCGAAAATGTTCTGCTGCTTGATCCAACGGTTTCTTTGACATTGCATTCAGCTTTCAAAGTCTCCCATGAACCTAGCCTAAGGAAAAGATAAAGCTGCAGAAGATATCATTACTAAATAGCTGTGGGCAAAAACATGGATTAAGTAGATGAGCAACTGAAAAGTACGGATTTTGACAAGAAACTAGGAATTCCAATATATAACCAACTCTAGGCAGAAGTTTTTGGTAGGCCACATAACACTCCAGAAAGACTTCAGCTCTATAATGTTGCATTCTTATGGTTTGCATGCAGCCGTAGCAATAATATAACGGCATATCATAATTTTAAGGGAGTCCTATGTTGATTCACTGTTCTTTTGATCTCGACAGCATGACTACTCTAGTTGAACGTTACAAAAAGCTAAAAGAGGAACAATATCAACTTCTCAATCCAGATTCAGAAGTCAAGGTAACACTCAAGTTATTCTGGTTAGCTTTCTAGGTGAAAATATCAGAAGAAATATTTCTCCATCTAGCTGATAGGTCTCGATCTTCTAGCAACTCATCATCACGTCCCAGTCATGCGATGCCTTTTTAATATATATATATATATTAGTTACTCTACATCATCGTGCTAGTTACATTCAAAGTCATCTGTCCTCAATGCATTAGTAAGGGATCTCTGATTTAAATGTTCAATCCATATGATAGGGACAAATTTTTACATGACTAATCTGGATGCTCCAGTTATCATTTGTATCACACTAAGGAGAATGATCTCGATTTTCTATTCACTAGTTCTGGCAAATGGAGGCAGCACGCCTGAGGCAACAACTGCAGCATCTGCATGAATGTCACAGGTATAACATCTCGTATGCCTGGGAAAACTTTTGAAGTGGCACGTTTCTTATGCCTAAGAAAACAGAATTAAGAGCAGCCCCGAAATTGTTTTATGTAGTGGTCTTGCTAGAAAAACAGGAGGCTGGCATAAACACTTATGTGAACAACTTTTGACTGTACTAAGAAGACTCGACACAGGTTGACAATTAAAATGGAAGAGTGCAAACTATAGATAAATAATGGCCCGTTCCTGAGAATTCATCTCTTACTGAAATGAATGAGGATATGACACACATACGTTGTCACTTGCACCAATATCACAATATGACAGATTGCTAAGTAGGTGATGCTCAATTCAAGGTCTCAAAGACTAAGACTTATGGTACTGAAATGAATGAGGATATGACACACATACGTTGTCACTTGCACCAATATCATAATATGCAAAATGTGCAGTGAGATATAACAGATTGCTAAGTAGGTGATGCTCAATTCAAGGTCTCAAAGACTAAGACTTATGGTACTGGATAAGTTCAAGGGTACTTCATTCAATCCGACTATAAGAATACATCACGCCAAGAGTCAACAATGTGAATTCTTTTCTTCATTCCATACATGCAGGCAATTAATGGGACAAGAACTATCTGGTCTCAGTGTAAAAGAACTACAGAATTTGGAAAACCAATTGGAAATGAGCTTGAAGGGTATTCGTGTGAAAAAGGTGCGACCAATTTCCTTTTTGTGCATCCCTGCTAGACCCCTCATTGGCTCTAAGTCCATTGAATTCTGCACCACATGCATACATACTTACATAATTGTATTGTTTTCCCATGCAGGATCAAATTCTGATCGACGAAATAAGAGAGCTTAACAGAAAGGTTTTTATGAAAGTTTGAAATCTCCTACCCACAAACTCTTTTCCACCGATTTCACATCAAGTAGCACTAATTCAATTCCTTTCAGGGAGATCTCATGCATCAGGAAAATAGAGATATGCATAAGAAGGTGAATCTTACTGGCCATGAAAACACAGAACTACAATACAAGGTACTAATGAGACAACATAGAGCTTTTCTATCTAATAAAATAATACCATGAAGGGAAATTCTAACATAATTCACTCCAACAGTCTTATCCATAAAAAAAAATCTTATGAACACCTAATTTCATCCAAAAACTATGCGATCTCAAGTCATCTGCTTGCATATCTTGATCTCTGAGCTGTGGCCCATCATTCAAACTATATTTTGGCTAAATAGAAAGGATGTTTTGGTCTCAGGTTTATGGGGCAAGTGATGTGACTCAAGCAAGCAGTTGCTACATATCATACAATACAAGTGATGCGCATGACTTACATTCACCCATGAATCTCCAGTTAAGCCAACCAAGGCCTGAAAATAGTGGGAAATCAGCAAAAGTGACAAAATTGGGGTAACCTAGACTTCGAAAAGTGCAACATTAATCCTCATAACCATAGCATTCCATATCTCTTACTATTTACTTTTTGAATTCAGATTGCAACTGCAATAGCAGCAGTTTGTGGCTAAGGGTGATAGATAGACATTCGTCACCCTCAGTTAGCAGAGAAGAAACTGTCAAGCTTCCATGAGTGAGATATCATATTTGACTCTGAAAGACGTTCTGGTGGATGTACCTTGAGGCATGGTGTGATTCTATGAGGTCTCATGATTTCAGATTGCTCTGAATGAATATCACTGCTATGTATGATTATATTTGCAAAATAAAGGAGGCAACATTTTCATTAAATTTCCTACTCATCTCAGGCTTGTTGAGATCTATGGATGGATGTTACTGGTAGATTATGCTGTCTGTTCTAGCTATTTTTTGATACATTTGTATACAGAAGAACAAACTGATTTAGGAGAAATGACGCAAAGCCTTGGCGCAAACATTAAAGTTGTCACTGTGTGACCTGGAGGTCATGGGTTTGAGTCGCAAAAACAGCCTTTTGCAAAAATTGCAAGGTAAGGCTATGCACATTAGACCCAAAGTGGTTCGACCATTCCCCAGACATTGTGTGTAGTGGGAACTTCATCTGCTGGGCTGCCCTTTTTCTATAAGGAGAAGAAACTTCCTCTGTCACCAAAGAAGGTGCATACATTCACATAAAGTTGGTTCACAACTTTAGACAAAATACGTAAAACAAGCCAATAAAAGGAAACCGCAGTGAAAATTCATTACGAATTCAGGAGATCTTTTCAGAGAAGGAATGTAAACCACCGTGCCACAATAAATTGCAAATCAATTTACAGTTAGAATATTCTATTAAAGATACTAAAGGAAACAATAGTAAAAAAAAAACAAGTGCATAAAGAGTTCAACTATTTCTAAATCATTACTAAAGCATGTGCATTGTCTCCAGGAACAAACAGCAGACTCCAAGTGAGGGTGCATAAGGCACCCATCAGCACATCATCAGACACTTTGAGATTAATAATAATTGCAAGAAACATGCTTATCAGTGAAAGCAAATATAGAGGATTTAAAGAAATTTCATATGTCATCACTCATGTTGATGCATCCCCCAATCCAGCGTTAAGAATGAGGAGATACATAAATGCTACATCTAGAGGATTGTCACCACTGAAAAAAGTGATCCAAAATTGGAATTGGCCAAAAGTTTCAGGGTATGGCTGACCAGAGATTTTACCCACCCAATAGTGAAATCCTGCAATTAAAGCAAAAACAGCTCCCATGGAAATTACACAATGGCAATGTGCAACCACATAATAAGTACACATAGAGCAATGTCTAGCCTAGAATTTGCCAGAACTATGCTAGGAAACAGAAAAACACATCTGTTGGTTTTAGATATTATCAGACCTGGCAAAAAGACACAATATAGGATCTAACAGGAACCGAGAATGGAATTGATGTTGAAGTGATGAAAGTTCCAAGGGCGCGCTGCTAATTGGCAACATTAAGAATTTGAATATTACAGTCAAGAATGGAAGAAGACAGTAATCTATTCATCCTTCACTAAATTTCAAGGATTAACTGGTCTTGTTCTTACTTTAGTCTAGTATTGTAACTACCGTTGAATGAATGAAGTTTCAATACACCCAACAGGAACTGACATATCTATCACACTTACATTTCAACAGAGCTGACAAAAAGGCTCTGCTCTATCACACAGGCATCAGCTTGGCCCACTAATGTAGTTCCTCCATACTCCATCTCCACCAAGACAGCTTCCCAGCAGTTCAACCTGACTGTAACAACATCAATGACCAAGCACTCTCCCACCGAATGAGGTTGGCATTTTGATCTAATTGGGGTGGCTGATACATCATGTTAGCTACTCCACAACAAAGGATAAAACATCACAATGGACGCAAATGCAGAACAAACTTGGAGTAATGGTCATTCATTATCTAAAGCAAAGTGACCCCAGAAAGAACAGGATTAAACTACGGAAACAGGATTAGATTACTGAAACAAGCATATATTATTATTCCTGGATAAATATTATAACTTGAGAATTGCAATCTGCGGTCCGTGTTCTGAGGATATGATACGGCCGTTCAGAATCAAGACTCGTTTTTGACAGTCCTCGAAGCTCTCAAGCAAGGCCATCAATTCTCGAGCAAACTCAAAACTGATCCAATGCAAGAAAAGACAGAGGAAGAGTGCCGACGAGAGAGGCGATCAGCAGAAGCAACCTCAGAAAGTACAATGTCGAACGGAGAAAAGGATGAGTTCAGCTACCAAGAAGACTAAAAACTAGAGCTCAACTCATCGACTCATTCGGTGCCTCAAACCTATCTAAAACCAGATAAACGCGCTCGAATTAGAACGGGCGTTGCGAATCAAACGGGCAGATTGAAGAAAATCACGAACAAGAAATGAGAACCACTCCTCCCTTCAACTGCTCCGTACTGTGAACAGCATACTTGTCCGTCGCAAGAATCCCCAGCACGCAACTGACCTCGGTCAGACGGCGGAGCCAAAAACGAGAGATGGCGGCGGAAATGGAGAAGCTACCTCAGTGCCAGTAGGGCGAAAAGTCCAGAGCTTTTCTGTCCATTGAGAAGCTACGTCACCCGCCCCGCTCCAACGAAACACCTTCTGTTGCACCCCGGCCGCCATTTTCCGACTCCAAAGCTCGGACCATTCCCATCAGCTCATCAATCATCACGCCGCGAAACGGCGACCGATCTCCGATCTCCCACACGCTCATCCGCGACCCGTTTCCTCCGTAACCCACCTCACCGAAAGGAGCAGAGAAGAAGACGATGACGGAACAAATCCCGGACGAACACGAAACCTCGACGAGCGATCGCGGGAAACGGAGACGGCCCCGGGTCCATGCAAGCTCTCACCGTCGGCGAGCGGGGCTGCGCCCCACTCCGGCGGATCTCTCCGGGCGCCGAAACCCACGCCGCCTGCTCCGCTTCCCCTCGGAAAGCGGAGGGAGCCGTACGCTTCGATGGGGGGTCGTGTGGAGAACGCGAGCTTCCAGGAGAGAGGAGAGAGAAGGAAGTATCAGACGGACACTTCGTTCGTAGTTTTACTATGTTTTGAACAGAGATTCCTAGGACGGGCTCCGATTGCCTGCCCCAGGGACCACGTGAGCTCGGTGCGGCCCACCAATCGGGTCGCGATCCATTTTCCCCCGGGGGGTGTTAGGCTAGCGTCGTGCGTTAATGGGCCCACTCGATCTGGGCCGGGCCGTTGCGTCTGGCCCAATCCCTGCCGCCGCCGGTGGGGCCTAATCGATGTATGGGAAAATTAAGTCCACGAAGATCAAGTCGATCATGTCCCTAATCGAGGCTAATTAAGCATGTGCAAAAATAGCGACCCGATAAATAAATGAATGGATATAAGGGAAAACGGGGGTTAACCTCCCGTTAAATAATTCGCATTCACATTAGTACAGCGGTGCGATGGAAATCTGTTGTCAAACACATTGTTTTTCATCGATTATTGTATGATTAACAAAATAATTTAGGATGCGTTCACACTTGATTTCCAGTGCTTACATGGACCCTGTTGAGGCGTGACTTGAATTTCGTGGAAAATTATAGCAATCATGATGTCCTCCTTGAATGATTGCTGGAGTTTCTGTAAGTATGTAGATCGGAAAAAATATCAATGATGAATGAGTGATTTGTGATATCGATATGAACAAGCCAAACCCTAATGATGTTACTGGTACTGTCAAGTCAATTGTAATTTGGTGCTCACAAGCAAGTGGTGATACAATATGCATGCACATATTTTTATTAGAGGAGTCTCTTTCCTAGACTATTCTTATAAGGCCACTTTGTAAGTGGCAATTAATTTGATTTAGATGCCCAATTACATAGATGCAACATGCTTTGTTATTTTTGCTTTCTGAAGCCAACAAGGACTCAAGTGGATCAATCTTTTCATGGAAATGGAGTAATAATCTTTGTAATCTTTCGATGCATTTATCTCGATTATAACTCGATATATAAATTTAGTTGATTGTTTGTGCAATGAATTTATGATGTTATTGGATATTAGAGATGAACTTTATAATTGTTTCTTGTCGTGATTTGTACCTACCGCGTCATTTTCATACCATAATATTTTTTTATAAAAATTCGCGATTGGCTTTTTCCACGATTCAATTAGATTTGATTTGTCAAGCCATGATAGCGGGACATCAAGACGGTCAGAATAAATACAAAATGGTTGCGAATTGCGGCTCTATAATATTATCGATTCCTTCGTACGAGGTTTTACCAAGTCATGTGCACCATTATTCAAGGGATACGTAAATCAAAAAGCTGTACAAGAGACTTGCTTTTCTTTCTTGTCTGGAATCTGAGTTTTCCTTTCTCTGATCTCTAATGGTCAATTAGTTTATCAGATCAAAAAGCATTTGGAGCGAAGCCCTTTGATACCTTGCTTTATTGGTTGCTTATCAGCAAGTTGCAGGTGATTCTTTCTCTTTCGTCCGAGGCGATTTGTCTGAGATCTCTGAGAGATATTGGAGTAGATCTGCGCATCTGCTGACTGCTAAGCTCCCTCTGGTGTTCTATTGCGTTGATATATGATCACCTGAACAAGAGAGAGAACTTTTAGTAGAGACAAGCTAGAGATCAGTGTGCAGATCAATATGGGGAGAGGAAAGATTGTGATCCAAAAGATAGACAGCTCGTCGAGCAGGCAAGTGACCTTCTCAAAAAGAAGAAATGGGCTGCTCAAGAAGGCCAAGGAGCTCTCCATTCTTTGCGATGCCGAGGTTGGTGTAGTCATCTTCTCTTGCACCAGCAAGCTCCATGAATTTGCCAGCTCTAGGTCTCTCTCTCTCTCTCTGTCTAATCACACAGCGTCATTTCTTTTAACAGTTCTTCAATTATTTGTGGAGCCCTATTCTGTTGTGAGTATTGCAAATCATTTCATATCTGCTAATATATGTCTTTCAAATTATATCCAACCGAATCAGCATGAGGTCCACAATCGACCGCTACACTAAATCCAAAGAAGATCATCATGGAGAGAAGAATCCCTTCAAAGAACTCCAGGTAAATATGTGTATCATGATTACATTCCTTCTTTGTCTACCAGAGCCATGGCTCGTCCTTGTTCTCTTAAGGTTCTCTTTGAAAAGTTATTTAAGTGAACCTGTGAATTCTGTGCGATCTAGCGATGGAAAACGTCCTCATGCTCTCTCCCTTGCCCAAGAAACACGTGTTGTGAGGAACCAGATCGAACTGGTTATCAAACTCAATGAACCAATAATCCGTAGAATCATATATATTCACATATGTTGTAAATGTACAGTGACACAGATTTTATAAGAAGGATGATTGCTTGATTTGATGCTTCAATATGGAGGCTTAACTTGATAGTTTCTGATCATTATGCTAGCTTCGGCAAAGGGAGGTCGCTGATTTAAAGCAGAAACTCCTCGACGTGCAGGATAACCGCAGGTGATTCCAATTTTCAACCTAGAACTCAGTCTTCATTAGATGAAATGGACTCGGTTGTGGTTTGAAACTAGGTCTGATAGTTTGTGAACATTCCTCACATTTTAACACCACACAAGTAATACCTAACCAGAAAATTGATAAGTTTTTTAGCAGCAACACATATAAGTAAACCGCCCTTTTGGCTCTTAGATGGATTGCCTGAATTTCCTGCGCTTTTTGCTACTTCAGTTAATAATATTCCTGCGAAGATATTGCTATAGAGTCCCAAAATCAAATTTACAGGACGTGAGAAGTATGTCAGCACAGTGATTTATCCTTGTTATATAAATGTGCAGGCATCTGATGGGCGAAGGCCTGTCCCCCCTAAGCGTTGAAAACTTGCAGATTCTGGAGAAGCAATTGCAGATGAGCTTGAAGGCTGTCCGAATGAGGAAGGTATGTATCCATATGTTGAAATTTCATCCTGAGCTTTCGTGTTCAATACAAGAATCGATTATTGTGATCTTGCCTTGATCAATTATTCGATTTTTTGCACGAAAGAAACATTTGTTTACTCACTACTTAGTCCTAATTAATGTCCAAGAAGTTCATTTATGCCGGATGGCGAAATAGGCTGTCCGCCAACAATAACATATAAAGAAGTATTTAATGTGCTTCCCCCACAGTTAAACCTCGTATTCCTTCCCTCACCGACTTGAATTGTTCCTTCTACTTGCCAGATATTTTTTGTACACCAAATGTTTCTGAATTTCATTTGGTTTGGTTTTGGGGAAATGACTATGAGAAAATGCAAATACCTTTGGGATAAAAAAAAGTTTTCCAAAATGCTATAGTGTTTAGTAAATTGTAACTTTAAAGTGCATTGGGAAGTAACTTTAGCTTAAATGTCATTAGGTTAAACCTACATTTGTAAAGGGCTTTTGCTAAAATTATTATTTAAAAAAAAAACTTCTAAATGAAATCCGGTGGAGCTCGATTGTCGGCTAAATTTGGCTGTTGAACAATCTTGTCTAAGGTAGGGCGCCCTAGCGACCCAAGCCTCATTGCCCAAGGTAGGCGTCCTTAGGCGACACCTTGGATTGCGCAACCCAGATGCTTGAGGTCGCGTGACCCCAGGTAGTGGTCATCAACCTCAGCTACTCTGTGCAAATTAGGGAAGATGAACAATAAACATGAATATGAACGGTGAACGTGAAGACTTGTATTCCCAAAATACTGAAAACCCAAAGTAAGTTAGGACTTACCTTGGGCTTTTAGCTTTCACAATGTTAGCATTTGGCCAATAGAGTCCCAAAAATATTTGCCAAACATTTCATAAATTTTTGTGCCACCTCTTCGCCCGTTGCAAAAAAAAAAAAAAAAAAAAAAAAATTTACATTGCATTGTCCATGTTTTTTTTTTTTTTTTTTTTCTGTATTGACTAGCTCCGTCACGTAGAATTTCTGATTTAACATGAATATGGTCTTCCATTGAGTTAAGACTCGCTCAGTGCCAAAGAACAATTTCTTAGCATTGTTTGCTTATAATTTGAAAGCTTATAATTTGTTAGTAAGATGTCGTTGATTTATGATGCTAATGTTTTAGTTTGAATTTTGCGTTATATACTCTTGTCTTACTATATGTAAAAACTTTCTTTTATTATGTGGTAACGGTGCCCTAACATCTCCGAATTTTGCCTCCACCACAGCATCAGGTTTTGAATGAAGACATAGGAGATCTCAATAAAAAAGGTACTCTCTCTCTCTCTCTCTCCTGTTATGTAGCAACTCTTCCCTAGCATCCTGTTTATGTCGCCAACATAAGACAACAATATCAGTTTATGATTCCCATCATAGGTATCGAATGCAAATGATTCCGGAGAAGTTACAAGAAGGGAAGTTCCGCACACTTTAGCCGAACGACGTGACTTACACTTGCAGCATCATTTGCATTCAAGTCGTTCACGCTCTGAAGTAAATGAAGCAGCACACATTTCGATGGAGCTAAGGTACGATCCGTATAACAATACATTATAACTTCTCACACGCAGCTCAAACCAAATTCTAGTGAAAATGGCTATTTACACGTCATGTGTCTCGGCAGGTTGGGGCTGCGTTAAGGAATAAACTGGCTCGATAAATGCACGTCGAGGAAGTACTGTGCACATTCTAGACCACATTCTCGATATTCCTCTGCATTGACGTTGCGCGCTGCTTGTAGAAGCTCCTGAGTAACTTTTCGATACTAACCTTACTCATTCTTATCAACAGTGCGTAAGTGTATCTAGTGCAATATGCTGATTAATTATTAAATAGATCTTGATGTAAAGCTTGGTGTGAAGGTTATCGTGTCAAATTATAGTAGTTCTCAAATACATCGAATTCGGCATGAGTAACGATCCAATGTAGATGCTTATACAGTGAGCTTAAGATGTCTCTCCATTGTAACTCAGATAAATTTATTGTCATTGCCGACTTTTTTTAGCAAGGTGTGATCCCACCCCCTCTTTATGACGGACATCGGATTTAGGCGAAGGGACTAGGTAGATTGAGGTGGTGAAGATAAGAAATTTGTGACGGAATTTGTTTAGGCCAAACTGTGTAGTCAATGGTCAACAAGTGAATATTTCCATGCTACCTTGGTCTCAAAGGATAGAGTAGTCTAGGTTATGCAAATGGTGATTAGCTAATCCAGGATGGAAGGTGCCCTTGCTTTTTTAGGGTAAGAAGGGTTAGAGAAAACATCTCAAGCCAATGCTCAAGTATCAAGTGCTATGGCATTGAAGTAGCCAAAGCCATACTTCTAGGAAAAGCTTGAGCAACCTTCAACAATAGGGCACCTGTACCTAAAATCGACACAGGAGGGTAGATAGATACTAGATGGGAGACAACTCTCTTTAAGTAACCTAACAAAATAGCCTCATAACTTCGAGAAAAAGGGTGCCCCTCACAAACGAGGTTGGAGTGACCAAGGTCGGGCGATTGCTTACCAATAACATAAATCTCCGCAAAATTGTAAGTCATGTTGGGAGCTGATACTTGGCTAGTGTCAGGAAGTCAAGAAAATTAGTGACCTAATGATAGAAGAGTCAACAACTAAGGTCTTGGTGAATGGCAGCCGTTACTACAGTGGTCCTATGATAGCACAATTTCTTGTTGGGTAAGTTTCGACCCACATGAATGGTGCAATGACCTGAGGATTGTCTCGGAGAGAGATAGCCGTTTATACACTAATAAGGGTTATAGTGATTTTGGAGAAGAGATGAGCCATGGTAGTCCCCGCCCCCTCTATCAAATCACTCGGATCTTATGAGTAAATAAAAAGTCAATCTACATTGGATCCCACTTGAATCATCCCATCCATCCTCTTGAGGACAAATTTGGTGTAACACTCTATCAGAACAAGAGGAGTAGGCAATGCTAATATGCCTTAGATGATTTACATCTCTAGTTTAGGCGCTAACAGCCCTTAGCCATTTTTAATAGAAGTTAGACGCATACAAGTACTATAATCTGCCTCTACATGGCTATTTGGTAACCTTGAATGTAAGGTTATAAACTACATGCTCAACTGCCTGTGCCGCCTCTATGAATTCTTTTGAATTTCATTCTTGCGATTGTACTCTCCGGGCTTATTTGTTGTTATAGCAAAAGTTCCAATGGCCTAGTGATTTGTGCTCACCAACATCACGTGGATATGTCATTGCTCTATGAGAGGCATGCACGATAAAACTTATTTAGAGTCGCCACATTTTAAGAAGAGATGTCTGTCTACATATTAATTTGATTGAAGTTTTCTAAGAAACCGAAAGAGCGGGCTGCTATAAATACTTGCACATGTCTATGCTCGTCTACAGCAAAGAAGTAATGAATGTCCTTTCTATGTCTTTAGTGTAACTAACAAATCATTTGACGGTTTAAATACACGACTTGATTACCCTGAGGAAATAGGTAATAATGGACTTTAACGTGATAAATTTATCTTCAAACCCAGTAAAAGGTAAGACATTCGATTATATCTAAGATGCCATATTTTTATTTATCATATCATCTCAACATCAACTTAGTGGAAACATATGATAACACAGAACTGTCTCCCAGTAGAAATTTGGTGAGATTCTTGTAAAGCTAGGGTTCATCCGCGATGTAGAACAAGATGAACATTTACTTGACAGATCTGAATCATATAGAAGATCTTCCAAAGATAAAGACAAAGTGAATTCCCAAGTGTGAACACGAATCAGCCATGAGATATTAAAATCGAATTCTGAGTGTGAACACGGTATATTATATTCCCGACAGTATCAGGAGTGCAGGCTGACCGGGGAACTGTTTATGCCCGTTTTGTGTTGCGGGCTCAAAAGTGCCTGCTCGAATTTGACTTGAATATGTTTTTACAATTTGGTTTCATCAACTACTCCTTCGGCAGCAAAAAGATAAGCAGGTGCTGAATATAATTTCCTCAGCACATGTGTCTTCTCGAGTGAATCGAAAGTTCAGTGAGGTGAAAAGGAGGGATTACAATACAAGGGTACGGACCCAAAAAGGGAAAACGAAATAAGAATTGTTCTGCATTGATCAAGTAATTTTCTGATGAAGTAACAGCATTGTTTTGTTATGCCCAATCTCGGTGGGTATCGCGTGATCTGAGGAGTAAGTAAGTCCTTTAGATCAATCCGTATGACCTCTACCCCTGCCCAACCTTTTACTTTGACGAGTTTCATTTAGTCAAGTTGAAGTTTTGGCAAAATTCCCATTACATAATAGAATAGAGAGGTTTTGAAAGAGCCTTCACCCAACTTTTCATGGAAAAATCTAATGTTATTTGCCAAAAAATATGGATTTTTTTTTTCTGTGCTTGTTAATTTCAATAAATATTGATAAGCTTATAAAAACCATCGGCAGAAAAAAAAAAGACCCATGACTTTTCTTTCCAAGTTACGTTTGGTAACTTATCAATGATTTTATGTAATTACAAATTTTTTTATTATATATATAGTTTGCACATTATCAATTTTTGTGTGAACTTCCAACTTTTATCTCCAAAACTTACTAATGCTTTGAATGTACTAACTCTTATATGAAATTACCGACTTAAATTTGAGTGGGCTTATCAAAATTTGTTAAATTATCAACTAGTTTGGGTTATTAAATCTAATAGGAGTTAGTTACTGGCATTTTATTGTCTTTCTCCCTAATTAAGAACTTTTCTGTTGAATTACCAACTTTTGTTTGTTTTGGTAAGCAACCCTTTACATTTATTAAATCTACATAGAAATTACCAACCTAAATTAGTGAATTCACCAAATTTCCCTAGTTAAATTACCATCTAGTATCACTAAAAAACATACCAAAGATGATTTTTTCATTGTAATTTGCCAACTTTTAATTTTTATTTACATTTACAACCTGTTACTTGCATTTCTTAGCAAAGCCTTACAAACTCTTTTTAAAAACTATTGATGTTAATTAGAGTGACTTACCAACTTTTTCACCAATTAAGGTACAATTATATATATGAATTTTCAACTCTTGTTTGAGTCACTTACTATATTTATTTCTCTTTAGTTACCAAACTTTCTTTAGCTTTCTTAATTATTGCTTAAATTAACCAGCTCTTAGAATGATCTATCAATTTTTGTTTAATTAAGTTATCGACTGAATTTAGGTCACCAACTCTAATTTGAGTTAGTTACTGACATTGTTTTGTTTTCTTGTTTTATCGACTTTTCTATGAAGAATTGGTGATTTTCTCTAACAGAAGTTGGTAATTTCATATATAAAAGCTAGTAGTTTAAAGCATTTTGCGAAAGTTAAATAAAAGTTGCTAAAAGATTCAAAGACTGTTTTCTGTCAGAAATAAAAGTCAATAACTCAAAGATAGCAAATTAAAAAATACAGAAGCCAAATAAAGGTTGGTAATCAAAATAAAAATTGATTGATTATAAAAAAAAGCAAATAAATGTTGTTAAGTAACTAAAACAGAGTTGGCAAGTCAAAACTAGTAGTGACTGATTCAAAAAAATGTTGGTAAGTTATTCAAATAAAGACTGGTAGATTTGTATAAGAGTTGGAAGGTTCAGCTATCTCTAATAAATGCAAATAGAAGTTGGTTATTCGTAAACTATCAAATGGAGTTCGTAATTTCATAAACATGTTGATAAGTTAACAAGTTTTCAAAGAATCAAGTAATCTGTAATTTTCTTTTACCAACAGCTTTCTTTACACTTATCAACTCTTTTAGAGATATATTAGCATGAAAAAAACATCAGTGTTTTATCATGGAAGAGTAGAATCGTCCCTTCATATATATTAAGGTGTTACTTTTTATCGGAGTGAGGTTTTGGAAGAAAAACGAAGAGCAGGAATACTTCAAGGTTCTTCAAAACTTTTTGTGACTGTCGATAGAAATGAAGGATATAAATAGACATACTTATCCTAGTTGATATCGATTAAAACATTTCTAAACTTAGTTTGTTCTTACCTTCAAAAGAATAAACTCATCTGACCATTGATACATAGAGTTCATAGGAACTCAGCCCCATAAGTTGTCTTTAAATGAATGTCTTGACTGGAAATTCTGCCGGTGCTAGATTCTTATCCGTTTGGACAAGCTAAAGACAATGTTTTTTCACATCCAGAATTGGGCGAAGTATATGCCTTTTTTTGTTAAGTGCTTTCATTTTCCATAAGATGGACCTCAACAGAGAAAAAGATGCAAAAGAAATCTTCCATGAATCCCACTATCTTTCAATGTATAATAGATAAACTAACGAATAAGTTGTGAGTGAAACATATAGATCCATTTAGTTGGTGATAATATTTTCAATTTTCATTTATTAAAGATGATGAAATATATATGTATATATATCACTCTCTTCATTTGAAACACTTGGTTCTCAAAATAAAAACTGTTAACATGAATATAAGTTAGAAAATATCTGTGAGTGTATTGTTTTAAAGATAGAAGCACATTTTGTCTTGCTTTTTTGTGGTATGGTAGGTAAAGGAAAGGTGGGAAACAGTTTTCACATGAAAACAATTTTCCATGTGTGACTAAAGTTGTCTTAAGAGGTGTTTTAGTTCTTTAACTGAAGATGTCAGTTCTTTTGATGCCAAACAGGGCCGCCCACCCAAAGTAAGATGACAGAAAAAGGGCTAATGATGGCACAAAGTGAGTGCACTAATGACTAATGTTATGAACGAGGAATCAGTGGAGACAAAAAAGGAACCAATGGGAAGAACCCTCTTGTGAAAAATGGGTCACAAACTTATCATCCATGTAATAATAACGAGGTCCATCTGAGAAGATAGAGCAGAAATCAATCCTAAAATATTAGTCGCAGGTTTTATCTAGGCGAGGATGATCTTGCTCCTCTCTTACTATAGCTGCCAATAACCACACTTTGGAATCTTGCTTTCACGTTCACGCCAAAAGTGTCTTGCCACTCAGGAGACCAAGCTAGCACCCAACTCTCCTACTTCGCTTACGCTGCGCCAAACCAACCATGGAAAAGCCTATGTCCAGGAAAGGCAAAAGTTATTCCTCTCTCTCTCTCTCTCTCTCTCTCTAATCACCCAACGCATGCGAGACGACCATCGATTGGGAAAGTGGTGTGTGTATCCAATGAATTAATCACCCAATGCATGCGTGACGACCATCGATTGGGAAAGTGGTGCGTAACCGTCGCGTGCATCATGTCCATTGAAGTGGTATGCGATTATTGATTCTCATTCCGATAAGTTTTCATAATTTTAAATATCAATCCCACTATATACAAATGTATATGTAAAACTGTAATTGACTGTCATATACTGTCACGGTTCACAATATTGACACAATAATTATTATGACACCTAACATATAGCTTATGAGAGTAGATTCTTTGTTTCCTTAGACAACAAGCTAGAGCGATTGAGTACTTCCATGTGGAGTGTTTCTATAATGAAGGTGGCAAGAAGTTATCTGGTGGAGAAGAGGCGAAGGCAAATTCGGAGGTCAAACTGTATCAGGATTCTTTTGTTGATCTTAGCGTCCGTTTTGAGCGGTGAGACAAATAACTCGGAAACCCTAGTTGCCTAAAACCGCCAAAAAGAAGCGAAACCCCATATAAGAAAGATAAAATAACGCATGCTGGAAGTTCAGAGACGCCGGAAGCAAAGTGTTTCTATGTGAACCCGTAACCCCAAAAGGAAAGGCTCACGCATCCTAATCGTAGATGCATTGAATCAAGAATTGAAAATATTGACGTATTTTTATAACTTCTCAGGAATTTGGCTGTCTCACTTTTTATATGCTTTTCATGATTATTTAGAGTAGGTCTCTATAAAGCTGAAGTATGGTCGCAAGAAAGATCCAAATAAGTTCATATTCTTTCAATTTTCATGTATTAAAAATTTTGTTAGCGATTTTCTCTTTTGCTAGAACATATTGTTAGGGATTGATTATCTCTAATTGAAGAAATATTTTAAAAACCATGATTTGACAAGTACAAGATCACCAAATAATGCTTTCGCCATAAATAGTACGAGACTGTAAACATATGGTGCACAGCAAGAAATGGGGATAAGTACACTAATGGTGCCATAAGTTGTGTACGACGCTCACTTTGGTGCCAAAAGTTTCCGTCGGATCACTTAAGTGCCAAATCGGAGGAAAAACGATCACTTTGGTGCCACCGGCGAAAGATTCCGGCCAAAATGATTTTAAAAAAAAATAAAAATCGATAGGCCTTTAAATGACGTCGTTTTCGGTCCTCCTTAAGAAAACAACATCGTTTTGCCGTCTTACATGGATGGCTTCATGGAAACGACGCCGTTTAGCTCACATGTGGATTGAAATTAGGGTTTCCGCCGCTCGGCCACCGTTGTTCGCCCGCTGTCGCTCAGCCACCATCGCTTGGCCACTGTCGCTCAGCCACCATTGTAGTTGCTCGACCAGGTAAGCAAGGAGAGACTGAGATTGTTGCAGGAAAAATCGAAGGCGAGGGCGGAGGAGGAGGAGGAGGAAGAAGATGGGTCGAAGGGGTTGCTGGTGCGTTGCTGGTGCGTTGCTGGTGTCGTTGCTGGTGTGTTGCCAGTGCTGTTGCTGGTGCCGTGCTGGTGCCGTTGTTGGTGTGGGTCTTCGAGGAAGAAGAAGACACAAAGACGAACCTTCCCTCTCTCTCAATTTGGGGATTAGGGTTTCAAAGTTGGGGGAAAGATGCCAAACAGCGTCATTTTGGTGTTTGGATACTGACTCAACTCTCCGACGAGCCACGTTGGCGTAAAAAATTAATAAAAAAAGGCCACGTCGGATTTCCGGCCAATTTCGTCGGCGTTGGCACCAAAGTGAGCGTTTTTCAAATTTTTTGGCACTTAAGTGATCCGATAGAAACTTTTGGCACCAAAGTGAGCACCGTACACAACTTATGGCACAATTAGTGTACTTATCCCACAAGAAATGTCTTATTGCAGGACCAAGTTCACACCTCCCCCAAGTAAATCAACTAATCATTCGGCTTTCCCTTTCCGGGACTAGTAGAAGGCTAAAAGCCAAGCAACATTTAAAATCACTGTATCCAATTTGATATATACTTTTTTTTCCCACAGCCATATTATGTATTGCAAAATTTATTTTTTTGGATTAGTTTATGTCCATTGAGAATAAAACATGTGATGGGAAACTAGTCCCGCTATAAGCCCATCCAATGTTCACTTCTGGTGAAAGATTGTTCACTGAAGAGGTAAAACCCATTCCTAGTAAAGCGAGATGTGTCTATATGTCATGCCTTGAATCTCGAGCACGCGCACATCTCACTGCGGTTGATAGAAATGCGACTTCTCAGGACATGTCGCCGACCCATTCATTTTTTATTGCACATGCGGAACCAAAACAAATCCCCTGACAACATTTAACTTGGGATAGAAAAGCAGACAATCAATCATAACCAATCAAGCTTTCTTATAAACACATAGGTTTATATACAACACTAGATTGTCTACAAAATAGACAGGCTCAACAAAAAGGGAATTGTCCTAAGACTAACTAGTCAGACACGTTTGCCAATCCTTTGGTCTCCACCTCCACAATTGTCCATGGCTTCGAGTTTTCCACGACCGCCATCTAAGGACCTGAAAATGTTGAGCCCATGATGGGGTGAGACAATGTCTCAGTGAGTCCTATCCTCTAAGACCCAATTAAGAAAAAAAATACGCCTCAGAGCATTCTAGCCACATAAAGAGGACAAAGGACTTACCTCGCCTCAGTCATTTCCTACACGTCAGTACAATTCATATTCAAATAATGTTCACACAAGCTAAAACTATCGACACACCCATCGGTCTATCAATTCAATCAATCCAATTGATATCATACGATCCACCCATCTATCAATTCATACCATCTATTCATCTATCAATACAATCACGACTCACACAAGTTGAAATGGATGCAATGCTCTCACAAGCTGATATAAATGGTAGCTTGCACAAGTTGATATATATATATGGTAGCTCGCACAAGTTGATATATAGATGATAGTTCGCACAAGCTGATAAATGGATCGTTGCTCTCACAAGCTGATAAACGATCATTGCTCTCACAAGCTGACAATGACGCTCACAGAAGCTGATATTGATGCTCATATAATAGCTCACCAAAAGATGTAATATATATATATATATATATATATATATATATATATATATGTATATCATAATTGCTTGCCCAAGCTGATACATATATATATAAACAAATGCTCGCCAAAGCTGATCATTCAATAATAAACCATAGAACTAGATATTCAATCCAATAACAATCAACGATTCAAACTAGTCATACAAACCAATTACGGTGCTAAAAGCCAACATCGGGTATTTTCAAGTTAAATGCCACAACTTCATCAATATCACTGAATTCCACACTTCTGGAATAATTAACATAATCATCAATTTACACAATTTCTCAATTAAACAAACAATTAGCACAAACTGATCGCACCAATGCGATTGGTGCGAAATTCTAACAATCGGCCATCCCAAAAAAAATTTTCGAAATTATTAAATAATTAAATTTAATTCCGAAAATTAAATAATTAAATATTATATTATAATAATATAATTTAATAAAATAATATTTAAAAATCCGAAATAATTAATTAATAAAAATAATTAATTATGGCTTAAACAATATTACACTAATTTAAGCATACAATTAGCCGTAATTAAACATCCATTAAACTAATCATACAACTAATCTAATTTACATTAAAATAATCTAATTTAATCACATAAACTTAATTAGACTAATCTAAACACCCCTTAAGCGTAATTAACTCTTTAAGCAAGGATTAGAGGATAAACTCACCCGATTAACGAGCCGAATGGCTCAAAACAACAAGGACAACGCGGGGGTCGATAGTCTCCAAGGCAGGCCTAGCTTCTGGGGTTGGGAAGACGGTCAAAACGGGCCAAATAGCCGGTGCCATACCCATTTTTTTGCTCACTGATCGCTGCTGGTTGAGGCCGAGAAAAGGCGGATCCGGGGCTGGTTGGGGTCGGGAATGGGCGGAGGAGCTGGACCTGACCTAGGCGGGGCTTCACGGTGGCCGGAGGTGGGCTGGATGGCTCCGGCGGAGCTTCACCAGATCTAGAAATGGCTGCTGGAACTTGGTTGAAGCAGGGATGACGGTGAGAGGGAGACGGAGATAGGCGGAGCCGTGGCGGTGCACAAGACGGCGAGTGGCGAACGATGCGCAAGGGTGCATGATGGCGGTCCGAATGGACTGC
Source organism: Eucalyptus globulus (assembly GCA_014182545.1). Taxonomy (NCBI): domain Eukaryota; kingdom Viridiplantae; phylum Streptophyta; class Magnoliopsida; order Myrtales; family Myrtaceae; genus Eucalyptus; species Eucalyptus globulus. Next base: position 37,293,570 of record CM024725.1, on the reverse strand, counting down.
TGGTTGCTCTGGCGTCTTCCCAGATCTGCTAGGCCATCGAGTAGCACCAAGAAGGAGAAGAGGAAGTCGACCGCAGTAGGAGGGAGAGAGGGGCGGAGCTGCGTGCGGCTGGACGAGCGATGGCCTCCGGTGGCTTGCGGTGGCGTTCTGGCATGAGACGTGCGACGACGAGGCTCCTTGGTAGTTCTTCTGGTCTGCTGAGGTCTCGCACAGCAGGGAGAGAAGGAGAGAAGCGACGAAAGAGAGAGGGGGGGAACCGGTTTTTTTTCTCTCTCTCTCTTGGGTCACTCAATCACATGGCCCACTATGACCTCACTTGATGATGTCACACTCCACTATCTTCCACAACCTTATTCCAATGGTTGCAATTTCATTTTCCACCATGGCATGAAATCTTGTACACTTAATTCAATCAATTCTCAATCAATTCCATTCAATTGAAGCTCAATTAAATTAGCCCATGTGTCATCAACCTTCTAATGACTTTTCCCCATCAAATGATCCAACTTCCATTCCAAAGATTCGACTAAAAATGACCCTCTAACAATCTCGAACAAAAACAGCCTTACTTTGCTTTTTCTGCCAAAAATCTCGGTTTGTTGAAAAATCTTATGGAGATGAGTCGACATTCCTAAAATGAATTGTGACTTGACAGAACTTCCAATTTTTGTAATCGGGTTCAATTTCACGGTTAATTTCAATTTGACGTGATTTTAGCGCGTCCTAATCTACTGGATAGCTTTTAGGAATTTTCAGTGCAATTGACTTGTGGTTGATTATTTTCAAGCCACAAAGTGCATCTTCGACACATTGGCGACTCTCGGTTGTCGTAGAAATCTCAAGGTTTCAAATACGGACACAGGGTACCAAAACAACAGAGAAATCGGTCTAGTGTCGATCAACAAGAATTGTGCAATTAGGTGGAATCACCCACACTGAATTACATGGTACTGTTGAATTGACCTATCTTCGGTCTCTGATCGATCTGTGCCGTGATGACCCTTGCGGATTAGTACGATCGAGCAGTCGGTTCTTGGTCGAATTTTCAAGTCTATTGTGTTTAGATTCCTTAATGGCTTCACCTGATATACTAGTTATCTCGTGAGTGACCAACTCAGAGAAGAGAGCTATAGACGCAAATATGAAATGCCCGACTTATTCAATTGAAACCATAATTGGAAAATCGGGATGTCACACTATATATGATGTGCTGCAATCAGTAATTAATTATCTCTAATATGTTTTAATGCAAATTTAAGGATATCCATTTGTAGCTATCATACAAAAAGACATCAATCCGGTCCAAGTTCTTTGGTTGTTGATAAGACTAATCTAAGAACATTAAATTCGTCATTAGAGAGATGCTACATAATTTGTAAGTGTGTTCTTACTTTTACGAATTAAGTCACTCATAAGTGTTCTTCCTCCAGCCTCGTGGCTTGAGTGTCTTTCTCTTAAATCCTAGGTTAGGAATTCGAAAGATGGGATGGAGAGGGAAGAGGGAGAGATTTACTATTTCCCTAGATTCCATATTTCATATATGCATTGATGTTTCAAGAGCACATTTACAGTAGAAATAATGACATCACAAATACTCGAACTCTTATCCATTTCACAATTGAGTACCTAAACTTCTTTTTCATTGCATTCAATCAAGTATTTCAACTTTTCAAATTGGGCTGAATGTGAGGCCTTCACTAAAGTTGCAAATGGTAAATGCCGACTTTTAACCTCATCCTCTCTCTTCATCACTCAACATCTAAATGGAGGTGACATAATTTTTTTTTTTTTTTGATACCTAGGGAACCTCGTACAGCTAGAAGCCGGCGGGTAAACCCTGGGGCGACGCTAGCGGAGGACCCACCACCCCAACGTTGCGCTTAAGATCCCGTGCGTCCCGCGGGATTTGAACCCCTTCGTCCTGGGTAGACTTCATGGGGGCTCTTATCCAGCTAGGCCACCGCAGGCGGTGGTGAGGTGACATAATTTTCATTGAGTAAGAAAGCCACATTGGCCATTGTACTTATTTGGTATTGAGTAGCCAAGTCACACGGTAAAGTCACATCCCACGGTAATTCTTTTTAACGGATGCCTCACATTAAGTTGAATTTGGAAAGTTGTGGTAACAAAAAATTATTAAATGGTTAAATGTTTCAAGTGCTTCTAATGTCATTATCACTTTATGATAAGAGTGACAAGCTATCCTCTCCTGAACTTCTCAATTTTTTTTTTTTTATAATTTTAGTTAAAAATTGGACGTTTTTAAATTTTGTGTATGGTTTCGCCTCTTGTCTGCTAGAATCTGATAGTTTATCTTGCCAGGGAAGTGTTCTCTAGATAGTCTAGAATAGATGGGTAGGCAATTGTAGCATGAGAAACATAAAAGCGTACATATTGAGCCAAATTATGGCAAGTGTGAAACTCATATACACACATCTTTTCGCAACTTAAATTCATACAACCGGTTTCTCTCTCTCTCTCTCTCTCTCTCTCTCTCTTAGGTCACTCAATCACATGGCCCACTATGACCTCACTTGATGATGTCACACTCCACTATCTCCCACAACCTTATTCCAATGGTTGCAATTTCATTTTCCGCCGTGGCATAAAATCTTGTACATTTTTAGTCAATTCCCAATCAATTTCATTCAATTGAAGCTCAATTAAATTAACCCATGTGTCCTCAACCTTCTTATGACTTTTCCCCATAAAATGATCCAACTTACATCCCAAAGATTCGATTAAAAATGGCCCTCTAACAATCTTGAATAAAAACAACCTTACTTTGCTTTTTCTGCCAAAAATCTCGGTTTGTAGAAAAATCTTTTGGAGATGAGTCGACATTCCTAAAATGAATTGTGACTTGACAGAACTTCCAATTTATGTAATTGGGTTCAATTTCACGGTTAATTTCAATCTGGCGTGACTTTAGCGCGTCCTAATCTACTAGGTAGCTTTTAGGAATTTTTAGTGCAATTAACCTGTGCTTGATTATTTTCAAGCCACAAAGTGCATCTTAGACACATTGGCGATAGACATCTCAAGGTTTCAAAATACAGACACAAGGTACCAAAACGACAGAGAAATTGATCTAGTGCTGATCAACAAGAATTGTGCAATTAGGTGGAATCACCCACACTGTCACGCCTCGAACCCCGAGCACGCGCGCACATCCCACTGTGGTCGATCAAATATGCGACATCCCAGGATACGTTGCCAACCCATTCATTTTATTACACATGCGGAAGCGAAACAAATCCTCTGACAACATATAACTTGGGATAGAAAAGTAGGAAGCAAAACCACAACATAACACTCATTTATAAACACATAGGTTTAAATACAACACTGGACTGTTTACAAAATAGACCAGGTCGACAAAAGGGGAACTATCCTAAGGCCAACTAGTAGGACACATTCACCGATCCATCAATTTCCACCTTTCCAGACTTAGGGCTTCGGGTCCTCCATGATCGCCATCTAGGGACTTGAAATTTTGGCCCACAACGGGGTGAGATATTGTCTCAGCAAGTTCAACCCCCTAAACCCCTATTAGAAAGAAAATACACCCCGGGTGGCCTAGCCACATCACACAGAAGACTTACCTCGTCTTAATTCCTTCCTGCAGATTAGCACAATTTGTATCACACAATCTTAGGTAGTATTAATAATTCAAACAATTGGAACGCCATCATTTTCATATAAATCACAATTGCACTGAGCATGCATTCCAATTATTATTTACTGCCACACAAGAGCATAGCCTACTCGCCGTTCGGCTATCTACTGACATTAATGCCAGGCATCGCCTCCCCCCTTGGAGCGCGGCTTCGTCACTACGTCGACGGCATTCCCGAAGAAGCATGGGTCCAGTTGGCCTAGCCTCTACTGCGACTCGCATCCGTTGTAAGGGGCATCCCATATAGGGGCAAGTCCGGCTCAACAGCCCAGGACGATTCCTCTTAATTATCACACAGCCAAATCATACTCGGCCCTAGGACACTTTGCATTTCATTCAATGCTTCCACTTAAAATAGTGATCTCAGCCATTTTTCTTTATATTAAAAAAATATTCCAAAAATTACTCACGTGTGTGGGGGCCCGCTAATTTCGAACCAAAAAGCCAATATATCACTTTTTCAAACCCCACTATTTGATATAATATTGAAAATCTAATTTTTGTATTAAAACTGGACACTTGGGTTTTTATGAATAAAATCTCTATTTATCACAATCAACACTCAATTTGCTACATCAATTCATCAAATTCAAATTCTAAATAAACAACAGTGATCAAGATACGAAATTCCGAGAAAATAAGGTCCAAAAATAATTTTCGGAATTTATTAAATAATTAAATTTATTCCGAAAATTAATTAAATAATAATATCCATATTTTTTCACGATCCAAACTCAATTTATAATATCCAATCATCAATTTCAAAATCTGACTACATAGCAAAGTGACCAACACGAAATTATGAGAATTTAGGGTCTTGACGAAATTTTCGGAATTTAAAAAATAATTAAATTTATTCCGAAAATAATTAAATAATAATATTTTAATAATTTCGAATGATAATATATTATCAAATTATTTAATAATTTCGAGATATTTAAATAAATCAAAATTAAATTCCTTTATGCCCAATCGAGGCTTATTCTAAATAAACCTACTTACTCTTAATTAAGCACACTTTAAATTAAAACACCACCTTAATCTAATCTACTCTTAAATAACTTAAACTAACAACCTAATAATACTTAACATAAACTAAATCTCCCTAAGCATAATTAACCCTCTAAGCGAGGTTTAGTGAGCTAAACTCATCCGATTAACGAACCGAGCGGACCAAAACGACGGGGACGCCGAGGGGAACAACTTCCTTCAAAGCGGGCCAAGCATTCGGGGTCGGGAAGCCGCCAAAATGGGCCAAAATCCTACTGTCATACCTATTTCTGCAACCCTCTGTTCGCGGCTGGTTGGGGCGTATCCGGGGCTGAGATGGCGAGGCAAGGCCGGCGGAGGGCAAGTGGGGCTTCGGTGAGTTGAGGTGGTGGCGTACATTATTGGAGGGAGCTATGACGGCTCCTGCACGAGCTGAATAGTAGCTTCGGATGATGAGCTAGGCGAGAAGACCGCCAAGACACCTGGCCAGTAGCGGCACGCAAGGACGGCAGCTCGGTGGCGAGACGACGCGGGGTGAGGGCGGCGGCGACAGACGAATGGCGAGGCTCCGGCTGGCGGCGTGCGACGACCATGGTTGCTCGGTTCCATCGAGTAGCAAGAAGAGAGATGGAGAAGGGGAAATCGACGGAATGGAGAGAATAAGGAGAGAGAGGAAGGAGAGAGAGAGAGAGAGAGAGAGAGAGAGAGAGAGAGATGGGACCATTTCTTTTTTTTCTTTTCTTTAATCCAACAAAAATGGCCCACCATGACCTCATGTGACATCACTTCCACTCACCCAAATCTTCCACCACAATCTTCCAAATAGGTCCAATTTCAATTTCCGCCATGGCATAACAATTTTTAAACTTTGTACATCACATTCTTCAATTCCATTCAATCCACTTCCAATTGAGCCAAATTGAAGTCCGTAAAATTAATCCAATGTCAGCACACTTCAATTCACATATTTACTTGACCATAGAACCATATTGATCTCATAAATACCACCAAAAGCGGACTTACCAATTTTTCGATCCAAATTAACCATACTTTGATTGATTTGCTGAAAAACTCTGCTTGCACGAAAAATCTTCCGAAGATGAGTCAATGTTCCTAAAATGATTTGTGACACACCCAGACTTCAGATTTCTAAATTCGATCTCAATTCATAGTTAATTTCGCTCTGGCACGATATTAGCGCGTTCTGATCTACTGGGTAGCTTTTAGAAATTTTCATGCATTTGACCTGTGGTTGATCAATTCAAGCCACAATGTACATCTTTGAAACATTGGCGACTTTCGATTGTCAGGATAATCTCAAGGTTTCAAATACGGACAAAAGGTACCCAATCGATAGAAAAGTTGGTCCAGTGCCGTTCGACAAGAATGTGCGATCTGGTGAAATCACCCACACCTGATCACATGCCTCCGTCGAGTCAACCTATCTCCGGTCTCTAATCGATTTATAATTGTGCCGTATTGACCCTTGCAGATTAGCTCAGTTGAAAGGTCGCTTCCTGATCAAATTTTCGAGTCTAATGCATTAGAATCTCTTAACGGCTTCACCTGATAGACTAGTTTTCACATGAGTGGCCGACTCAAGGAAAAGATCTATATGCATGCCAACGAAATGCCCATCTCCGGTCATTTCAGTCAATACTATTTATAAAGTCTTGACCACCTTGCAAACAGCTTACTCTAAGCTAAAAAATAGATAGTAGCTAGCCTTAAGGCTAATAAATAGTATACTGTTCATTTTCTAAGATGACATCTCGATCATTGAGCTGATATAGTATACTATTCATTCTCTAAGATGACATATCGAGTTATCGAGCTGATATAGTATATTGTTCATTCTCTAAGATGACATATCAAGTTATCGAGCTGATACAGTATACTAATGATGCTCACCAAAGCTATGCGAACCTTATTTGCTCTCCGAAGCTATGCGATACTTATGGTATACTGTCACTATAAGCTGAGGTATCAAGCCTGTAGGCTGATACAATATACCATTCTAACCAATTAATTATTCCTCAACTTTTATCATACCCGATAAAAATACCCGTGTGTGGGTACACGGTTAGCCTTAGCCAAAATATAATAATTTCATTTCCATAAATCCCACCATTTTATATGGTCCATCAAAATATTTTTGGTGTTATAAACCGACGCTCGGTTATTTTTCCAATCAATTAAATAAATTTAGGAATAAATTCCCAAATTCACAAATCACACACAATCGACACAAATTAGAACTCAATTAAATAAACATATCACACCATTACAATCAGCATAAAATTCCAGTCACCGGCAGAAAATAATGAAATAATTAAATAATTACGAAAATTAGTTATTAAATACCAATAATTAAAAATTAGGCCCGTAAAGCCTAATTGGAAGCCAAGACGGACCTAGAAAATTTCCAAATCACTCTAGATAAATACTAGAGCTTGTCTAGGCCCTAATTGCACTAAACTATCCACCTAACATGCATTGATAATTAATCAATTCACTAATTAAATTTAACTAACCACCTAATCCTAGCTTAGTCTAAACTAATCAACCCTTAAGCATCATTAACTTACTAAGCGAGGATTAGTGAGTTAAACTTACTTGTTTATCGAATCACTCGGTTCGAAATGACAGGGATGCGGCAAGGAACGATCCACTCCAAAGGGGGCTTGGCTTTCGGGGTCGGGAACACCTCCAAAACGGGCCCGACAGTAGCCTCGAGACCCACTAGTTCGGGTTCTGTTTGAAAGCTAAAATGGCTAGATGGAGGCTCGATTGAGGTGAAGATGGGTTGAGATGAGCTGAATCGAGTCTAGGCAGGTTGGATGATGCTTCACGGGGTAGTGTCATGCCCCAAACCCCGAGTGCGCGAACAACCCGCCATGGTCATGCAAATGCGACATTCTCAAGTAGTGTCGCCGATCCCATTCTTTTTTTATATGCGCATACGGAACGTATTATAAAATCCCTAACAAAAAAAAAACCTACGGGATAGGAAAGCATGAAACCAATTCATTCACAACCAAACATATTTTCATAGATAATCACACTAGAGTTTACATACACCAAAAATGGGTCAATCTACAAAAAGATCAGTCCACTAAAAAGAAGGAACAGTCCTATGACCACTAGTTGGACTTGTTCGTCGATCCCACCACTGATTGATCAACCTCCGGAGACGACGGGTCCTCCACCCTTCCACCGGGAGGGTCAACTACTCCCTCACCTAGGATGGCCTCCATCACAGTAGGTAGGGGTGAGCGGTTCCAGGTTCCGGTTCGGTTCCGTCTGGAACCTGGAACCTACCCTCGGGTACAGGTTCCTCAAAATGAGGAACCTGGAACCTACTCGTGGGAACCGAGAACCTGGAACCTACCCTATCACAAGTTCCAGGTTCCAACAGGTTCTTTTTTTTTTTTTTGTTATTTTCATATTTGAACTATAACATATGCGCACGTTACCCAAAAAAAAATATAACGTACGCGCACATTACCAAAAAAAACTATAACGTACGTGCACGTCACCAAAAAAAAAAAAAAACTCTAACATATGCGCACGTTAAAAAAAAATAACGTATGCGCACGTTACCAAAAAAAAAAACTATAATGTACGCGTATACTACACGGTAACTTCCCATTGACATGTTATCTTGATACATTAACTTCGCACTGCACAATAATAATAGAATATAATTAGAAATTTCAAAACAAATAGCAAACTAGAAAGTAGAAATAAAACACCACTAGAACAAGAATGTCTAGAGGTACAAGTTTTAAAAAAAATTTCGATTAAACCCTTAAATGAACTCAGAAAATTCTGAAATTTGGACACGTTGTATTTAAGACCTAGAGGTACAAGTTTCATGAAGAAATAGTAGTCCAATTCGTTCTGGATTAAAAGATAAAATCGATTTATTTTTCCTATTCTCTACTTGCACAGTTTTTGAAACATTTTTGGTTAAATAGGAAAATGAACTACAAAAATTACGAAATTTAAATATGTTGTAGGGAAGACATGAAGAGAGATATTTCATGCAGAACACATTTCCAAAAGAACCTCATAAAAAATGATATAGTCCACGCATTGCAACTTACAAGTTCCGAACACATCAGATTGCACAGTTTTAGAAACATTTCCGATTAAATACCCAAATGACCTTAAAAAATTATGAAATTGGACTATATGATAGCCAAGACCATAAGGTAGATACTTCATGAAAAAATTGAAGTCAAATTAGTCCTAGATAATTAAATATGGACGGTTAAAATCCCTGTTCGTAGTACCGTAATTCCAGATCTAACCATCTCCAAAGGACCATGATTTCACCTACCTATTCTTGCTTTTTTTCTCTAAAGTTTTGATATGTTGTACCTCAGGATGTCCTTTACAACTTTTGTTAAGAAACCGAAGTGAAATTTCGACAAAAAGGTTGCCTTACAGTCGATGCATTCATCAAGGGTCGGTCCCAAAATCTCCAGATCCAGTCTTTCCAAAGAATAACGATTTCACCCACTTATACTTGTTTTTTTTGGTCCCAAATTTGATTATGTTATACTCCAAGAAGTCCTTTACAACTTTCATTTAGAGGCTGAAGCCAAATTTCAACTAGAACATCACATACAAGTCACTAGAACAGCCAAGGTCGAGCTTTTTCTGCCATAAGTAACCAGTTCCGGTTCCCAGAAAAAAGGAACCGAACCGAACCGTCCCCTTGGAACCGGGAACCGAACCGGACCCTCCTCCGGTTCGGTTCCGGTTCCCGGGTAACCCGGGAACCGCGCTCAGCCCTAACAGTAGGTGGAATGTCAAAACTCCTCAGAGGATTGATCCTAAAACCATTGATTCCAAAGCAGAACTGTGGCATCCTAGAATTTCATGAAAATCCCTAAGTATGCCATGAGCCATGGATAGGCGATGGAAACACCGTTATTGTATTTTTGTAGCCTTTTGATCCATGATTCGCAATGAGATTTATGGCTAAGCTTTTAATGGAAAAATTTGGGAAAGAAAGTTCTATCTTTGGCCATATGTATTATAAATTGGAACTTATGGATTTATGATTTGCAAGTGTGTAGCCATTTAATTTGCAAGTTAGTACTTTGATTAAATAGGGATTTAAATTAGTTTTTAAAAGGGGTCAAATTGTGGATTTATTTAAGCTTGGGACTTAGGCCCAAGAGTGTTGGGCCTAAGATGGGCCTTAATGGCCGGCCCATAAGCCCATGAAGGGGCTGTCGATCGCACGAAGGAAGGGGGGGGGGAGTTCGGTTGCATGCCTCCCCCATTTGTCCCAAGAGAATTGCCAAGTGTCCTCCATGCACACCTAATGATGGCTAATGATGGAGGGGAAGAAATTAAGGGAAAATGATGGCCGGCTTAAGTGAGAGAGAGGGAGAGAGAGAGGAGGGTTCGTCTGAGAGAGAGAGAGAGAGAGAGAGGAGAGAAAGAGAAGAAAGAAAGGAAGAAAGGAAGAAGAGAAGGAAGGAGGAGGAGGGGTCGTGCGTCCGCCGTCCGTCGCCGCCGTGTCCTGTTGCCGTGTGCTCGTTGCTTGCTCGGTTTAGAGGCAAGTGGGATCCTTGATCTACTCTTGCATGTTGTGCCTAGTATGTGTGATTGAATGGTGATAAATTTTGGATGTTTAGGGTGTGTAAAGTTGAAGTTTTAAGAGTGGTGTTTTAGGTTAGTAAACTGTTCTTGAGAAAACAGCTCGACCTTGATGTTCTAGTGGCTTGCATGTGATGTTCGAGTTGGATTTTGGCTATGACTTCTAAATGAAAGTTGTTAAGGAATTCTTGGAGTATGACATAATAAAATTTGAGACAAAAAAAACAAGTATAAGTAGGTGAAATCTTCATTATTTGGAGAGACTAGACCTGGAATTCGTTGTGCTGACATTCAGTGGTTTCGTGGTCTGTAAAGTAACCTTCTTATGAAAATATCACATTGATCTCTTAATTAAAGTTATAAATCACATCTTGAGGTTTAACATATCAAAAATTTAGACAAAACCAACAAGAATAGGTAGGTGAAATTGTGGTTTTTGGAGGTAGTTGGATCTGGAAATTTCGGTACTAGGAACAGGAGCTTTAACCGCCTATATTTAATTACCTAGGACGAATATGACTTTGATTCCTTCATAAAAAATATACCTTAGAGTCTTGAATACCATATAGTTGAATTTCATAATTTTTGAAGGTCATTTGGGTATTTAATCGGAAATGTTTCAAAACCTTGTAATCTGATGCGTTCGGATTTGGTCAGTTGCAATGTGTGGACTATATCATTTTTTATAAGGTTCTTTCGGCAATGTGTTCTTCATTAAATATCTCTCTTTATGTCTTCCCTATAACATATTCAAATTTCGCAATTTATGAAGTTAATTTGCATATTTAAGCAAAAATGTTTCAAAAACTGCACAAGTTGGATTGTTAGAATAGTAGTGCTGTGATGCATGGTCTATATCGTTTTGTATGAGGGTCTTTTGGTATAGTGTTATTCATAGAATATCTGCCTTTATGTCTTGAATATCACATGTTCAAATTTAATAATTTTTTAAGGTCATTTGGGTATTTAATTAAAATATTTTCAAAAACTGTGCAGGCTGGATTGTGCGAATTTCAAAAGCTGTATTACATGGACCATTCTGTTTTGTATGAGCCCCATGAATTATATTGTTTTAAGTGATTGAATCTTGATGCACATGTGATGATATTTGACATTACATATAAGATCAAAAGCTGAATTGAGTTTGTTGCCATTATATCATGTGCCACGTTGATATTGAGACATAAATTGTGAATATGAGTTGTGATAAATGAGGATGCCGTCGGAGGTGTGAGCCGACAATGCCTTGGGAGTGTCAGGATGACCGGAATGTGGGGGTGCTGGATGCCTAGTGGTGTGTGCCGGAGGTTACTCGCAATGCCAGGTTGGATGCAAGCGATAAAATGTGGGATGCAATTGCTAGTCCCAGGAAAGAAAAATGTGGTGATCTAATTGAAAGAGAAAAAGTTGAAATTGAATCATGCACATATGGTATGATGACATGTATGCATGGTTGTATGATATGATATGTATGATGGCATGATGGTATATGCATGGATGATTGATGATGAGTGCATGATGGTGTATGCATATATGGTATGATGGCATATGCATGGCTGCAAGGTAAGTTATACCTGGATGCATGAGTGATATGTACTCTACTATGATGTCATGATTGTTCTGTTTGATGCATGGAGTAGTTTAATGGATCTTATACTTGCTGAGTGGTTGTACTCACCCCTTTGGGGACCAACATTTCAGATTAGAAAGATGCCTCTCCCCCTGGTCACGCGGGGTGCCTTTTACGGCATTCCTTCTGACGTGGAGGTTGAGTGTTCAAAGATTGATTATATTACCATCCCTGATCTGACTTTTATACAGTGATGTATGAGGTGGGCCTGGCTGAGGGCCTAGTCATCCAGGAGTTCTTGTTTGTCCACATCCGTCGAGGCGGAGTGATACGAGGGATGTTGCCGTCGCCGCCACCACTCGATGCACCAGGATGGGTGTGATGGCCCACATGAGGAGTGGGAGCTTTTTTTTTTTTTTTTTTTGGGATAACCGACACTTGTATATGGATGATGACACGTGATCGATATAAGGGGTCGAGATCTCTCTTTTTGAGTCGTGGCCAAGTTTAGCTAAAATTCTTGGCTTTTCTTTTTGGGTGTACCGACCCAAGAAATCCATCATGATAATATAAATAAAAGTGGCTCGGCTTTATCTTTTCTTATGGTGCATAGTTGGTGTGCATTGCATTATGGTTATTGGGGGGAAAATAATGAGACTTGTTTATGCTTCCGCTAGTAAGCTGCGCTGGGACCGTTTAAAAAAAAAAACGATGAACTACAGTTCTTCCTTAATCCTGAAATTAAGAGATGTAATTGGTATCCATTAGGTAGAGCGATAGGTACCTGTGGTGACCTTAGGTGTTTAGGGGTGCCATAGGAACCACACTCTGTATCGATGAGGCACCCTAACAAGCATGTCCTCTTCAATCTAGATAGTGGTCCTCATAAGCTCATAAATCCAATGACTTCCAGGATTGGGAAAATTATGCACTTGCTTGGTAATCTACACGAGAATACCATATCGCTCCGGGGTATCGCTGTGAAATCCCGATTTTCCAATTCTATTTTCAATCAATTGAGATGGGCATTTCGTTGGCACGCATATAGTTCTTTTCCTTGAGTTGGCCACTCATGTGAAAAATAGTCTATCAGGTGAAGCCGTTAAGAGATTCTAATGCATCAGACTTGAGAATTTGACAAGGAAACGACCTTTTGACCGAGTTAATCTGCAAGGGTTATTACGGCATAATTAAAAATTGATTAGAGATCGGAGATAGGTCGACTCGACAGAGGCATGTGATCGAGTGTGGGTGATTCCACCATATCGCACAATTTTAGTCGATCGGCACTGGATCGACGTTTTTGTTGATTGGGTATCCTGTGTTTGTGTTTGAAACCTTGAGAGTACTCCGATAACTGAGAGTTGCCAATGTGTTAAAGATGTAAATTGTGGTTTGATCAACCACAAGTCAAATGCATTAAAATTTCTAAAAAAGTACCTAGTAGATTAGGATGCACTAACATCGTGCCAGAGTGAAATCAACCATGAAATTGAGATCGAATTCAGAAATTGGAAGTCATGGTGTGTCACAAATCATTTTAGGATCATTGACTCATCTTCGGAAGATTTTTCATGCAAGCCGAGCTTTTCAGCAAAATAATTAGAGAATGGTTAATTTGGCTCGAGAAATTAGTAGGCTCGATTTTGGTCGTACTTTTGGGACTTAAGTTGATTCTATGGACAACTAAAGATGTAAATTGAAGTGTGTTGACATTGGATTAATTTTATGGACTTCAATTGGACTCAATTGGAAGATAATTGAATGGAATTAAAGAAATTAATGTACAAAGTTTCATGCCCCGACGGAAAAATAAAATGGACCCATTGAAGATAGTTGTGGAGGATTTGAGTTAGTGGAGTGTGATGTCACCCTATGTCATGGTGGTTGGGGCAAATTGAAGGAGATATTGACAAGTGGAGGGTGTGGATTAATCCTCAAAAGTGAATGGGCCCCACCACTCTCCATGTCCATCTTCTTCCTCCATGTTTGAATTGTGCAAGGGGGGAGGAGGGTGCTGGAACCGTGCGACGCAAGGGGAGGAGCTTGGCCAGCAGCTTGCACGCCGTTTGTCGCCGTCCGCCCGTCATCGAAGCTCGCCGCCGCCGTTGTCCTTGCGCCCGCATGTCGCTCCGCTGGCCAGCTGTCGCGGTCGCTCCACCTAGCTCGCTCGACCCTGAGCTCCATCCCCTCCTTCCAGCCGCTGTCACCGTTGCTAGGGTCGTTGGGAGTCTCGCCGGAGCAGTCGTCTCGACTGCCTAAGCTGCCGCCGCCCATTGCTACCGGTTCCACGCTTGTCCGACCGCATTGCAGCCCTTTGTCGGCCCCAAACAGCAGCTGGAAAAAGTGGGTTTCTCAGCCCGGTTTTGTCCTGATTTGGCCGGCTTCCCGACCCCGGATGCTTGACCCGCTTTGAAGAAAGTTGTTCCCCTCGGCGTCCCCGTCGTTTTGGTCCACTTGGCTAGCTAATCCGGTGAGTTTAGCTTACTAAATCTTGATTAGACGGTTAATGATGCCCTAAGTGTGCTTAGTCTAAGTTAAGTAAGCTTTGGTGGTTAGTTTAGTTTATTTAATTGTGATTTAGATTAAGATGTTTGTTTAATTTAAAACATGTTTAATTAAAAGGCTAAGAGAGTTTATTTAATAATAAACCTTGATGGGATATAATAAGGTTTTATTTTTGAATTAATTAAATGTTTCAAAATTCTGGAATTTTTAATAATATATTATATTACGAAATTATTAAAATAATATTATTTTAAAAAAACTAAAAAAATTATTTTTGACCATGATTGTTCAGAATTTAGTGCCGATCGCTGCTGTGTATTTAGAATTTGAATTTGATGATTGATTGTGGCAAATGGAGTGTGATTGCGATAAATATGGATTCTTTTTCTAAAATCCCAAGTGTCAAAATTTGATGGAAGAACGACCGTATTTGACCACCTATTAAAGTTTGTGCCTAGTGGGGTCGTGATTGACCACCTATTAGAGGTCGTGCTCAATAGGGCCATGATCGACCACCTATTAAAGGTTGTGCCCAGTGGTGTCACATCCCTATTTTCCAATTCTATTTTCAATAAATTGAGACGGGCATTTCGTTGGCATGCATATAGCTCTTTTCCGTGAGTCGGCCACTCATGTAAAAACTAGTCTATCAGGTGAAGTTGTTACGAAATTCTAATGCATCGGACTTGAGAATTTGACTAGGAAACGACCTTTCAACCGAGTTAATCTGCAAGGGTCATTACGGCACAATTAAAAATCGATTAGAGATCGGAGATAGGTCGACTCGAGAGAGGCATGTGATCAGGTGTGGGTGATTCCACCAGATCGCACAATTCTTGTCGATCGGCACTGGACCGACTTTTCTATCGATTGGGTACCCTATGTCCGTATTTGAAACCTTGAGATTACCCCCGATAACCGAAAGTCGCCAATGTTTCAAAGATATACAATGTGGCTTGAATTGATCAACCACAGGTCAAATGCATGAAAATTTCTAAAGGCCACCCAGTAGGTTGGGTCGCGCTAGTATCGTGCCAAAGTGAAATTAACCATGGAATTGAGATCGAATTCAGAAATTGAAAGTCTGGGTGTGTCACAAATCATTTTAGGAATATTAACTCATCTTCAGAAGATTTTTCATGTAATCAGAATTTTTCAGCGATTAAATTAGAGAATGGCTAATTTAGCTCGAGAAATTAGTAGGCCCACCCTTGGTCGTGCTTTTGGGACTTAAGTTGGTTCTATGGACAAGTGAAGATGTGTATTGAAGTGTGGTGACATTGGATTAATTTTATGGATTTCAAATTGATTTAATTGAAAGAGAATCAAGTGGAATTGAAGAATTGGCTATACAAGATTTTATGCCTCGGCAGAAAAATAAATTGGAGATAGTGGAATGTAACATCATCAAGTGATGTCATGGTGGGGCTTGTGCGGCTAGGATCTTGACAAATGGAGGGTGGAGATTGACTCTTGAAAATGTGGGCTTTCACTTCATCTTCTTCCTTGAATTAAGGGACTTGGTTGGATTTTGAAAAGAGGAAAGAGAGTGGAGAACTGATCGGTTGAGCTTGCCCGATGCCCCCTTTGTCCGCCGCTTGGCCACCCGTTCATTGTCACCGTCCGCCACCGCTGGTGCCATTCCTCCTCCGCCCACGTGACCAGCTAGCTCACACCATGCTCCACCCTAGTCAGCCCAACCGAGACGTCGTTCGTTCGAATCAGGCCAGCTCGACGCCGCCCCCTTCGCTCGCTTGATCTCTTGCTCGCCGCTGTACGTAGCCGTCGCCAGTGCCGCTCGTCCGCTCGCCAGCCCGATGCCGCCCCTTCGCCGCTTCCCCTTCGTTTGCCCGAGCCTCCAGCCCGTCGACCAAGCCGTCCAAGCCACTGTTCGTCTTCGTCGGAGTCCCCATCGCAACCATAAGGCACCGTCCAGCTCGGCGGGAGCTCGTGCAAGTCGTTGCCGGTCCTCCTCCACCGTTCCTGCGCCCGAACCCCCGCCGAACCACCTCTGTCCGACCCCAAATCAGCAGCCAAGAAAATGGGTATGGCAGCTCAGTTTTGGCCCGTTTTGGCCGCCTTCCCGAGCCCGGATGCTCGGCCCGCCTTGAGGAAAGTCGATCCTCGCGTCATCCCCTTCGTTTTGGTCCGATTGGTTCGTTAATCGGGTGAGTTTAGCTTGCTAAACCTTGATTAGAGGGTTAATGATGCTTTAGGAGTGTTTAGTTTATGTTAAGTGTTATTAGGTGGTTAGTTTAATTTATTTAAGTGTAGATTATACTAATGTGCTTGATTAACTTAAAGTGGGTTTAATTTAAGGTTAAATGAATGTTTATATTAATATAAGCTTTGATGTGACTTAAAGGAATTTTTTTTTGATTTATTTAAGTATTCCGGAATTATTAAATAATTTAATAATATATATTTATTCGAAATCATTAAAATATTATTATTTAAATACATTTCGGAATAAAATTAATTATTTAATAAATTCCAAAAATTATCTTGAGACCTTATTTGCTTAGAATTTCGTGATGATCATTGCTGTATAGCCAGATTTTGAAATTGATGATTGTATATTATAAATTGAGTGTGGATCGTGAAAGATATGGATATTATTATTTAATTAATTTTCGGAATAAATTTAATTATTTAATAAATTCTGAAAATTATTTTTGAACCTTTTTTTCAGAATTTTGTGTTGATCGCTGCTGTACATTTAGAATTTGAATTTGATGAATGGATGTGGCAAATTGAGTGTTGATTGTGGTAAATAGGGATTTTATTCAAAAAAAACCCAAGTGTCGGGTTTTGATGCAAAAAAAATTGAATTTTAATGATTATATTAAATAGTGGGGTTTGAAAAAGTGAGATATTGGCTTTTTGATTCGAAATTAGCGTGTCCTCACACACGTGAGTAATTTCTGGAATATTTTTAATATGAAGAAAAATGGTCGGGATCACTCTTTTAAATGGAAGCATTGAGTGAAATATAAAGTGTTCTGGGGCCGAGTATGCTTTGGCTGTGTGATATATAAGAGGAATCATCCTGGGCTGTTGAGCTGGACTTGCCCCTATATGGGATGTCCACGCGGTGGATGCCGATCGCAGTAGAGGCTGGGCCGACGGATCGATGCTCATTCGGGAATGCCGTCGATGTAGTGATGAAGCCGTGCTCCAAGGGGGGGAGACGATTCTCCTTCGGGAATGCCATCGACGTAGTGACGAAGCCGCACTTCAAGGGGGGAGGCGATGCCTGGCATTAATGTCAGTAGATAGCCGAACTGCGAGTAGGCTATGCCCTTGTGTGGCAGTAAATAATAATTGGAATGCGTGCTAAGTGTGACTGTGATTTATATGAAAGTGATGGCATTCCAATTGTTTGAATTATTATTACTACCTGAGATTGTGTGATACAAATTGTGCTTACCTACAGGAAGGAATTGAGGCAAGGTAAGTTCTCTGTGTGACGTGGCTAGGCCACATTTGGGCATATTTTCTTTCTAATAGGGGTTTAAGGGGTTGAACTTGCTAAGACATTGTCTCATCCCGGTTTATGGATTACAATTTCAAATCCCTGGTGGACGGAGCGGCTAGATAGCTTGGTTGGCCTTGAGGAGTTGTAGATATGAAGTCATAAGATTAGAGAACGTGTCCGACTTGTAGGTCGTAGGACAGTTCATTTTTAAGAGCCGGTCTTTTGTAGACTTTTGGCTGTAGGCCTTCATTTGTAACTGCATTGGTTTATGTAAGTGATTGGTTGTGAATTTGCTTCCTGCTTTTCTATCCCGTAGGTCATTGTTAGGGGTTTTATAATACGTTCCGCTTGCGTAATAATAATTCAAATGGGGTCGGCGACACTACCTGGGAATGTCACATTTGCATGACCATGGTGGGATGTTGGCGCTCGAGGTTGGGGGCGTGACATCCCCGTTTAAGTGGTATCGGAGCCTGGTTTGTGTATGGAGTGATAAGGTGCGATGAGTCATGGGATAGTTAGTAGGAAAGACTTTTAATATGTTGATGCATGTGGTTGATAGCTGCTTGGTAGTGTGTTTGTGGGGTCGCTCAAATTCTAACATGATGTTGGAATCGGAAAACAAGAGTCTATAATGAGCCTGTAGCATGAGTGACCAGGAGTGGAGAACTCCTTGGAGGAGGTCGGTAAGACCTATACCTTGGGGTAGGATGCTGACAAGAGTTGGTACTCGAGGTAGAGCGTAGGCTTAGACCAGCGCAAGTGTGAGAGTACCGCCGCTAGTCGGTACTTAGAGTGTAGCAGCACGAATGATCTTAGGTTCGTTGGGATCGTTAAGGCACTAGTGTTCCTTGGAAGCTTGTTGGGTCAGTATGTTTAGGACTGAGCCACCGCTGTTGCCGTTGTTTCTACCGCTGCTAGTGTTGTGACCGTTGTTATTGCCACGCCTGTTGAGGCCCAATATGGAGTTGTGATCGAGGATCAAGCCGCCATATCTGAGTCAAGGTTCAGTTTAGATAGAGATGGAAATCGATTGGGGAGAAAGGCCAATGTGAGAAGAAAGATCCTGTTTCTCCCAATCAGAAGAGTAGAATTGAAAAGTCAGTGCTCAACTTGAGTGATGTGTTTCGTGTCTGTAAGAAAAGATATGGATTTCTTCCATGCTGTAAGGGGGAAATGACTTGTTATAGGTGTCGCCGGTAAGGCCATTTGATCAAAGATTTTTCGTATAGACAGATGGAACCATAGCTGTTTCTACACCGCCATTGATAAGACTGAACAAAAGAAGCATGCTTTGGGACACTTAGTGGGGTACTTGGAACAGACCTTAGTGCAAAGAAGGGTGCATGATATTCCTTGATAAGAGATAGAGGACTCACTAATTGTGTGCCGAGTCTGTGGAAAGGAGACATGAGTCAGCCTAGTGTCAGAGTAAAAATGGAGCATGATTTGAATATGGCCAGCACGGCCGTCAGGTTAGGAACTGTCCGCGTAAGTCTAGGAGAGCATAGATATCGTTACTGCAGATAGGACGCCACTAGGATGGTTAGAAGAGCATGAATGAGTTGATCATGCATTGATCAAGGGAATGGTGTTTCTGAGATGTTTTTATCAGAGTAGTGCAGCAAAATTTTCAGTGAGGGTTGTAGGATTTTCGGATTTGGTAATAAAGTAATAGAAAGATGAATATATGACTATAATTGTACTTGAAGGGTTTGCTTAAGTATGACTTGGAAGTCATTTATAAAAATGTTTGGCTTAAGGAGCTTTCTGTTGTTGTGAATCATGGTAGTAATATAATTTAGTTTGTTTAGTTAGCGTGCGAAAGTTTTGAATCACTAAAAGTCGAAGAGGAACTTCGATCCTTATTATTCGTCACTAAAGATGACTTGGTTCTGGTTGTTGGTTATTGAATCTACATGGCAACTATAATGGATGCGTCAGTTGAGGAGCCGATTATGAAAAAACTTAATCGTGGTACAGAAGTTTTCTGAGGTAAATTCTGAAGAATTGCCAGGTTTGTTGTCAGAAAGAAAAATAGAGTTCGTAATTGAATTAGCACCTGGAACAGAGCTAGTCCCTAAGGCTCCTTACCGGATGGTGTTACTCGAGTTAAAAGAATTGAAGCTGCAGTGCAGGAAGTGTTAAATAGGGGATTCATATGTTCCAGTGCATCACCTTGAGAAGCACCTGTTCTATTCGTGAAGAAGAATGTTGGTTCGTGGTGTCTGTACATCGATATTCCTCAAGATCGACTGGAGGTCAGGGTATCATCGGTTGAGGATTAGGAAGAAAGACATACCAAAGTTAGCATCTCGCACTCGATACGGCAGTTATGAGTTCATTGTAATACCGTGTGATTTGATGGACACCTTAGCTATTTGTTTGGGTCTTATGAGCAGAATATTTAAGGGTACTTAAATCAGTGTGATGATGTTCATTGAAGTTATCCTGGTGTGTTCAAACAATGCTGAGGAGCACGAGAGACATTTGAGGATGGTACTTCAAACCTTGAGTGCTTTTGGATTTTACAATAAGCTTAGCAGATGCAAGTTTTGGATGACTCGTGTTGCTTTCCTAGGTCAGGTGATTTCAGAGAAGGAATCTTCATAGACCCCGTCCAAGATTGAAGCAGTGATCGGTTGGCTGAGATTGACTGCAGTGACAAAGATTAGAAGTTTTCTGAGTTTAGCAGGGTATTATAGACGGTTTGATAGAAGGGTTTTCAGATTTAGCGTTACCGTTGGCAAGACTACTAGGAAAGGAAGAGAAGTTCGTATGGTTAGATAAGTGCGAGAGTAGTGTTCAAGAGCTTAAACAAAAGTTGACTGCCGTACCTGTGCTAACTATTCCATTTGGTCCTGGAAGTGATGAGATCTACAGTGATGCGTCGTTTAAAGGAATGGGGTGCTTGTTGATGCAGCATGATAGGGTAATTGCATACACATCCCGTCAGTTGAGATCTTGTGAGTTGAATTACCTGATGCATGTTGTAGAACTTGCAGTAGTTATGTTCGTTCTAGAAATTTAGAGGTACCATCGGTACAGAGGAATATTTCATATCGTCAATGACTATCAAAGTCTCAAGCACATATTCTCTCATAAGGAGCTGAAAAATGAGACAGCATCACTTGATGGAACTCCTTAAGGATTATGACTATGATATTTCGTATCACTTTGGAAAGGTGAGCAAAGTTACAGATGCACTGAGTCGGGAGTTATTAGTTGCACAGTTGGTACTCAAGGATTGGATCTTACTTGAGGAAGTTCGAAATTCGGTTTTCAAATCTATAGTAGGCCACCTTTTGAATCTTATGACTACCCTCAGAATTGAGCTGAAAGTTCAGATCAGAATCAAAACGCTTCAGTGGACAAATTTAGAAATTGAGAAGACTCTATATGAGAATGCAAATGAGAGAGGTTGATTTTCAAATTTCTAAAGACAGAACGCTAAGGTTTTGAGAATGATTGTGTGTAATTGACGATACAGAGATTAAAGAAGAGATCTTATGGGAAGCTCATCATAGCAATTTCAGAGTTGTCCAGACAGTGTGAAGATGAGTTAGAATCTACATCATCGAGACTAGTAGATCGGTATGAAGATAGATATCACCGAACACGTTGTAAGTGTTGGATGTATCAATAAGTGAGAATTTGGTAACGTAAGCTAGGAAAGCTTTTTCAAGTATTGGAGAGAGTCCTGTGTGGGAATGGAAGTATAGCATGATGGAATGTTATGACATGCTTATTAAGGAGTCGGGAAGAGCATTGATTTCTTATGAGGTTGTGGTTGACAGATGAATAGAGTCAACTCACCTTAGTGTAGCATGAAAAAAATCTCGATTAGAATAGGTATATCGAAGTGTGTGTATATCATATAATTCATTTGCATGGAGTGCCGGGGATGAATTGTATTTCAAATATAGATAAGATGTTCTAAGTTGGCAAAGCTTTCGGATGGTTCTTTCTTAAGCAGTGCATAACAGAGAGTGTAGAATTTCAATTGTTGAGATGAAGTCAGGGAAAGAAAGATCACAGGCCGAGATCAGTGTCAGAGTTATATTAGATCTTGACCAGAGGTTCCCAGTTTCAGTAGATCAGTTAGATAGTTTTTTTTTAATCAGTGCAGAGCAGAGTGTACAAGACTTTAGTCGGTTGAGATGAGATCAAAGATCAGAAAATCGCAGGTCTAGAGTTGGTTAAGAAATTAGTGATTCAGTTGCAATTATCAGAGACAGTTTAGAGACTGCTCATAATCGCTAGTTTAGTCTCGCAGATTTTGTGTTGAAGACTTTTGGAATTTTAAATGGGCAAGTGTTTAGTATTTTGCATTTGAAGTGGTTTGGGCAAGATAGCAGTGATCTGGCAGCATTGGTACTGAAGGAGCAACCCGGGAAAGAGAAGATTCGATGAGACGACTATACCCCCACCTTTTTTATTAAGAATTGATAAAGGTTTAAATTTCGAGTATGAAATTTTTATAAGAGAGGAAGAGTTGTGACATCCCGATTTTCCAATTCTATTTTCAATAAATTGAGACGGGCATTTCATTGGCACACATATAGCTCTTTTCCGTGAGTCAGCCACTCATGTGAAAACTTGTTTATCAGGTGAAGCCATTAAGAAATTCTAATGCATCGGACTCGAGAATTTGACTAAGAAATGACTTTTCGACCGAGTTAATCTACAAGGGTCATTACGGCACAATTAAAAATCAATTAGAAATTGGAGATATGTCGACTTGATAAAGGCATGTGATCAGGTGTGGGTGGTTCTACCAGATCGCACAATTCTTGTCGATCGACACTGGACCGACTTTTTTATCGATTAGGTACTCTGTGTCCGTATTTGAAACCTTGAGATTACCACCGAAAATCAAAAGTCGCCAATGTTTCAAAGATGTACAATGTGGCTTGAATTGATCAACCACATGTCAAATGCATGAAAATTTCTAAAGGCTACCCGATAGGTTGGGCTACGCTAGTATCGTGCCAAAGTAAAATTAACCGTGGAATTGAGATCGAATTCAGAAATTGAAAGTCTGGGTGTGTCAAAATCATTTTTGGAATTGTAACTCATCTTCAAAAGATTTTTCATGTAATCAGAATTTTTCAGCGATTAAATCAGAGAATGGCTAATTTGGCTCGAGAAATTAGTAGGCCCACCCTTGGTTGTGCATTTGGGACTTAAGTTGGTTCTATGGACAAGTGAAGATGTGAATTGAAGTGTGGTGACATTGGATTAATTTTATGGACTTCAATTTGATTAAATTGGAAGAGAATCAAGTGGAATTGAAGAATTGGCTGTACAAGATTTTATGCCCCGGCGGAAAAATAAATTGGAGATAGTGGAATGTGACATTATCAAGTGATGTCATGGTGGGGCTTGTGTGGCTAGGATCTTGACAAATGGAGGGTGGAGATTGACTCTTGAAAAGGTGGGCTTTCACTTCATCTTCTTCCTTGAATTAAGGGACTTGGTTGGATTTTGAAAAGAGGAGAGAGAGTGGAGAATCGACCGGTTGAGCTTGCCCGATGCCCCCTTCGTCCGCCGCTCGGCCACCCGTTCGTCGTCGCCGTCCACCGCCGCCGGTGCCGTTCCTCCTCCGCCCACGCGACCGGCTAGCTCATGTCATACTCCGCCCTAGTCAGCCCAACCGAGACGCCGTTCGTTCGAACCAGGCTAGCCTGACGCCGCCTCCTTCGCCCGCTCGATCTCACCTACTCGCCTCCGCATGTCGCCGTCGCTAGCGCTGCTCGTTCGCTCGCCAACCCGATGCCGCCCCTTTGCCGCTTCCCCTTCGTTCGCTCGAGCCTCCAGCCCGTCGACCAACCCGTCCCAGCCGCTGTTCGTCTTCGTTGGAGTCCCCATCGCAACCATAGGCCACCGCCCAGCTTGCCGGGAGCTCATGTGAGTCGCTGCCAATGCTCCTCCACCGTTCCTCCGCCCGAACCACCGCCGAACCACCTTTGTCCGACCCCAAATCAGCAGCCAAGAAAATGGGTATGGCAGCTCAACTTTTGGCCCGTTTTGGCCGCCTTCCCGAGCTCGGATGCTCGGCCCGCCTTGAGGAAAGTCAATCCTTGCGTCGTCCTCGTCGTTTTGGTCCGCTCGGTTCGTTAATCGGGTGAGTTTAGCTTGCTAAACCTTGATTAGAGGGTTAATGATGCTTTAGGTGTGTTTAATTTATGTTAAGTGTTATTAGGTTGTTAGTTTAATTTATTTAAGTGTAGATTATACTAATGTGCTTGATTAACTTAAAGTGGGTTTAATTTAAGGTTAAATGAATGTTTATATTAATATAAGCTTTGATGTGATTTAAAGGAATTTGTTTTTGATTTATTTAAGTATTCATAAATTATTAAATAGTTTAATAATATATATTTATTCGAAATCATTAAAATATTATTATTTAAATAAATTTTGGAATAAAATTAATTATTTGATAAATTTCAAAAATTATCTCGAGACCTTATTTGCTCAGAATTTCGTGCTGATCACTGCCGTGTAGTCAGATTTTGAAATTGATGATTGGATATTATAAATTGAGTGTGGATTGTGAAAGATATGGATAAATTTTGTGCTGATCGCGACTGTGATTTATATGAAAGTGATGGCGTTCCAATTTTTGAATTATTATTACTATCTGAGATTGTGTGATAAAAATTGTGCTAACCTACATGAAAGAATTGAGGCGAGGTAAGTTCTTTGTGTGACGTGGCTAGGCCACCCTTGGGCGTATTTTCTTTCTAATAGGGGTTTAGGAGGTTGAACTTGCTGAGACATTGTCTCATCCCGGTTTGGGGATTACAATTTCAGGTCCTTGGTGGACGGAGCGGCTAGATAGCTTTGGTTGGCCTTGAGGAGTTGCAGAGATGAAGTCATAAGATTGGAGAATGTGTCCGACTTGTAGGTCGTATGATAGTTCCTTTTTAAGAGCCGGTCTTTTGTAGACTTTTAGTTGTAGGTCTTCATTTGTAACTGCGTTGGTTTATGTAAGTGATTGGTTGTGAATTTGCTTCCTGTTTTTCTATCCCGTAGATCATTGTTAGGGGTTTTATAATACGTTCTGCTTGCGCAATAATAATTCAAATGGGGTCGGAGACACTACCTAGGAATGTCGCATTTGCATGACCATGGTGGGATGTTGGCTCTCGAGGTTTGGGGCGTGACAAGTGGGGTCATGGTTGACACCTATTAGAGGTCGTGCTCAATAGGGCCGTGATTGACCACCTATTAGAGGTCATGCCCATCAGGCCGAGATCTACCACCTAATTAAAGGTCGTGCTGAGTGCGGCCGTGATTGCCACTGGTTGTTAAACCTTCCTATAGGGTCATGATTGGAAGTAGTGATTGATTTGCTAGAATGACATGTAATCGGCAGAGTCGATTGATCGCTGAGATGATCCAAGTGGTTGAATTGTTCTGATGATGTGATTGTGCCACAGTTGTTTGGTTATCATAAATGCATGTGGTTGAATTATATAACTGTGCTAGCCTGCAGATAAAGACTAATGCGAGGTAAGTCTTCTTGATGTTGTGGCTAGGCCACTCTGGAATGTATTTGTTGGAGAAATCTTCTTGAAGTGTTTTGAAGTTGACAAAACGTTTTTATCAGTCTAGTCTGAAGGCTTGCAGACTCTGCTATTTAAAGTCCAAGACCTCCGGACAGCCAAACTCAAGACTCAAAGTCTATCCTCATTGAGTCTCTAATCCGTTGAAGAAAGGTTATCCGAGAACTGGATGTTTCGTTAAGGATTTAACCTTATCAACTGGAGAAGATCTCGTGGCTGGAAAAGACATAACGGAGTCATTTGATTGATCGAAGATTGACTCGATAATTGAAGATCCGATGATTGCCTAAATATCATTGGCAGGTTCTACTTATGGAAACCGAGATCCTGATTGTATGGGCGAACATGATTGATGGGCTATCGACACGTTCCTTTAATAGCTCGGATAATCTTCCTAATTGATTCCGTCCAACGGGTATGATGGCATATAAGAGTATATAAGAAAGACGTTCTAAGTTGTTGAGGAGTGCGCGATAGAAGAATTCCAAAGTCTGAAGTTCCTTTTTGTTTAGACAATTCCTTTGAGCGAATACTTGTATACAAAAGAGAGTCTATATTTGTGAGAAATCTTGAGGAGGTGTGATAGAACATCTACACTGTAGAATCAAGGCAAAGCTGTGTTGTAACTTCTCTTTTGTTCATAGTAGAATCCTGCCAATAGGCTGTCAGTGAAGAAGAGTGGACGTAGGCTTGATATAAGCCGAACCACTATAAACCGCGTGTTCAATTTTCTCTTCTCTCAGTCTTACTTTGATTATTGTTTGTCTCAAATCTATCAACTATCTAGTATTGTGCAATTATCGAAGAAAAATCTTTTATATACCTATTCACCCCCTCTAGGTACTTATACTAGCAATATCAGTATTTTCTTTCTAATAGGGGTTTAGGGGGTTGAACTTACTAAGACAATGTCTCATCCCGGTTGTGGGATTAAAATTTCAGGTCCCTGGTGGATGGAGCGACCAGATAGTTTTGGTTGGCATTGAGGAGTTGTAGAGCTGAAGTCATAAAGATTGGAGAACGTGTTCGACTTGTAGGTCATAGGCTACTTCCTTTTTAAGAGCCGGTCTTTTGTAGACTTTTGGCCGTAGATCTCTGTTTGTAATTCTGTTGAATTATGAAAGTGTCATGCTATGGTTTTGCTTCCTGCTTGTCTATCCTGTATTTCTTTGTCAGAGGTTTTATAATACGTTCCACTTGCGTAATAATAAATGAATGGGGTCGGCAACACTACCTGGGAATGTCGCATTTGCATGACCATGGTGGGATGTTGGCGCTCGAGGTTTGGGGCGTGACAATCGCCATCTACGGTCCTGAAATATTTGGCCCACAACGAGGTGAGATATTATCTCAGCAAGTTCACCTCCTAAACTCCTATTAGAAAGAAAATACACCAAAGGGTGGCCTAGCCACACTACACAGAATACTTGCCTCACCTTATTTCCTTCCTACAGGTTAGTATAGTTTATATCACTCTATCACCGGTAGTAATAAGAACTTAAACAATCGGAGCGCAATCACTTTCACAAAATCAACAACCACATCATGCGTTTCAATTTTTATTCACTGCCATACATGAACATAGCCTACTTGCAGTTCAGCTATTGACTGGCATTTAGCCAAGCATCATCTCCCCACCTTGGAGCATGGCTTCATCATTACATTGATGGCGTTCCTGAAGGAGCATGGGCCCAGAATCTATTGCGACCTACATCTGTTATATGTGGCATCCCATATAAGGGCAAGTCCGACTCAACAGCTCAGGATTATTTCCTCTTAATTAACACACAACAAATTCATACTTGGCCCAAGACACTTTGCATTTCACTCAAGGCTTCCATTTAAAATAGTGATCCCGGCCTCTTTTCTTCATATTAAAAATGTTCAAGAAATTATTCACGTGTGTGGGGACATGTTAATTTCGAACTAGAAAACTAATATCTTACTTTTTCAGACCCCACCATTTAATATAATTCTTAAAATCCATTTTTTGTGTCAAACCCGGCACCCGGGATTTTCTGAGCAAAGTCCATATTTTTCACAATCAACACTCAATTTGCAATATCCAACCATTAAATTAATAATATGAATACATAACAGCGATCAATGCAAAATTCTGATAATTTAAGATCCCGAAAAAATTTCCGGAAAATAATAAATAATAAAATTTATTCCGAAAATTAATTAAATAGTAATATTTTAATAATTTTATATAATATAAAATATTATTAAATAATTAAATAATTAAATTTATTTAAAAAAAATAATTAATTAAGGTCAAATCAAGATTATAATAATCTAAACATTTACTTAGCCTTAATTAATCATACATTAAACTAATCACACCTCTTAATCTAATCCACACTTGAATAAACTAATCTAACCACATAATTTTACTTAACTTAAACTAAACCTCCCTAAAGCATCATTAACCTTCTAATCAAAGTTTAGGGGCTAAACTCATCGGAATTGCTTTCTGGCGAGTCCACAACGAAGACAACGGCGAGGCGATTGATAAACCTCCACGCGGCGGCACCAAGCGAGATTGGAAGGCACCTAAAACAGGCCCTGAAGACTAGAACTTGTTGGAACTTCCAGCTACTGATCTTGACCAAAACTAGCTGGAATCGGCGGTTACTTGGATGCAAATGAGCAAGGGGGAAAAGTGGAGGCAGCAGCTGGTTTAGGCGGTGGTTCCGGTTGCTATATGGTGTCTCACGGTGGAGGTGGAGGTCAAACGGAGCTGTGACATGACCAAGGCAGCTCGGGACAGCGGCGAATGGCGAGCAGGGAGGTGGAACAATGGTAGGAGGCTCGTAGGGAGGTGGAACAGCGGTAGGAGGCTCGCAGGTGGCTGGCTGGCTTGCAACGGTGCTAGGCGGGCACCGGCGACTTCGGATGAGAAGCTCGATAGCACAGGCGATGGCAGAGGGGCTGAGATGCTGCCTGGACGAACGGATGACGGTGCTAGTGCGTGGATGAAGGCGGAGTAGTGAGCTGGTAAGCGGAGCAGCGCGCGCGGACGAGCGGTGACGGCGAGGGACTCTAGCGAGCGTGCGGGCATGCGTCAAGTGAGGAGGGGGTTGCCGGATGTGGCTTGGTTTCTGCTAAGCTTTTTCCCTTTCCAACTCCCAAGGAAAGCCTTGATTTGAGGAAGGAGATGAAGTTGATGTGAGGGCCCCTTTTGTTGAGCCAATGGGCTTCTTCCACTTGTCAAAACCCCCTCCAACTTGGCCCCACCATGACCTCACATGACATCACCATCCACTCACCTCAAATCTTCATTGACAATCTTCCAATAGGTCCAATTTGTCTCATCCCCCATGGCATACGAATTTTAAATATTTGTGCACAAAATTCTTTTAATTTCATTCAATCCCCTTCCAATTGAGCCAAATTGAAATCCATAAATTTATCCAATGTCACCACACTTCAATTCACATTTTTCCTTGATCATAGAGCCATCTTGGATCCCAAGAGTATGACCAAAAGCAGGCCTACCAAATTTCTCAAACCAAAATAACCTTACTTTGATTTTTCGCCGAAAAACTTAGTTTGCAGAAAAATCTTCTGAAGATGAGTCAACGTTTCTAAAATGATTTGTGACACAACATGACTTCCAATTTTTGAATTCGGTTTCAATTTCATGATTAATTTCACTCTGGCGCGATCCTAGCGCGTCCTAATCTACCGAGTAGCTTTTAGGAATTTTTGTACATTTGACTTGTGGTTGATCATTTTCAAGCCACAATGTACATGTTTGACACATTGGCGACTTTCGGTTGTCGTGGGAATCTCAAGGTTTTAAATACAGACATAGGGTACCAAAACGATAGAAAAATCGGTCTAGTGCCAATCGATAAAAATTGTGCAATCTGGTGGAATCACCCACACTTGATCACATGCGTTTGTCGAATCGACCTAACTCCGGTCTCTAATCAATTTTTAACTATGCCGTAATGACCCTTGCAGATTAGCTCGGTTGACAAGTCGTTTCCTAGTCAAATTCTCGAGTCTGAAACGTTAGAATCCCTTAATGGCTTCACTTGATAGACTAGTCTTCTCGTGAGTGGCCAACTCATTGAAAAGAACTAGATGCACGTAGATGAAATGCTCGACTCATTCTATTGAAAACATAATTGGAAAATTAGGATGTCATAAGTAAAGGGAGCTCTGGTGACGGCGGTACGGGCCCGAACAGCTCCGGAGGTCGTCTGGGATCGTGGCTAGAGTAGGGGGATGGTTTGGAATGGTAGAGACGATTGCGTGGTTGGGCAAACGTGCTGAGGCAGTGAGCGGTGTGCAAAGACGGACAGTGGTGGCGCGTGGCGGTTCAATGGCTTGCTGGCTTCTTAACTGAGTTGCCGAGACTTCAAAGCAGCAAGAAGAAGAGGAGATGGAGGTGGTCGACGATGCTAAGGAGAGAGGGGACCGGTTTTGCTGCCAAGGGGCCACCAAGCCTCTCTCTCTTATCTTCTTGTCCCCTAGATGACCTCACCTAACCTAGCTGGACTCCACTGCATTTTCTAGCCTAGGAACTCCTTCTAGAAGCCATTTGAAGAGGTCCAAATGTCATGGCAATGGGGCATACGAATTTGTACATGTTTTCCTTCAATTTGACTTCAATTACTCCTTGAATAATCCAATTCGGCTTCTATAAATTCAACCAACATCTCATCGATTCAATTGGTATTTTTCCTCACCAATTGAGCCTACTTGCATCTCAATTTCTTGATAAAAAACGATCCTTGACAATTTATGTAAAAAAACGACCCTACCTCGACTTTTTCCCAAAAAATCTCGATTTGCAGAAAAATCTTCAGAGACTGAGTCGACGTTCCTAAAATGACTCGTGACATGATAGAACTTTCAATTTTGAAATCGGATTCAAATTCGTGGTTAATGTCACTTTGATGCGTTTTTCGTGTGACCTAGGCTATCAGGTAGCTTTTAGAAATTTTTAGTGCAAATGACCCGTGGTCGATTTTCTTTGAGCCACAATGAACCTCTTCAACACATTGGTAACTCTCGATTGTTTTGAAAATCTCGAGGATTCAAATACGGACACAAGGTACCAAAACGACAGAAAAATTAGTCTAGTGCCGATTGACTAGAATTTCTCAATTTGGTGGAATCACCCATGTTTAACCACACATCTCTGTCGAACCGACCTATCTCTGATTTCTAAGCAATTTTTAATTGTGCCGTAATGATCTCTATAGATGAGCACGGTCGAGCAACCGAGTTCTGGTCGAATCCTCAAGTCAATTGCATTAAAATCCCTTAATGACTTCCCCAAATAGTCTAGTTATCTTGAGAGTGATCAGCTTTGAGAACAGCCCTATAGGCGCGTTGATGAAATGCCTGATTAATTTAATTGAAAACATAAGTGAAAAATTCAGGATGTCATAAAACATACCTCATAACAGGCATTCTTTTTTTTTAATGAGAGTGAGAGCATTGGAGCTTCAAAATTGAATACACTAATTGCTTGCCTTATGGAAGGACGACTTGTGTAGTCCGGATGCACACACCAGAGTCCAACCATCATCAAGCATTCCATTTATTCTCTCACAAACTCTTCGGAAAATCTTGGATTGGCCGCATCAAAAAGCGTCCCTAACCCATACAATTCCCAAACCCACTCAACTAATTGTACCAGATACTCTTCAGCCGATCCTTGTTCAATTGACCTTCTTTTGCATGCTATCTCGAGAGCAACTACTTCGAAGCTATACACATTAGATTCCTTAGTGGCTTTGCTTGTTATGAGACATTCGAGGGCCATGTATCCATGTGTTCTTGCTAAGTTAGTGGTTTGTGATCCTTTATTGTGATCGACAAACTTAGCTAGGCCAAAGTGAAAACAAAGTAGGAAAGTGAAGGTGAAGAGGAGGAATAGAGAGAAACATGGGAAATTTTCTGTGTAATTGTATTTCTTGCATACTCAATGTACATGTCCTATATTATAGTACAAAATGTATATAAGAAAAAAGGCGACCAAATAATCTACAAATCAGATCCGATATTAAATTGATTTTGATTGATTTCATATATTAGTCTTAATCTAAATAATATCCAAAATATTCTCGCGTATCTTCCAACACTCCCCCTCAAGCTGGTGGCTTATAGATATCCAAGACACCTAGCTTGCTTAATAGATACGCATGTTGTCTCTAACATAGAGGTTTGGTGAAGACGTATGTTGGCTATTCTTCTGTGCCAATTCCTCGTGTCTCAGTCACTCGTTGAATTTTTTCTCGAGTGAAATGGCAATCCATCTCTATATGCTATGTTCTTTCATACACTATGAGGTTTGATGCAAATTTGAGGGCTGCATCATTGTTGCAGAACAATTTGGTTGGTCCTTTGATTTGTACCCTAAGATCTCGAAGCAAGCCTCACAACCACACTATTTCACATGTGGTTTTTACCATGGCTTGATATTCTGCCTTGTTGACGCCTAAATTTTGATTAGGTTTCTTTTAAATTAGTACTTAGTCTCTTTTAATCTTAGTTTTTCCTTTTTTCGGATAATAAATAATAAATAATAAAAACAACAAAAAAACAAAAAGAAAACAGAAGCAGCAACCAAGGCCCAGCCCCCTTTTCCTTTTCACACAGCCCCCACGCCCATTCTCTTTCTTTTCCTTGGCTTGGTCCTCCCTGCTTGTCTTCTTCCTCGGTTGTCTTCTTCCCCGATTAGATAAGCAGCACACGCCAGAGACGAGGACGCGCGCGACGTCGGAATGGAGAGGGAGATGGCAGTGTACGAGGGAGTGGACGCGTCTTCAATGCAAGGCGGCCTAGCTAGAGCCACCTCGGCGGATGAGACATCGGTTCAGCCGATGGAGGCCGTCTGATGCACAAAAATCGCGGTCGAAGCTTCGTTGACCGGCCGCCCCCTCACCTATAAATAGCGGAGCACCTTCGTCGTCAAAGAACACAACAACACAAGCTCAGAAACCTTCCCCTGAGAGACTTTAGGGGAGGATTGAAGAGTCGCTAGCTCAAACGACCTCCCTTCGAGAGACTTCGGGAGGTCGGTGGCGAGCGAGCCCGAGAGGGAGAGATAGAGAAGCGGCGAAGGATCGAGGGCTACAAATCTTCGAAACCTCCCACTGAGAGACTTCAGAAGGGGGGCCGAGGACGAGCAAGCCCAAATCTGTGAGCAGTTGAAGCCAAAGGAGAAGAGGTGGTTCTGGATCTGCGACGTAGGGGGCTGAGTGAGAGGGAAACCAGAAGGTGGAGGGCCAAATCCGTCCACCGCCGTGCTACGATCCCTCCTCAATGCCGTCGTCATCGCTCAATCACTACCGACGAAACCGCCTGCACTCATAGCCCCGATGCCGACCAGCAACCGCCCCACACCGTGCTCCCTCTGCAGACAAGTATCAACCACCGCCCGTCGTTGCTTTTTCGCCTGGAACCCTAGTCGCCGTCCCTGCCTATCGATGTAGCTTCACCATCGCTTCCCCCTCGAGAATCCAGCAGTCGCCATCGTTGCCGTCACCGTTGTCTGCTCGATAATGCCTCAGTCCCCCTCACCAGTGCTGCGAGCGAATGAAGCAGAGAGGAGGCTAGGAACCGGGTCGATTCGGGGCTCCATCCAACTCGGTTTCCTTGTTTCCGGGTAGCGTTCCGCTTGGGCCAGGTTGTGCGCGTGGACTGGTTTGCTGTTGGGCTGAAATGTTTTATAGAAGTGGGCCAAAATTAGTATTGGTTTTTTTATTAAAAAAATCCGAGTCAGGCTCGTGTTGCGGGCTCGTCCAGGTCTTGAGCAGACAACTCGGGTCGGACCAAACCTTGGATCCGACCCGGGTCACTAAATATATTATATTATATTAATAAAATAATATTTAAAAAATAGAAAAATATTTTATTTTCCAAAAAATCAAAAATATTCTTACTTTCCCAAAAAGACCTAGAAAAGTCAAAAAAGCCAAAAAAAAAAATATATTTTCCAAAAAAGATCAAAAATCCAAAAAATGCTTTTTATGTCCAAAAAATGAGAAAATGCCCAAAAAATGTTTTTCCTTCACAAAATACATGGAAAAATCCCTCAAAAATCTAAAAAGCCTTAGGGTTTAAACAAGATTAGGTACCGAAAGGGCATTAGTGATTAACTAGTGTAATCAAGTCCCCGATCCTAATTTCTCTGGTTGCGTAGGAGCGAGTATTCCCCTCGATATTTCTTTTGGGTTTCCAATTGACCCGCCCCAAACCTATTAGTGGCGACTCCGTTTTAACATTAACTTACAGGCTTAAAAAATTGGATTATTAAGTCGTGAATTGGTGGACTTGGAAGAGTCCGGGCTAAAATAGACATAGTCGAACCATTAGCCTACGCAAGGCGCCCGCCCCTGATCGGGCGCCGAAAAAAAGAGGTCACGACAGCTTGGCGACTCCGCTGGGGACATTTTTGAGGACTTAGGCCATTTTATCTTTGTTTAAATGCTTTGTTGACTTGGGTTTTTTTCTTTTGTGCAGGTTAATAGCTTAGAGTCTTTTTAAAATAAAATGTTTTATGATTATAAAATGCTATGCATCCTTAAATGTTTTAGCACTACACGTGGCACACATAACGCGAGACTGCGTTATGAGGTTGCCTTTCTTTTCCCCAAATTTCTCTAGCCGAGGTTAAGAGGGTATGTTGCTAACACGAGACTGCGACGGGCAGATATCTTTTTAATTTCAACAAACCTTCTTAATTAGAAATCGAGCCGAACATATTATGCGCATGTCTATGTGATTGTCATCAATTTTCTCGCGTGATGTAAGTTTTTTTGCGTGTACTTTGCAATTTACTTACCTTCATGCATATATTGAGCAGTCCATGGTTAGTCTAGGATTTAATATCACGGTCATTTAAATTTGGAAGTAATTGTCATAAAGTTTAAAATACCAAAAAAACTTTTGCAAAAGAAATTACTTTCAATTGATGTTTTTATTCTCAAGCATGTTACAAAGTCCCTTTCTGCAAGAATTTTCGCTTGCTTCAAAATAGTTTGCTTCAAAAGGGATAGAAGTTTTTTTCAAAATTTGTTGCAATTCATACTTTCTTTGCCTTTCAAATTGAATATATTTTTAGCCCATGTTAACATGTCACATGTCCTTTTTCATTCCATACTTAGGAAATCCTCTACCTTTTCATGAATACACAAAAAGAGTAGGATTAGGTTGTCATCATGGACCGACTCCCTATCTACGCCTTGTCTTCACACATGCTTGTTTATTCATGGATAGGTAATCACAGAACGCCAACGTTTGCCGATTCAGACTCGCTCAAAAGCAAGAGCAAGAATGGCTGAAGAGAATGTACCAAGCTATGTTGCGGTCATGGAAAGCAAAATGAAGCAAGTCTTCAATGTGCTTCAACAACTCTCAAAGCAGATAGACTCCATCCAGAGCAAATTTACTCATGCCCCGACCTCAATCGAGGTTTTGTTACCACAATCATCCACTAGAGGTGATCAAGATAAAGATACTGACGATAACATGCTCCAATTGGAGGATGATCCGCACCAAATTGCGATTGAGAAAGCTAAGCCAAACAGTTTGCCTAAAACTAAGCATGACAAACGCCTCAAAAAGCTTGAGGACAGGCTGAAACAACTGCAAGGCCTCCAAGATCCTACTTTGGCGGACCTTTCCATTTATTTCAAGGTCAAAATGCCGGAAAAATTAAAATGCCTAAGTTTGAGAAGTATGATGGCACGACTTGCCCAAGGGCTCATTTGCAAATGTACTTGGTTCGAATGACCCAATACATTAATAATGCATCATTAATGATCCAGTTGTTCCAATCAAGTCTAGTAGGCCATGCCCTGAGGTGGTACATTACAAAGAACTCTCCTTGAAACATGGAGCGAAGTGAGTGAGGCATTCCTCAAGCAGTATAAGTTCATAATGGACATTACCCTTTCTCGTGAGAATCTTGAGCGTACCAAAAAGAAAAAGCATGAATCGTTCAAAGAATATACTATTAGATGGAGGAATCTAGCTGCCCAAATCAGTCTTGAACCAACTGATTTCGAGCTGAGAAAGATGTTTGTCAAAACCCTCCCTTACGAGTACCGCAATTGAATGGTAACCATGTTCACCGAATCATTTAATCAACTCATTCTAGTAGGCAAGCAAATCGAGATTGGGTTGAGGGATGGTTGGTTCACTGAACTTGCATCCACGAGCAAGTTCAGCATGAAGAAAGATAAAGAACCCCTGGTAGATGTCAATGTGACCTACAATCATTCTCCAACAATTCATACAAGTTCAAGACAACAACAGACCACCACATGTCAGCCATCCCGGCGTTACAGCAACAAGAGACAATTTACTCCTCTTGCTGGATCTCCATCACAGAGCAATCCACTCCCTGACCACATTGACAAAGTAAACACGGTATTCAGTTCTGAAGATAGTTAGAGCAGAAATGTCGAAGCACATACCACTGACATCTATCAAGGGCTGGTAGAGGCCGAGTATTATTAAGGAAAAGAAGTGCCACCCTTAGCAACAGAGAAAGAAGGGCCATATGACATGACCACCATGTTTAGAGACCTTTTCATGGACACCATCAACAAAGGACCATAAGGGGAAATGGGTGTAGGCCCGCTCAAGTAGAACCCTTTTTAATTTCCTCACGTACTCCCCAACGTGGGAACCTGTACATCTTTCTTAAGTCTGGCTTGTTTTATTTTCAACATTAGTTCCGCTTGAGGAACTATTGAAATCACTCTTCCAAAATGTAAATCCATCTATTAAATAAAGTTGAAGATATTTCGAGAGCATGAGGCGGTATCCCAAACCGGCTCAATGATGCTATCCAACCATGAAAAGAAAATACCATCCAAGGAGAATACTAAGGGCTGGGCTTCCTCACGCTTTCTTACCCCCAAAGATATATACTTTTGAAAACAAAAAATATTTCATTATCAAAAGCTTTCATCAAAACAAGATGTTAAATTGAATTATATTTGTCTTTCTGACTCACTCACTTCATGTCTCAGAATATCACCCCCATCCCCCTTGACTTAATGTGACAAGGGGCATTTGAAGCTGGCACATCATGTGAACTCACCGAATTCAAAGACACTCTTCCAAGAAGGCAGTGGAGCAAACATAAAAGATCATCCCACTTCAAAGAATGTATGTTTTATTCTATGAATATAATTTTGGGAATGATGTCCTCTCTCTTCTATTTTATAGGAAACGAAAGATATGACGTAATAGGTACATGCATATGGTTGAAATCAAGTCATCCCCAGGAGCTCTGTGCACTCCACCTCGCTCCTGCCCAACTCCTTCTCAAGCTGGAGCAATATCTTTTCCTTACAACATGCCTAAGCAACTAGATGTTGTGGTTTCATCAATTGGACTTCCAGCTTCGACAAGCCCAGAAGCACAAGGAAGGGATCTTTTCTCTTTCTTTGAATTGGCTACTGTCAACAGGGAAGAAATCCAAACAGTTGAAGCAGTCTCTAGTCCCTATTCAAAATGATGGCGTTAAGGCCTAGAAACCTCACTTCATGCTCAAGATGCATGGTCTCGCAAGAAGTGATTGCCATCAGAGAATTGGAGGTTTTGATTGTCCATCTCAGATTCCATAGAAGCTTGAAGTACATGACTTTGCTCAATGCTGCTAATAGTCATATAGTCAAAGAGAGAATTCCACAGAAGGAAGGCATTGCAAATCATCAATCGTGTACACAGGGCTACAAATGAAGAGGGCCAATCAAAAGAGACATTAAACTGTGTCAAAGGCAAAAGGCCGTCATTGACATTCAAATATCCCTAGGAGTCAGCAAATATAAACTCTGAGGAAGGGTACATCGGTATCGTTTCCAATACTCCCTCTCTTTGAACTCTCTTTTGACATATTTTCCCTATTGACAGGAAGCATTGGGATTCAAGAAACAAGCTTAATGGTTAATTTGGGCAAATCAAGTGACCCATATTGATTTACCTAACTTTGTATGAAATGATGTGTCATCCAGGAGTCGAGTCAATTAAATGAAAAAAGAAGTGCCCTACGGACACCGTCGGTGCCTCTAGCCGAGTGGTACCCGAGAAGAAGCAAAACAGTCCAAAGTCGGGGGTTTGAATCCCCGACGCGGCAGTTAGCCGCTTGGTAAAAAATAATAAAAGTTTTTTTGCTTCTCTTGCGCCTGCAAATTACAAGAGAGCATGTGACCTAACGAAGCAAGAGACATAGGACTTCATGTCCCACTCACACTTTTGGTCCATCCAATCATCTGCAAACTAGTGAAGGGTAATGTTGTATCGCTCCCAGTTGTTTAACTCTTGAGAGTGTTTGTAACTGATTCGTTCTTTCCTATCTTTTGTAGGATCACCTGACTGTCAAAAACAAGGATAACGAATCAATGAGAGGCAATGGCAAACTCTCCTGAATGAAATGGCATCCGGAGTAATCATTAAAGCAAACGACAGAAACTTTTCAGGCCTCAACTCACATTTGATTTTGGCCAGACTAATTGATCTACTTGTACATCTTCTCTTCTGCAGGGGCAAAAGCAAAAAGGCCCGTCAAATCAATGATTAGATTCCCAATCCTTGGCTGATCATTCATGTGTCATATCCCTATTCATTAGAGACAATCCATTGACACCCATTTGTGAATAACCCTTTTTGATGTTCAAAATCTAACATATATGGAAACACCACTATGTTAGCCGCTAAAGTTCTCAATATGGTCTTTTTTGAGTCAAAACCATTCATTTGTTTTGAGAGTAGAAACTCCATCACATTTAAAATGCTGCATGCCTTTTCCAAATGGATTTTGCATGATGATTTTGTCTATCTAAATCACTAATTCTACAAGGATTATTAGAATAGACAGCTAAGTGAAGAATACAAGATTGATCGAACATGCTGGATGAGGCGCGTCAGGATGATGAAAGGCAAGCCATATCCTACACACAATCCCCCCCATCTATACACTTGTGAGATGAGTGCAGAAGATTCCATCGCTGCAGGGTAAAGAGTTCTCTCGCGAATGGTACGTTAACCAAAGTAGTGAGAGGCATCCCATCGCTCACCACATTGAGCTCCTTACACTAGTGAAACTTCTCTCATACCCCCGTCAAGAACCACCCCACACTGGGGCAGATCGGAGGCGAAGCATCATCATAAGGTGAGAAGAGAGATTAATCTTCGAGTGTCTTTATTGCATATGAACACTCGCGTTAATTTAAGTGCCTTAGAATGACGAAGAACAATTCCATCTCTATGCACTTGTATGCATTGTACAACCCAAGTGAGTCTGTAATTTTACCCTCACATTGAGACAAAGAAAAAGTCATTGCCATAGCCTAGAGCGCCGGCTGAAGATAAAGACTCAAGAGTCTGATAACAATGCTTTGATTGAACTTGCCTAGGCCAGTTCCTCCAACAACAAGAAAAAGCAGGGGCATAAAAAAGCAGTATACCTGGTAAAAGCAAGGTCAATACCCATAAATGAAGAACTGGAATAAAAATAGGGGCATGAAAAAGTAGTGTGCCTAGTAAAAGCAAAGCCAATGCCCCCCCAATCAAAAATACAACCAAGAAAAAGTTTTTGTTGTGGTCCATAGAACTTCCATCTAACAAGAAAGACCAGTAACAAATGCCGAGACAGTCACCAACTCTCACCCTCTTACATGTGAGCTAAGTCTACGTTACATTCCCATTGTAAAAGTCTCTTCATACTAGGGCACTTCAATTAACGTAGGATTTCATGTGTACATAAGCATCTCTCGAAGAAGTACGAGCAAGATTATTCTATCTCTTTTCACAGGTTTATTGACTTGCAAAGCTGGAGATGATCGTGCGGCACTTCGTTCATGAGCCTTGACCTCGACGGTCCCATTTGATGAGCTATTGACCATGTCTTCATCACAATTTCAACAAAGACCTCTCACATTGGTAAAGTCGTACCACTTGCGAGAATACTCGAACCCCTGCTGACATGATGACAGTGAGAAGTGTGGTCCTTATAAATCCTGCATCAATGGTCAGGATAGCCTTTTCCATGAGAGTGAGCAGAAAGTCCTTTTGGACTGAAAGTCCCTCATATGGCATGCTCAAGACATCTACATTCTAAATGAAGGTTATCTTTCAAAATTTTCCCCAGTAGAACTCGGATGATGCAAAATTGACAAAATTGTCATGCATGAATCACATTTAAACTCATGAATTTACAACCCATACAATCATGTGTGCATACTGTGCAAATAATAGATATACTCTCGGAGATCAGAGATATTGCTAGGTAAGCATATCCCTATCCCCATTTGTCTTAAAATACCTACCACTGTCTAGGTACTCTTCTTGATGCTCGACCTATTCGAGTCGTCCCTTGAGTTTGGGTGCTTGCAACTGTCTCAGTATCCTATTGTCTTTGAGTACCCACCACTTGTTGAGTACTCCCTCTTATCGACACTCGACCTATTCGAGTTGTCCCCAGAGTATTGATACTTGTGACTAACCAAGTATCCCTTTATCGTTGTATACCTACTGCTGTCTAGGTATCCCCATATCATCAAGTACCCACCGCCATCCAGGTACTCCCTTTTCATGACACTCAGCTTGCTCGAGTTGTCCTTGAATACTAGTAGCTGTTCAAGTATTCCACTGCTTTGTGTGCCTGCGCCTACCTAGGTTTGCTTTCTTACACTTGGACCTGCCTAAGTGGTCCCAGATCGTATCATTAAATACTTGTGTTCATCCAAGTATTCCAATACTTTGTACACATGCGGCTACCTAGGTGTTCCACCCTTTTGAGTGCATGCGACCTTCCAAGTAAGCCTTGTGCTACGTTCAAGTTTATGTTGCTAGGAGGTGAGAGACCTTCACGGATATCCAAGGTACACCATCGATATCCCCATTACCAAGAGGTGAGAGACCTTCACGAATATCTTAGGTACGCCCTCGCTATTCCCAATTACTAGGAGGTGAGAGACCTTCATGAATATCCAAGGTACGTCCTCGATATTCTCATTACCAGGAGGTGAGAGATCTTCATGAATATCTCAGGTACGCCCTCAATATTCATAATTACCAAGATATTCATGCAATCCAAGGTACGCCCTGATATTCCCCAACCGCAGGTAGTAGAGACCTCCATGAATATCCCAGGTACGTCCTCGATATTCCCATTACCAGAAGGTGAGAAACCTTTATGAATATCCCAGGTACATCCTCGATATTCCATCAACCAGGAGACTTTAAAAAATGACCAAGTATTCTTCAGAGTTTGGTACTTATGATTATCCAGGTACCCCTCGATACATGCGAACGTCTAGGTATTCTCCAAAAATTTGTACTTGTGATCATCCAAGTACCCCTTCAATACCTATGAACGTCCAGGTATCCTCCAAGAGTTTGTACTTGTGATCATCCAAGTACTCTTTCGACACCTGCAAGCAATTAGTACTCCTTCAACGCTTGCAAACATTTAGGCACCCTCCAAGAGTTTGTACCTGTGACCATCAAAGTACTATTTCGATACTTGCAAGTAATCAGGTATTTTCCAACATCTAGTACTTGTGATCATACAGGTACCCCTTCGATACATGTGAACATCCAGGTATCCTCCAAGAGTTTGTACTTGTGATCATCTAAGTACCCTTTCAACGTCTACAAAGATGCAAATATCCTCCAGGTTAATACTTGTGAATATCCAGGTACTCTTTCAAAATGCTTGTATATGTCTAGGTATCCAACAAATAGATGCCTTGAGAAAGGTTAGTGCATCCCCTGGGAAAGGTTGGGAGCCATCCGGTGTCCTTGACGAAGATCAGACACCAAAAAAACAAGATGCCCTAAGAAAGGTTGGCGCATCTCTCGAGAAAAGTCGGGTATCAACCGGTGTCCTCGATTGAGGTCAGGCACCCCAACAAATTGATGCCCTGAGAAAATTCAGCGCATCTCCCGAGAAAAGTTGGGTACCAACTAGTGTCTCGACTGAGGTCAGACACCCCAACAAATCGATGCCCTGAGAAAGGTCGGGTACCAACCGGTGTCCTTGATTGAGGTCAGGCACCCCCAACAAATTGATACCCTGAGAAAGGTCGGGTACCAATCGGTGTCCTTGACAGAGGTCAGACACCCCAACAAATCGATGCCCTGAGAAAGGTCGGCGCATCTCCCGAGAAAGGTCGGGTACCATCCGGTGTCCTTGATGATGATCAGACACCTCCACAAACAAATGTCCTGAGAAAGGTCGGCACATCCCCCGAGAAATGTTGAGAAAACAACTTATTGCTCTAACAGGCGATCGAAGAATGGTTGGGATCCTGCAAGAGCAATTTCCCATTAAGGCGACCGAAGAAAGGTTCAAGTCTTGGAGGAGCAACCTCCTCACGTCACCATGTAAGATGATGCCCTGATACTTGCCAAACTCGAGATTTGCACCCTATCTCACTCGTGCCCGGTAAGTAACTACATGTATCTTCTTATCTGTCTTATTATATGTAATGTTATATTGCTCTTTTTCTGCATAGGACAATAGGTCTCAAATAAAATATAATATGATGCACGTGCATGGATAAAATTTAGGCATCAGTTTGTCTTTGAATGCAACCTCTGCGAACTCACCTTCAAAGAAGGGCAGCTGTTGACACCTAAATTTTGATTAGGTTTCTTTTAAATTAGTGCTTAGTCTCTTTTAATAATATTTTTTCCTTCTTTTTTTTCGGATAATAAATAATAAATAATAAAAACAACAAATAAACAAATAAAAACTAAAAGAAAACAGAAGCAGCAACCAAGGCCTAGCCCCCTTTTCCTTTTCGCGTGGCCCCCAGGCCCATTCTCTTTCTTTTCCTTGGCCCGGCCCTCCCTGCTTGTCTTCTTCCTTGGTTGTCTTCTTCCCCGATCATATAAGCAGCACGTGCCGGAGACGAGGACACGTGCGACACCGGAATGGAGAGGGAGATGGCGGTGTATGAGGGAGTGGATGTGTCTTCAATGCAAGGCGGCCTAGCTAGAGCCACCTTGGCGGATGAGACATCGGTTCGGCCGGCGGAGGCCGTTCGGTGCACAAAAATCGGTAGTCGAAGCTTTTCGTCGACTGACCGCCCCCTTGCCT
Organism: Eucalyptus globulus; assembly: GCA_014182545.1. NCBI lineage: Eukaryota > Viridiplantae > Streptophyta > Magnoliopsida > Myrtales > Myrtaceae > Eucalyptus > Eucalyptus globulus. The sequence goes on along the minus strand of CM024725.1, from coordinate 37,251,063 downwards.
ATAAATAGTGGAGCACCTTCCGTCGTCGAAGAACACAACAACACGAGCTTAAAAACCTTCCCCTGAGAGACTTCAGGGGAGGATTGAAGAGTGAGCGAGAGAGAAATTGGGTCGCGAGCTCAAACGACCTCCCTCCGAGAGACTTTGGGGGAGGCCGGTAGCGAGCGAGCCCATGAGGGAGAGACAGAGAAGCGGCGAAGGATCGAGGGCTACAGATCTTCGAAACCTCCCATTGAGAGACTTCAGAAGGGGGGCCAAGGATGAGCAAGCCCAGATTTGTGAGCAGCTGAAGTTGGAGGAGAAGAGGCGGTTTTGGATATGCAAAGTAGGGGCTGAGCAAGAGGGAAACTAGAAGGTGGAGGGCCGGATTCGTCCACCGCCGTGCTACGATCCCTCCTCGATGCCGTTGTCATCGCTCAATCGCTACCGATGAAACCACCTGCGCTCACAGCCTTGACGCCGACCAGCAACGCCCCCACGCCGTGCTCCCTCTACAAACAGGTATCAACCACCGCCCATCATTGCTTTTTCGCCTGAAACCCTGGTCGCCGTCCCTGCCTATCGCCGTAGCTTCATTGTCGCTTCCCCCTCGAGAATCCAACAACCGCCCGTCGTCGCCATAACCATCGTCTGCTCGGTAATGCCTCAGTCCCCCTCACCAGCGCCACGAGCGAATGAAGGAGAGAGGAGGCTGGGAACCGGGTCGATTCGAGGCTCCGTCCGACCCAGTTTCCCTGTTTCCGGGTAGGGTTTCGCTTGGGCCGAGTTGTGCGCGTGGGCTGGTTTACTTTTAGGCTGAAATTTTTTATAGAAGTGGGCCAAAATTGGTATTGGTTTTTTTTATTAAAAAATCTGGGTCGGACCCAACCCTGGATTCGACCTGGGTTGCTAAATATATTATATTATATTAATAAAAAATATTTTAAAAATCAAAAAATATTTTATTTTCCAAAATATCAAAAAATCTAAAATATTCTTATTTTCCCAAAAAGAGCCAAAAAAGTAATAAAAAAAGCCAAAAAAACTTATATTTTCCAAAAAGATCAAAAATCCAAAAAATGCTTTTTATGTCCAAAAATGAGAAAATGCCTAAAAAAAAAAAAATGTTTTTCCTTCACAAAATACATGGAAAAATCCCTCAAAAATCCAAAAAGCCTTAGGGTTTAAATAAGATTAGGTATCGAAAGGGCATTAGTGATTAACTAGTGTAATCAAGTCCTCGATCCTAATTTCTCTTGTTGCGTAAGAGCGAGTATTCCTCCCGATATTTCATTTGGGTTTCTAATCAACCCGCCCCAAACCGATTAGTGGCGACTCCATTTTAAAATTTACTTACAGGTTTAAAAACTTGGATTATTAAGTCGTGAATCGGTGGACTTGGGAGAGTCCGAGCTAAAATAGACATAGTTGAACCATTAGCCTCCACAAGGCGCCCGCCTTTGATCGGATGCCAAAAAAAAGAGGTCGCGACATGCCTCTACTAAGGATAATGAAACGGTTGGTTGCTTCTTTGTCTTCCATAAAAGTGGAGAATCCCCAAATTTAATACAGAAACCTATTATGGATCTTTTGCTCATCGGACAGGTCGCATAATCCGCGTCACAATAAGCGGTCATTCTCATATCAAATTTCCTAGAAAGAAGAATCCCAAGTCCGGGGCATTTCCTCAAGTATTTCATGATCTTCAGTGCAGCATTCATATGAGACTACTTTGGCTTATGCATAACTAACTGAGTGTCTGCACTACATAACATATATCTGGCCTAGTCATAGTCAAATATATAAGCTTTCCAATGAGCTTTTGAAAACCTAATGGATCTTCAAGTATGAGATCGTCATCTTGAGATATTCCTGCATCATAATCCGTTGTAGTTAACTTAACACTTTGCTCAATTGGAATAGCAACTGGCTTGCATCCTAACAGTCTCGCTTCCGATATGATCTCTAGTGCAAATTTTCTTTGGTTGAGAGAGATCCCTTGGTTTGACCATGCAATTTCAATTCCAATAAAATATTTGGGTGATCCTAGGTCCTTTATGTGAAAGGTAGAGTGCAATTATCCGTTGAGGCCTTTTATGGCTACTTCATCATTACCCATAATGAGTATGTCGTCTACATATATCATCAAGTATATAAATAACATACCTTTGGTCCACGTAAAAACAACATAATCATATTTGGACTGATTGAATCCGGCAGCTATCAGAGACTCAGCAAATTTGGCATATCATTGTCTGGAGGCTTGTTTAAGGCCATATAGGGATTTGTGGATATGACACACCTTATTCTTTCCCTGTCTCCGTAAACCCCGTGGAACTTCCATGTAAACTTCTTCATCTAAATCTCCACAGAGGAAGGCGTTGTGGACATCCATATGATGTAATGACCAATCTTGAAAAGCCACTATTGAAAGAAATGAGTGGATTGGAACATCTTTGGCTAAGGGAGAAAATTTTTTGTGATAGTCAAATCATTCCCACTATGTGAATCCCTTAGCCACTAATTGGGCTTTGTATCTTTTAGTGGATCCATCTGCTCAATATTTAATGTTGTATACCCATTTGCATCCAATTGCGTTGTGATGAGGGGGTAACGTCACAAGTTTCCATGTGTGATTATCCACTAAAGCCTTCAATTCTGCTTCCATAGCTTTCTTCTATCGTAGATCAGACCATGCTTTATCATAGTTGGATGGTTCTCGCTCTTCAGGGATGCGAGTGATGCAACATTTATGTTCCGGAGACAATTGATCAAAGGAAACATAGGAAGAAATGGGAAATGAATACTAGGTGGGTTATGTGCACCACATATATAGTCTTTGGTCTAAGTCGGTGGGCGCATGGCTCATCTAGAATGTCGTGGTGGATCATGCTTTGGAGGTGAAGGTGAAGGATCTTCTGGAATTGCGGGGTTAGACGTTTCCTTAGTGGTCATGTCATCAGAACTCTAGTCCATCACTTCCATGGAATGAGTCATGTCCGTGGTTGATTTGGATGCCGAAGGATTGTTTGCATTCTCTAGTGAGGGAAATATAACATATTTTGGATTATCAAGGACTTCATCAATATGAGGAAGAGGAGAATGCCCCCTGTTTTTGTGTTTAACTGTTGTTTAGCGAACGGGAAAACATTTTCTTGGAACAAGACGTCTCTGCTAACAAAAAATTCTCTTGTGGATGGTTCAAATACATGGTATCCATTTTGTAGATTGGGATATCCCATAAATATGCAATGGCAGGCACGAGGACCCATCTTGTCCCTAGGGCCCACTATTGTGGCATAACACAAACACCCAAAGATTTTTAGATGACTCAGCTCTACCTTCTTTCCAAAAAGTAACTCGAAAGGAGTTCGTCCATCAAGCACCTTGGTCGACATGCGATTAATCAGGTAAGCTATCGTCGTTACGCAATCCCCCCAAAAATTGTCTGGAATAGAGGCTTGAAATTTCAAAGCCTGCGCAACTTCTAACAAGTGATGATGTTTTCGTTCCACTACTCTATTCTGTTGTGGTGTATATGTACACGAGCTTTCATGTAATATGCCTTGAGATGAAAAAAAAGGTAGCACATTTGTAAATGAAAAATTCTCTTCCATTGTCTATTCAAACCCGTTGCACAAATTTTTCCAAATTGGGTCTTTGACAGAGAAAGAAAAGTCTTCAAATTGGAGAAAACCTGACCTTTAGATTGCATGAGGAAAACCCATGTGGCTTGAGTAATCGTCCACAATAGTGAGGAAAAAAATAAGACCCATCATGATTCGATGTGTGATAGGGTCCCTAGACATCAGTATGAAGTAATGAAAGGACACTATTTGCATGATTTTTGCTCAATGGAAAGGGGCACGTGACTGTCTTGCAAGCGGACACATATAACATTGAGGATAAGGAAATGAAGAACTATGGCCCATTCTGGTATGTAATATTTTTAAATCATTGGTAATCATATTACACAATGATTGTTTATTACAAGGAATGCGAGATAAATCAAGACTTCTTGGAAAACTAGTCCAAAAAATAATCCTTCAAAGTAATTACCCAAGCCCATCAGTTTGCAAGTCGAAATGACTTGAAAGAAACAAGTATGAGCATCAATAAAAACTCAACAAGAATTTTCCTTACAAGCTTTAGACACGTAATGAGATTAAATTGGAAGTCTAGGACATAAATGAAATTTTTGAGAATAATCTGGGAGATAAGATTTACTGTCCCTATTATAGTGACACGAGTAACATTTCCATTGGGCAATTGCACAGTAATAGGAATATCTAGTTCTTCATGAATAGTGGAAAATAAACCCTTATCACATGCGGTATGATCACTGGCTCCTGAATCAAATCTAGGCATTTCTTGATATGGAGTTTATCAAGCAATAAGAAATACCTTATAAGCTAGTTCCTTTGTTGGGAGTGTCTAATTTCTACAACGCGTAGCTGATATTGCTCATGTGTGATGGACTGATGTAAATTTGCACCTATTGTCCCTATAAATTGATAAGCTACTGCGGATATTTCCTTCCCTCTTTTTTCCTTTTCTCCAAGTCTATCATGTAATTTTAAGCAATTTTCTATTGTATGGTGGGGCCGCTTGCAATATTCATGTGGCATACGGATTTTTGCCGGACCTTGAATAGGTGACGTTCCGTGACAGATCGACGGAAGTATTGCCGGAATGCGTCATTGGTACCATTTACGGACACCATTTCGTTATCATCGATGGACTGTTACGTTACGTTTAGTAATGGTCCAATCGTAGAATAAACTATAGTCTTGTCGAAATTCCCTTACCTAAGGTCATTTGTGAGACCAACCTCATCCACATTTGCACTATATTGAGCTAGCCTCCCATACCAACATTCAACACCTTGATGTACATGTTCGATATGACCAACTATGAAGGGGAAAAACAACAATTTCGGACCGCCCCTCTCCTTAGATGCTACGTGAACAATCCCATAATGGCCATGTATGAGGACCATGCACGATTGAACCCACTTCTTAATTGAGCAGCAAGGCATTCCCATAGTCACACGTCCTCCTCTCGGCTTGGTCGGTCAACAACGAAGGGAGATTGTTGACCGAGAGAGGGCCAGCAACGGCCACGTTGCTTTGGAGTAGACAGCCAGCAAAAGACCCAAGATCGTGCAAATTGAGGGCACGTCTTCCCCAGCAGTCGACGCCCCTTGCTGCCACCTCCTTAGTTGACTAAAGGAGTCAACAAATGAAGCCACCCATTGACGCGTGGAAGTGATGCAGCAAATGAAGCCAGCGAAGCCGTGGAGCTCAACCGAGCGGAAGCCACGCCCTCCCCACCTGTCTTTTTCTCTTACAGCCACCGCAACCTGCACGCATTGACTAAGTTAGTCAATTAAATGAAGAAACAAAATGCTCGTAACAGAGAGTAAGAGAGAGAATGACCGAGCGAAACAGCAAGTGTGAGAGAGAGAGAGAATAGAGAGCACGCAAGAAAGAACAGCGAGGGAAGAGGGAAAGGACTGCCCCTCCGCCTGTGCACGCACGCTGCCGACGCTGATGCCGCTCGCACTTGCTGTTGCTGAGCCGTGTCCGTGACCGTGAGCTTCCCGGTTTCTCGCCGTCGACACCGTTGGATTTAAGGCAAGTGAAAGTCTACTAGCCTATGTAATGCAATGCTGTTGCTGTCTGATGTAGTGCAGTTAGATCTGGAAATACTTGATTTTGGATGTTGGATACTGAATTTTAGGATGATTGAAGTGGATCGGATTTAGGAAATTGAAGGACCCGTATGAGTAGTTCAAGTAGGAACTTCGGTTGTGCATTATATCTTGCGGCGATAAAGGCTAATGAATTTTGTTTGAAAACAATTTTGGAAATCTTTCAATTTGTGTCAAAATTGATATACACTATGATATAGTTTCAAGTGTTCAAACGAATATATCATATACAACTTTGGAAACCTTTCAATTTGTGTCACAACTTATATATACTATGATATAGTTTTCAAATGTTTAAAGGAATGTATCGTGTTTTCAATTTTCGAACCTTTATAGAAAGTATTTTAAACTATTCAAGTTTGGATTGAAATCTGAACTTATCGACCTACCGATTTCCAATTGTACTTGTGAAAATAGACTTTTGGGAGAAATTCCAAGCGATTCTCCATATTGTTGCTTTGAAAATACTTTGGCATTGAAATGATTTGGTGGCTATACCATGGCTAAGATGTTAATGTTGCCGTTGGACCCTCGGGTTGACGATGCCCCGGGAGTTGGGTTGCCCATAGGATCATAAGGGGTCGATGCCTTTGGATGCCTAGGGTCCACAGAGCCCTAGAGGTACCCCGGGAGTGTCGAGATGCTCCGTTGTATTATGATACATGCTTGGAGGGTAGGGGTAACCATTCACATGGTGAGCCCCGGAGATTCCCTGTGACGCTAAGTGAGGTGCGAGATGCCTAAGAGGTGTGACGTAACACACTCTGGATGTCGAGTGACTGAAAACCGGAGGCTTTCGCGACGCCAGGTTGGGTGTGAATGCTTGGAAGGACGCAGACACTAGTCCTCTGAGAGAAATCTTGAGTCTTAAAACTGATTGTGTTGTTGAGTTGTGTCGGGTTATGAGACAAAATTATGTGGTACGGAATGGAATATGTCATAACAGTTTGGTCTTATAATCGGGACCCCTGTAATTGAAATGATGTGTTCTGGTTTTGAAAGTGCATTTTGACATTACTTTGAAAAGTTCTATTGATTTGGTGCATACTTATTCCTGTGGTTATATGTTTTGTCTATATTGCACGAAATTAGATTGTGATGGTTCTGCACGATTTAGTTTAGTAGATCTTTTGCTGCTGGGTGGTTGTACTCACCCTTTTTGGGGACTAACATTTTAGACTAGATAAGATGCCTCTGCTGCCTGCACCTCCCAGTAAATTCTATGGATTCCTGATCGACTTACAGTGGGAGCGATTGGAACATCAGGACCCTGAGATACGAGGACTAACGTTTGTGTGAGTGAGAGTGACTATGATGTTCGATACTGGTCTCCCCACCAGCCTTGTACTCCAGGGGTACATCGCCGTATTTGTCTGTTGGTATGGACGAACGCTGGGGCCACTACCACCGCCACCAGCAAACGGATCGAGGGGCTGGGTGTGACCGTGAGATGGGGTTAGCAGAGGAAGAAATCTTTGGATGCCAACACTAAACGATGGACTTTATGTTTGTAACTGTTGGAAATGTCGGGTATCCTTTGAAGTATGGCCGTGTATAGAAAACTACGATATTTTGATGTACCGACTAATGATTGTCCATCTAGTTTTATGTAAATAAAAGTGTTAGACTTTTACATATAAAAATGTTTAGTTGGTGTGCATCGTTTCTGAATATAGGAAATGGAGATGTTGGATACGTTTCCACGATGTTTTGTGCAAGGACCAATGGAAAGAATATAGACACCCAGAACTCATTGATTTATCGAAATCCTTTAGTATCAGAGTATTAGACTTTCAGGTTGAAAGAAAGTTGGTGATATGTGACGACCCTAACGGATCGGGGGCCGTCGGGGGGTGCCACAGTGGGTGGTATCAAAGTTATGGTTTTATCTAGAGTGATAAGGTGCATTAACAAGAAATGATGATATAATGATGCACACTATAAGATACTAACCAAGGGTAGTTGACTAACTATGAACAACGAGTGATTAATTTTCACTCGTAAAAATACAGGTAACGATTGTGAGTTACCTTTTCGTGCAAGTAACATTTTATGTTACTTATGTGACTTTAGAAACACCTTTATGTTATTACTTGACCAGTGACATTGAGTCACTAATTGTTCCTGAGGCAAATGCTGGGTAAACTACAGGAACATATGGTGCGAATTGGGAGTTCTCACCCACCAAGGGTCGAAGCCTTTGCTTCAAGGGTTGAACCCCAGATGGAAGATATCTTGCAGGCATTGGCCAATATAGGAAATTTGATGGAAAGACAAGCTCAGCAACAACCCGAAGTAGAACGCCATACTCAAGGACTAGTGGAACAATTCCTAAAGTTGAAACCACCTAAGTTTACTGGAATAGGAAGTCCTAAGGAGACGGAACAATGGATTGAGGGAATATAACAGATTTTCCGGTTGTTGAACTGTAATGATGCTGAGAAGATAATTTTGGTAGAGTACCACTTGGAGGGAAATGCAAAATTTTGGTGGAGAGCTTCAAGAGACACGATCTTTCCACCTGGTACTGACATAAACTTGGATGAGTTTGTTAGAGCTTTCAATAGAAATCATTTCTCTGACTGTGCTAGAGATAAGAAAATCACAGAATTTGTTCAGTTAGAACAAAGGGAGTTGACGGTAAATTAGTATGAAGCAAAATTTTCTGAATTGTCTAGGTATCCTCCTAGGTTGATTGAGGATCGAGAGGAAAATGCTAAGAGATTCCTGAAGGGGATGAGAACTAATATTAGGAAACAACTAGTGCCTTTGAATATGAGGGATTATAATGAAATTTATGAAAGGGCACAGTTGGTGGAGCAGGAATTAATGAGAGAGCAATCAGAGTCTAGGAGACAATCGACCTTTAGTGATGTCCGATGAGATAAGAGACCCTATCCAAACCAAGGTTAGCCTTGGGAATCGAAGAAAAAAAATAGTAACTTTGGGGATTTTGGAAAAGCCAAGAGGGGCCCGACTTTAAGGAAAGTACCTTACCAGAGTAATATTTATCAGAGGTGTGGCAGACAACATGGACCAGGACCTTGTAATAGCCAACTGAGATGTTATGGTTATGGGCACATAGGACACTTTAAGAGAAATTGCCCACAAGATGGGTTGCAGCCGAATGTCAACTCGGTGTGACAAGTGCAGCAACGTGCAGTTGGACCACATTCACCAAGGAATCCATAGAGGCTACCAGCACAAGGACGGGTGTACGTGGTCACCCAAGAGGAAGCGGAAGCTTTTGAAAACGTTATCTCAGGTACGATTTCTATAAATGACAAAAAGGCATATGCGTTGTTTGATACGGGTGCTACGCATTCTTTTGTGTCTGAAAGGTATAGAGAGTTAAGTAAGATAGAAATGACATCTCTTGAGACACCTCTTTGTGTTTCTACGCCGTTAAAGAATATGGTGTAGTCCACGTTAGTATGTAAGAAGCATGAGATAACCTTAGGAGTACAAGATCTAGAAATGGACTTTTAGGAGAAATTCCAAGGGATTCTCAGTATTGTTGTTTTGAAAATACTTTGGCATTGAAATGATTTGGTGGCTATACCATGGCTGAGATGTTAATGCTGCCGTTGGACCCTCGGGTTGACGATGCCCTGGGAGTCGGGTTGCCCATAGGATCGTAGGGGTCGATGCTTTTGGATGCTTAGGGTCCGCAGAGCCCCAGAGGTACCCCTAGAGTGTCGGGATGCTCGGATCGAATTCCAGAGGGTAGGGGTAACCATTCACATGGCGAGCCTCGGAGATTTCTCGTGATGCTAGATGAGGTGCGAGATGCCTAAGAGGTGTGACGTAACACACTCTGAATGCCCGGTGACTAAAAACCGGAGGCTTTCGCGACGTCAGGTTGGGTGCGAATGCTCGGAGGGACACAAACACTGGTCCTCTGAGAGAAAAATATTTTGAGTTTTAAAACTAATTGTGCTATTGAGTTGCACCGAATTATGAGACAAAATTGTGTGGCACGGAATGGGACGTGTCATAACAGTTTAGTCTCATAATTGGGATCCCTGTGATTGAAATGTTGTGTTTCTGGTTTTAAAACTGCACTTGTTATCACTTGAAAAAGTTCCATTGATTTGATGCATACTCATTCCTTTGATTATATGTTTTGTCTATCTTGCATGAAATTAAATTGTGATGGTTTTGCACGATATAGTTTAGTAGATCTTTCGCTGTTGGGTGGTTGTACTCACCCTTTTTGGGGACTAACATTTCAGACTAGATAAGATGCTTCTGTTGCCTATACCTCCCGGTACATTCTATGGATTCCCGATCAACTTACAGTGGGAGCGGTCGGAACATTAGGACCCTAAGATACGAGGACTGACGTTCGTGCGGGTGAGAGTGATTATGGTGTTCGATACCGGTCTCCCCACCGGCCCTGTACTCCAGGAGTACATCCCCATATTTGTTCATTGGTATGGACGAACGCGGGGCACTGCCACCGCCACCAACAAACGGACTGAGGGGCTGGGTGTGACCATGAGATGGGGTTAGCAGAGGAAGAAATTTTTGGATGCCGACACTAAACGATGGACTTTATGTTTGTAATTATTGGAAATGTTGGGTATCTTTTGAAGTATGGCCGTGTATAGAAAACTATGGCATTTTGATGTACCGACTAATGATTGTCCATCTAGTTTTATGTAAATAAAAGTGTCTGGCTTTTACATATAAAAGTGTTTAGTTGGTGTGCATCGTTTCTGAATATGGGAAAGGGAGATGTTGGATACGTTTCCGCCATGTTTTGCGCAAGGACCAATGGAAAGAATATTGTGACATCCTAATTTTTTTAGTCTGATTTTGATGAGATGAAATGGGTTTTTCATTGACGTGCCTATAGTCTTTTTCTCTGAGTTGGCCACTTATGAGTTAACTAGTCTATCATGTGATGCCGTTAAGGAATCCAAATGCAATAACCTTGAAAATTCGACCAGGAATCGATTGCTCGACCGTGCTAATCTACAAGGGTCATTACGGCACTATCAAAATCAATCAGAGACCGAGGATAGGTTGATTCGATCAAGATATGTGATTAGTGCGTGGGTGATTCCACCTAATTGCAAAATTTCTGTCGAACGACACTAGACCAATTTTTTGTCATTTTCGTACTCTGTGTCCGTATTTTAAATCTCAAGATTTTCATGACAACCGAGAGTCACCAATATGTCGAAGATGTACGTTGTGGCTCGAAAATAATTGACCACGGGTCAATTGCATTAAAATTTCCTAAAAGCTACCCGGTAGATTAGGACGCACTAAAATCACATAAGATTGAAATTAATCGTGAAATTGAACTCAATTTCATAAATTGAAAGTTCTGTCGTGTCACGATTAATTTTAGAAACATCGACTCACTTTCCGAAATTTTTTTGGAGATTCCGAGATTTTTATGGAAAATCGATTTGGAAAACGAACGGAAATTTGGATGGACTCATTTGAAGGAGATTTGGATTTCCAAGCCGGGCTATGTGTTGATGAGAGTTTATGGAAATGTATGGGATTTTTCGTTGACGAAATTGACGTTGATTTGGGAAATTTCATGAAGAAATTGAAGCCAAAATTTAAGAAATTCGGATTAAAGGAAGAGGGCTGCATTTTTTACATTTAAATTTGACTATTTATGGATTTTTAAGCAAGAAAGAAATAGGGGACAATGAGATATGCTTGATGACCAAAGGGGGACCAAGCATTTAATTTTTTGACTAAGCATGTGGAATTTTTGGTCTCTCTCTCATCCAGCTTGTTGAGCAAGCCTCTGTCGATCTTCATCTTCGTATTCCGCTCCTTCGTCTCTCTCTCTGCTCTGCTTTTCATTTCATTTTCCTCTGCAAATTCATCTCTTTCATTCTCTTCAACCGAAGCTCACCCTCCACCAACCGAATTCTCTATACCACGTCCAAGTCTCCCACCATTTCCTCTCTCCCTTTCGTTGACCATCACACCCCAAATTCCTCGCATCTCCTTCCCACTGAACCAACCAGCGAGCAAGCTGTCCTCCACCATCCTTAGCCACTCATACGAAGCAGCACGTCCAGCAAGCCCGACTCAAAGTTTCCCTAGCTGGTTTCAATTGTTGACCCGCCAACAGCCCTCTCGAAGCCGAGCTTCACTGCCGCGCAAGGTTAGCGGCGGGATTCCAGTGAATTCAGCCTAGTCTGTGAGCTTCTTTTGCGGTTTTCCAGCCGGTCCGAGCCCCTGTTAGCCTTGCCGTGAGCCTGAGTCTTGGCCGCCGTTGCACCACCGTCGCTGTGAGCCGATTTTCGTGATAACCGGTGAGTTGTGTTCTAATCCTTAATTAGTGGGCTGATGACACTTAGAGGTGTGTTAGTTAGCTAATTAGTGGATTAATTAGGTTAATTAGGCTTAAGATGGCTTAGTTAGATTAAGTATATAGTTAGTATTTAGTTAGTTTAATTAGTTTAGTTAGGTGGATTAGTTAGGAATTAGTTAGTTTATTTAGTTAGTGTCCTTAGATTAAATTAAATAAGATGGTTAGATTTAATTGTTAGTTAGAATATTTAGTTTAGTTAGTTTAGGTTAATTTAATTAAATGCTTTAAATTTACTTATTTTGTAATTTATTTAATTTCAGGTAATTTATTTAATTATTAATTATTCTCTGGAAATTAGACCGGGATAGCTGGTAACCAGAATTGCGTGCTAATTGTAATAGTGTGTTTAATTTTTGCAATTGGATGTTAAATTGTGCAAATTGAGTGCTAATTGGAAATTTGAGTATTTAATTCCAAAATTTATGAATTTCGATATTTATTCGAAAACCCCGGGCGTCGGATTTTAATACCAAAAATAGTTTTATATACTATATAAAACAATGGGATTTTAAATTGGAGGTTATGAGTTTTCTGGACCCAAAACCGTGTACCCACACACGACTAATTTACCGTGTATTTTTAATACGAAGAAAATAGGCCAAGATCACCATTTTAATGGAGGCCTTTGAATGCAATGCACGGTGTATCATGTGTTGGTTAAGAGAATCCATCTCGAGCAATTACGCCGGATGTTACTAAATCCCTTTTCGGGTTACCCATCCATTAGGGTAGCGGGTCGCAGTAAATTATGGACCTATGCTTCTTTGGGAAAGCCGTTAATGAGACATAGCCGTGCTCAATGGGGAAGAGACGATGCTTGGCTACACCAATAAACAGCCGAACATGGGAGTCGATTGTGCCTTGAGTGGCTTAATTAACAATTGGAATGCATGATTGGTTGAATTTGATGTGCCTGATTATGAGACAAAATTGTGTGGCATGGTATGGGACATGTCCTAACGGTTTGGCCTTATAATTGGGACCCTTGTGATTAATTGAGTGGATGAGGCATTCCAATTGTTTGAGTATGAGTGCTGTATATATCTATGATGTGAATTGTGTTGATGTGCAGGAAGAAAACTGAGGCAAGGTAAGTCCTCTGTACTAATTGTGTGATTGTGTGGTTAAGACATTTCTAGGTATATTTCCCTCCTAATCAAGGCTTAGATCGTGAACTCGCTAAGATTTATATCTTACCCCGTCGTGGACTTAAATTTTTCAGCGTTGTAGAGGGAGGACCTGGAGCTAAGCTGAGGTGACCTAAAGAGTAGGTCGAATAAGACAGCCTCTTTTTGAGAACTAGTCTTTTGGTTATAAACTCGTGTAAATGACTCAGTGTGTTTATAAAATTGTGGTTTGTTTGTGAATTTGATGTTCTACTTTTTTATCCCGAGATGATTACTGTCAGGGGATTTATTTTTGCTTCCGCATGTGTAATAAAATGAAAGGGTCGGCGACTCGTCCTGGGAAGTCGCATAATTTTTATTGACTAGAGAGGTATGGGCACGCGCTTGAGGATCAGGGTGTGACAAATATAGACCCCGATAACTCATGGATTTATCGAAATCCTTTGGTATAAAAGTATCAATTCACGTTGAAAGAAAGTTGGTGATATGTGGTGACCCTAACAGATTGGGGGCTGTCGGGGGTGCCACAATTCACAAAACAATTTTCCTTTGTTTTTCAAATTGGGCCTGTAATTTTTTGAAAAATAGGCACCGTTGGATCCCTTGGATCCGAATCCATTCCCACTGTCCAGATCTAACGGATTGAGAGCGCCCTTAGGACCGTTGGATCGCTATGACCGATTTAGGCCGTCAATTCTAATCCCTTTAAAGCCTTGCTACTCTTCTCCAAACCCTAGCAGATCTCGCCTATCCTTCTCTCGTTCTAGGGTTTTTTGCCCATTTTCACCTCTTACTGCTAGCACCAAGCTCTTGGCCCCTTTTGTGTGCTCTGGCGAGGTAAATCACTGGCTCTCTTCTTGCCTGCCAGTTGAAAAATTCGGCTGAGGGAAGGTGTTGGGTCCATAGTTAAGATCTGTGACCTAAAAGTGAGGTAAGTTTCATTGAGAATCAAGAGAAATCGTGTAGCCTTTTCTCTATATTTCATTGCCTTGTACTGTTGAAGAGTCGCCTCTGGCCCTTTGAGTTTTTCTTCAACCGCTTCTAGCTCATTCTAGAGTGCTGAAAGCTTGTTGAAGCTCCTTGCTTCAACTCTGTGAGGGCTTGATGTAGCGATAATATTTTGGCCTGATCCAATTTCCCGTACATTTCTTGATGCTATCCCAAATGGTTTTTGAGTCTTCTATGGGAGGTAAACCGGCGGAAATTTCTAGGCTTATGCAATTTCCTATCCAAGGTCTTACTAATTGGTTACATTTTTTCCATTGATGTGCCATTCTTTTGTTAGTCGAAATCGGAATAGTTCTGTCGATGAAGTCGTCTCTATCCTTCGTGACTAGGGCTCGCCAAAATTCCCACGCCTAGTTTGAGTAGTTCTCTAGCCTTGCAAGAAGGTGGTTGAGGAGTTGCAACTCCAGTCTATTGGCAGTGGAGACAAACAATGCGTTGCTAGGTTCTAGGCAACCCGTGGTGGTTGCGATGGGAAACGGCAAAAAACCGGGTGAAAAACCCAAGTAGGATTTGTAGCTTGACGCAGAGTGGACCCGCTTGGTATTCCTGCATTTGACTCGCTTGACCCGTTAGGGTTTTCACCCGCATTAGAGGATCCAGTACCTTTTGACACGCCTACCCCGCTTGTGGCTAGTGGGCCGTCATTGAGATGGACATTGTCCCTTCGAATTTGGATTCCTGGAAAATAAAATTTTGGGCTTGGCCCACAATACATGGGAAATGGCACCCATTGGTATGTTTGACTTGGAATAGGCTGCCCCAGATTGGGTTGCCACTGGAGAAATTGGCCTGGAATGAGCTAGCCTTCGGCTCCAATGGCTTCAGTGGCTATGTTAAGCATGGGATCTTGTATGTCTGAGATAGGTGTCTCCAATGGTGGGATACACTCCTCAGGGATCTGATCGTTGGCCATGGTGGTGGTAAAAAAAAATCATTTCCTTTCCTTCACTTGTTTCAATAATTTAATCTTCTAGAAACTAATTCCTACACCGGAGTGCTAACGCTGTTTTGCAGGTTAGTGTGTCTCTTATGGTAGGGAATTGGAGAGAGTGGAAGCAAGAATCAGACGCACAACCGCACTTTGATACCATGAAAACAAAGCAGGAAAGGTAAGGCAAAGAGGAGGAACAAAGAGAAATGTGGGAAATTTTTTGTGTAATTGTATTTCTTGCCGACTCAATGTACATGTCCTATATTATAGTACAAAATGTATATAAGAAAAAAAGGCAACCAAATAATCTACAAATCATATCCGATATTAAATTGATCTCGATGATATTATATATCAATCTTAATCTAAATAATATCCAGAAGATTCTCACATATCTTCCAACCCAAAGTCCCCAAGTTTGGCATTGAAGTCAATATCCAACATCATGTTGCTCAACTTGATATCCCTATGCAAGATGCGTTGGTTGCCAAATTCGTGAAGATAGAGCAACGCAGAGGCCAAGCCTTGAGCGATTCTATGTCTCATCTCCCACGAGAGCAAGCTAACACCTTTGAAGAGATGCAAGTCCAAGTTCCCATTAGGCATGAATTCATATCCGCGCAGCAGTTGCCCCTTCTCATGGCACCAACCAACGAGTCGC
This sequence comes from Eucalyptus globulus, assembly GCA_014182545.1. Taxonomy (NCBI): domain Eukaryota; kingdom Viridiplantae; phylum Streptophyta; class Magnoliopsida; order Myrtales; family Myrtaceae; genus Eucalyptus; species Eucalyptus globulus. The sequence goes on along the minus strand of CM024725.1, from coordinate 37,235,292 downwards.
ACCAAGTTCTGATGCCTCAATTAACTAATTATCTTCACCTCAGATGCATATTCTTTGATCCCTTGCTTAGAGTTCCTTGAGACACGCTTGACTGCCAAATCGGAGTTCAATTCCCTCAAGCAACCCTTGTAAACGTCACCAAACCCGCCTTCTTCGAGCTTCCCTTTCTCATCGAAGTCGTTTGTGGCAAGAGCTAACTCATGATGAGAAAATTTTCGTGGCCCTGCTCTCTGTCTTAAGTCATCATCAATATGGTCTATCTCATCAAGCTCTATCACATCATCCTCTTCATTCCTAACCCATTTCCTCCTCGAAAGAAACCAGACAATGCCTAGACTGCCACTCAAAGAACCCACAGATGCCCAACCACATTACTAAAATTCTAAGATTCCCATGTCTTCCAGTGTTAGGCAAGTCGTCACTATCCGTGGAGAATTTCCATGATAGGATTTTGTGCATCTCGTTGTAAATCCCGGTGGTGGCCGTGAAGCCGACAAATGTTAGAGATAACACCTAATATGAAAGCAAGAAAAGTCCATTTTGGACTTTGATCTTAACCGACTCTGGTAAAGGCAAAAAAAGGTTACCGCCTCCAACCATTGAAGACAGCTGGAATCGTTCAACATGCAAGCTGTCGGTCAAGAGATGAGCATAGGTTGACACCTGGGGTCAAAAAGATAAGAAAGCCAGCTTAGCTTATCCTCCATGAAGGCGGCAACTATGGCGGTTCTCCCTTTCATATTGAAGTCGGCTATTGGACTTCAATAGGCGGTGGAACCTCGGCCTATATATAAGGCTTAGAGGAGAAGCATTTAAAGCCAAGTCACCAGATTAAAATGGGTGAGCTTCAAGAGAGAAAAGAGGAAACGCAGCCTGGAAGAAAGAGTAGCTATATGTGAGCAAGTTATCCCTCCATGATCGAGAAGGGAAAATAGAATAGTGGAGTGTGTACTTGTACCAGCTAGTTTATTTTGAGTCGTTTGAGTTTTAGTATAACAAGTGTGTCTTTTAGTTGTTTATTACGACTCTCTCGTGTAACCACTACAACGTTTTTGTATACACTAAATGGGATATTAGAGCAAAAATTGCGCACTTTACATTTGATGTCAGAGCAAAAGTTCGAATACCCTACAACAACGACCAACTTGGGTAAAACTTGGCTCGAGTTGACAGGAAGGCTAGTGATGCCAAATTCGTGCGTATCTCCTTCCTTGAAATTAATGAAATTGACGCTTAATAAGCAAGTCCTTGAATCGTAAGAAATCCAAGCTTCAGCTATAAGGCCTTCTCTTGTTGGGTGATCCCATCTACTTAGAGCACTAGAATTTAGGGAATGGACGTCGATGCCTACATGCACAAACTACGGGTCCCACTTGTCTATGAAAGTGTCGAAGGGTGCATTTGGTTTAGCATTTTAAAAGGTCATTGAGAAAAATGTAAAGTAGTTTAGTTTAAAAGACTTTAAGTAAATGCAAAGACCATTTTGTAAACTATATTGTGAGAAAATTTTTTAAGAGAAATACCGCTTAATAGAAAACACATTTGAACAGCCCTTTGGATAAGTAATATTAGTTTTTTAATTTTTAATTTTTTTAATTGAAAAAAAAAATAATGTATGCAACTTTTAGAATATAAAATTTGACAATAATGTAAAAAAAAAATCAAATACATATAGATATTTTATAAAAAGAACAAACCCTTGCCTAGATTTTTTTAATTATTATTTGTTTAAAATTGAAAAAAAAAATGATGTATACAACTTTTGAAATATATTTTTTGACAATAACGCTAAAAAAGGGGGCAAAGGGTTTGGTCTTTTTAATATATATATATGATTTTTTTAAGCGTTTATATATATTTGATTTTTTTAGCATTTAAAAGAATAATAATGAGGGCAAGATCGGAATTTTGAAAAATGGTTAAAAGTAGTTTTGGAAGAAAAAAATGAGCTTTAACATTTTGCTAAATGCTGAAAGCTCAATACTAGTCCCTACTACCATTGAACTTTCAGTATTCTCAATGCTAACTTTCATTTGAGAGCTATTTTAAAATGATTGCCAAATTGTCAAGTATTTCTCCAAGGAGCTTTGGAGGCCGAAAGACCTTTGAGAATGCTGAACCAAACGCACCCGAACTCTACGGCCACAAAAGAGTTATTTTTTCAGAACCCGAGATGGCCTGCTGATGTTGCAAGGAACCCATTGGCAGTGAGAGAATCACTGGGGGGAAGAAAGAAGGTCAATCCGTCAGCGTAATGTGTCTGAAATAACCCGTTGCAGTGTCATATAGATGCAACGGTTTGCTATACGTGGCACGGCCAGGCTACTAATTACTGGCCAGATATAATCATGAGCGAGGTTGATATATGCATCTACAAGAGTGGCGGATCCTTGTAGCTGTATTTTTGGAGTACCTGAATTGAACTCAGCTAATTCGAAGGAGAGCGAGTCGGGATAAGAACTTCTGATCATGGAGACAACGAAGGTGGCGAAGAGGCCTAGTTGTTGAAGGTGAGATTTTCTAAAGATGTTAATCTCCATGGATCACACAATTGCCAGAGGCAGTGACAGAGAATTGGTTTTGGGGGTTTAAGGTGTAAATTGATATATAATAATCCTAGTAATAATCATAATAATACATCAATACCAATCATCAAGATGATAAGAAGTTGCCTTCAGTGTACTAAGTTCCCCGTCTCTTTTATCATGCTCTAAACCAAAAGAAAAGGAATCAAAATAGGGATGGCTTGGAGAAAATTGTCCAAAAAGTCATAAACCTATTAATTTTGCCAATTTAATCCTAAACCTTTTCACTTCTTGTTGATTCAGTTCATTCGGCCAAATTTGGTCGGAAAATGCTGGCACGGACACCGGTAGTGCCACGTAGGACTGCCGGCACTGACGCTGACAATTTCTAATAATATTTTAATATTTTTTGAATTTTTATTTTTTTCCCTTTTTTCTTTTCTTGTTTTTTTTTTAATCTTTTCCAATGGCCAGCCTTCGGCCACAGGCGACGGCCGACCACCGGCCATAGCCAGCCGGTAGGCCAGGCCTCGCCACGACCGGGCGAGGAGGAGCTCCGGTGATGGGAGCCCTCACCTAGGCCAGGGCGGCCTCACTGGGCATCAGTCGGGCAACAGCGACGCCGGGCGAGGCCGCCTTGGCCTGGGCGAGGGCCGGCCTCACTAGATCTGGTGAGGGGAGCCCTCACTGGGACTCGCCCTCGCTTAGGCGAGCGTCGGCCTCACCCAAACCAGATCTGGCGAGGCCGGCCCTCGCCCTTGGCCGAGCTCGGGCGAACTTGGAGCTGTTGACTGAAGATGCAGGCCAGGTGTGACATCCCGATTTTCCGATTCTAGTTTCAATTAAATAAGTCGAGCATTTCATCTTCGCGTCTATAGCTCTCTTCTTTGAGTTGGTCACTCATGAGATAACTAGTCTATCAGGTGAAGCCATTAAGGAATCTAAACACAATAAATTTGAGAATTTGACCAGGAATCGGCTACTCGACCGTATTAATTTGCGAGGATCATTAAGACACTATCAAAATCGAACATAGATCAGTAATAGGTCGATTCGACTGAGATATATTATTAGAGTGTGGGTGATTCTACCTTATCGCAATATTTTCGTCGACCGGCACTAAACCGATTCTTCTGTCGTTTTTGGTACCCTGTGTCCATAATCGAAACCTCGATATTTTTACGACAACCAAGAGTCGTTAATGTGTCGAAGATGCACTTTGTGGCTTGAATATAATCAACCACATGTCAATTGCACTGAAAATTCCTAAAAGCTACTCGGTAGATTAGAACATGCTAAAGTCGCGCCAGATTGAATTCAACCGTGAAATTGAATCCGATTACAGAAATTGGAAGTTCTGTCAAGCCACAATTCATTTTAGGTACGTCGACTCATCCTCAGAAGGTTTTTCTATAAATCGAAATTTTGGCGGAAAAGCAAAATAAGGCCGTTTTTGTTCGAGATTGACAGAGGGCCGTTTTTAATCGAATCTTTGGGATGCAAGTTGGATCACTTGATGGGGAAAATTCATAAGAAAGTTGAGGACACATGAGTTAATTTAATTGAGCTTCAATTGGATGGAATTGGTTGAGAATTGATTAAATTAAGTATACAAGATTTCATGTCACGGTGGAAAAAGAAATTGGACCCATTGAAAATAGTTGTGGAAGCTTGGGTGAGTGGAAGGTGACATCACATGAGGTCATGGTGGGCCACGTGCTTGAGTGACCTGAGAGAGAGAGAGAGAGAGAGAGAGAGAATCGGATTCCCCCTTCTCCTTCTCTCCCGTCACTGCTTCTCTCTCCCCATCTCTTCTTGTTGCTCGAAGGACCCAAAGCAAATGAACCGAGAAGCCCCGTCCGTCACCGTCCGCCTACCTGTCCCCGGAGCGGCCCGAAGTCACCGTCGCACGTAATAGCAAGCCCTCTCGTGCAAGCTGCTCCAACCGCGTGGTCTTGGATGTCCATGCGTCCGAGCTGCTTTTGTCCTGGTCTTCGTCGAAGCCAGCAAGAGCTCCATCGTCGTCGTCAGCCAACCTCCATCACCCCTGTCACCGAAGCCTCCCGTCCGACCTCCCCTTCGCCGTCGCAAGCAGACGAAGCCATCAGCCGTGCACCTGCTCGTCCCTGCTGTTCCGCGAGTCCAGTAGCCATTCCAGATCTGGGGAAGCTCAGCCGAAGCCGTCCAGCTCACCTTCGGCCACCGTGAGACCCCGCCGTTGGCCACACGGCACCACTGCAGCTCCTTCGCCCATTCTCGACCCCAACCAGCCTCAGATCTGCTCATTTTCGGCCTCAACTAGTAGCGAACAGAGAGGTGGAAAAATAGGTATCGTAGCAAAGGTTTGGCCCATTTTGGCCAGCTTCCCGACCCGGAAGCTAGGCCTGTCTTGGAGATTATCAACCCTTGCGTCATCCCCGTCATTTTGAGCTGTTCAGCTTGTTAATCGGGTGAGTTTATCCTCTAATTCTTGCTTAGTGAGTTAATGACGCGTAAAGGGTGTTTAGACTAGTCTAATTAGGTTTATGTGATTAAATTAGATTATTTTAATGTAAATTAGATTAGTTGTATGATTAGTTTAATTGATATTTAATTATGGCTAATTGTATGTTTAATTTAGCATAATCTTGTTTAAGCCCTAATTAATTATTTTTAATTAATTTATTATTTCGAATTTTTAAATATTATTTTATTAAATTATATTATTATAATATAATATTTAATTATTTAATTTTCGGAATTAAATTTAATTATTTAATAATTTCAAAAAATTTGCTTAGGGATGGCTTTGGTCGTTAGAATTTTGCACCGATTGTAGCAAAGTGTGGTCGGTTTGTGTTAATTGTATGTTTAAATTGAGAAATTGAGTGATTGATGATTACAGTTAATTATTCCAAAAGTGTAGAATTGAGTGATATTGATGAAGTTGTGGTATTTAACTTGTAAATACCGGGTATTGGCTTTTAACACTGTAATTGGTTTGTATGACTAGTTTGAATCATTGGTTGTTATTGGATTGAATATCCAGTTCTATGGTTTATTATTGAATGATCAGCTTTGGTGAGCATTGGTTTATATATGTATCAACTTGGGCGAGCAATTATGATATACATATATATACTACAACTTTGAGAGCTATTATATCAATTACAGCTTTGAGAGCTATTATATCAGTTACAGCTTTGGTGAGCTATTATATTAGTTATAGCTTTGAGAGCTATTATATCAGTTACAGCTTTGGTGAGCTATTATATCAGTTACAGCTTGTGCGAGCTATCTATCTGCTACAGCTTTGGTGAGCTATCTATCTATACAGCTTGAGCAAGCTACCGTCTATATATTACAGCTTTGGAGAGCATGTGTTGTATTAACGACTGGTTTGATAGATGATATTGAATGATAGATAGTAATGGTTGATAGATTGTACGGATTGAAATGGAAAGATAGACAGTATGATGGAATTGAATCATTGCGAATGATTGGATTGATTGAATTGATAAACCAATGTAAGTGTCGGTAGTTTCAGCTTGTAAGAGCATTGTTTGAATATGAATTGTACTGACGTGCAAGAAAGGGACTGAGGCGAGGTAGGTCCTCTATCCTATTTGTGTGGCTAGAGCGCCCTGAGGCGTATTTTCTTCCTAATTGAGTCTTAGAGGGTAGGACTCGCTGAGACATTGTCTCATCCCGGTTATGGGATAATATTTTCAAGTCCTTAGTGTCACGCCCCGATCCTCCGAGTGCTCGAACATCCCACTCTGGTCGATAGAAATGCGACTTCCCAGGACACGTCGCCGACCCATTCATTTTTATTACGCATGCGGAAGCGAAACAAATCCCCTGACAACATTAAACTTGGGATAGAAAAGCAGGCAATCAATCACAACCAAACAAGCTTTCTATAAACACATAGGTTTATATGCAACACTATATTGTCTACAAAATAGACAGGCTCAACAACTAGGAACTGTCCCTATGACCAACTTGTCGACACGTTCGCCAATTCTTCAGCCTCCACCTTCCCAACTCCCGACTTCCGGTCCTCCACGACCGTCATCTAGGGACCTGAAATATTATCCCACAACCGGGATGAGACTACGTCTCAGCGAGTCCTACCATCTAAAACTCAATTAGGGAGAAAATACGCCTCAGGGCGCTCTAGCCACACAATTAGGATGGAGGGCTTACCTCGCCTCAGTCCCTTTCCTGCACGTCAGTACAATTCATATTCAACAATGATCGCATAAGCTGAATCTACCGACATACCCATCGGTCTATCAATTCAGTCAATCCAATTGATATCATACGATCAACATATCTATCAATTCATATCATCTATTAAACCATACCATCTATTCATCCATCAATACAATTATGGCTCGCACAAGCTGAAATGGATGCAATGCTCTCACAAGCGATATAGATGGTAGCTCGCACAAGCTGATATATACATAGATGATAGCTCGCACAAGCTGATATATGGATCGTTGCTCTCACAAGCTGATAAACGATCATTGCTCTCACAAGCTGATATATATATAGATCGTGCTCGCACAAGCTGATAAAACGATCTTAGCTCACCAGAAGCTGCCATATATATATGTATATGTATATCATAATTGCTCGCCCAAGCTGATACATATATATAAACCAATTCATATCTCAATTCAATCAATCAATCAATCCAATCGATTCAAACTGGTCACACAAACCAATTACGGTGCTAAAAAGCTAACACCGGGGTATTTTCAAGTTAAATACCACAACTTCATCAATATCACTCAATTCCACACTTTTGGAATTATTAACCATAATCATCAATCACTCAATTTCTTAATTTAAACATACAATTAACACAAACCGACCGCACTTCTTTGCGATCAGGATCGCGAAATTCTAACGACCAAGCCATCCCTAGGCATAATTTTCGAAATTATTAAATAATTAAATTTAATTCCGAAAATTAAATAATTAAATATTATATTATAATAAAATAATTTAATAAAATAATATTTATAAATTCGAAATAATTATTTAATTAAAAATAATCAATTAGGGCTTAAATTAGATTACACTAATTTAAACATACAATTAGCCCTAATTAAACATCAATTAAACTAATCATGCAACTAATCTAATTTACATTAAAAATAATCTAATTTAATCACATAAACCTAATTAGACTAATCTAAACACCCCTTAAGCGTCATTAACTCACTAAGCAAGAATTAGAGGATAAGCTCACCCGATTAACGATCCGAACGGCTCGAAACGACAAGGGCGACGCGCGAGGCGATAGTCTCCAAAGGCGGGCCTAGCTTCGGGGTCGGGAAGCCGGCCAAAACGGGCCAAATAGCCGTTGCCATACCCATTTTCCAGCTCTCTGTTCGCTGCTGGTTGAGGCCGGGAAAGGGTGGATCCGGGGCTGATTAGGGTCGGGAATGGGCGGAGGAGCTGCAGCGGTGCCGTGCGGCCAACGGCGGGGCCTCACGGTGGTCGGAGGTGGCTGATCCGAGGCCGGTGCTGTCCGAACAGCCTCCTGACGCACGAGCAGAGATCGACAAAGACGGCCGGGCGCGGAGCTCGCGGGTGGACGAACGGCGTTTAGGGTGCACGACGGCGGTCTGACCGGACTGCTTGCTGCTCCGGCGTCCTCAGATCTGCTGGGTCTTCGAGCAGAAACCGGAGATGGAGAAGAGAGACGGAGATGCGCGCGGGTAGAGCGACGGCGTCACGGCGGCGAGCGGAGACGAGCGGCGCTGCTGGCTGCTGTTCCGGCTGCTAGCTGCGACGGAAGAGGGAGCTACTCGGCGGTTCTTCTGGTCTGCTGAGGTCTCGCACAGCAGGGAGAGAAGGAGAGAAGCGACGGAAGAGAGAATGGGAGGAAGAAGAAGACCTCTCTCTCTCTCTCTCTCTCTCTCTCTCTCTCTCTCTTTCTCTTTCTCTTTCTCTCTCTTTTGGCCCCACCATGACCTCATGGCTGATGTCACCTTCCACTATCTCCCACAACCTCATTCGATGGGTTCAATTTCATTTTCCGCCGGGTCCAATTCTTGTACACTTAATTTAATCAATTCTCAATCAATTCCATTCAATTGAAGCTCAATTAAATTAACCCATGTGTCCTCGGCCTTCTCATGACATTTCCCCGTCAAATGATCCAACTTGCATCCCGAAGATTCGATTAAAAACGGCCCTCTGACAATCCCGAACATAAACGGCCTTACTTTGCTTTTCTGCCAAAAATCTCGGTTTGTAGAAAAATCTTACTGAGATGAGTCGACATTCCTAAAATGAATTGTGACTTGACAGAACTTCCAATTTCTATAATCGGGTTCAATTTCACGGTTAAATTCAATCTGGCGCGACTTTAGCGCGTCCTAATCTACCGGTTAGCTTTTAGGAATTTTCTGTGCAATTGACCTGTGGTTGATTATTCTCAAGCCACAAAGTGCATCTTCGACACATTGGCGACTCTTGATTGTCGTAGAAATCTCGAGGTTTCAAATACGGACACAGGGTACCAAAACGATAGAGAAATCGGTCTAGTGCCGATCAACAAGAATTGTGTAATTAGATGGAATCACCCATACTGAATTACATGGTTTTGTTGAATCGACCTATCTCCGGTCTCTAATCGGTCTGTGCCGTAATGACCCTTGCAGATTAGTACGGTCGAGCAGTCGTTTCTTGGTCGAATTCTCAAGTCTATTGCGTTTAGATTCCTTAACGGCTTCACCTGATAGACTAGTTATCTCGTGAGTGATCAGCTCAGAGAAGAAAGCTATAGACGCGAAGATGAAATGCCCGACTTATTTAATTGAAACCATAATTGGAAAATCGGGATGTCACACTTAGATGGCGGTCGTGGAGGACTCGAAGCCATGGACATTTGTGGAGGTGGAGACCGAAGAATCAGCGAACGTGTCTAACTAGTTGGTCTTAGGACAATTCCCTTTTTGTTGAGCCGGTCTATTTTGTAGACAATCCAGTGTTGTATTTAAACCTATGTGTTTATAAGAAAGCTAGTTTGGTTGTGATTGATTGTCTGCTTTTCTATCCCAAGTTAAATGTTATCAGGGGATTTGTTACGCTTCCACATGCATAATAAAAATGAATAGGTCGGCAACGCGTCCTCGGAAGTCGTACTTCTATCGACCGCAATGGATGTGTGTGTGCTCGAGGTTCGGGCATGACACCAAGTAAGGCGAGAGGCACGTCTTCCTCAGTGGAGAAGACGAAGATGACGGCAGCGGCGGCGATGCCGACGCCGGAGGAGAGAGAGGTGATTTCATCGAGGTGGGTGGCATTGATCGCCGGGGGCGAGGGCTCCCCTCACCAGATCTGGCGACGCCGGCCCTTGCCTTGGCCTGGGCGAGGGTCGGCCTCGCCCAGGCGATTCTCGCCGGGCTACGACTGGGCGAGGGCTCCCTTCACCAGAGCTCCTCCTCGCCCAATCGGGCCTCGCCTTTGGCGGGTGAGGCCAGCCGGCTGGCTGTGGCCAGTGGCCGGTCGTCGCCTGTGGCCGGTGGCCGGCCACCTGAAAAGGCAAAAAAAAAAAAAAAAAAAAAAAAGAAAAGAAAGAAAAAAAGAAAAACAAAAAATAATACAAATTCAAAAATATTAAAATATTATTAAAATTTGTTCATGTCAGTACCAGCAGCTCTACGTGGCATCGCCGATGTCCACGTCAGTATTTTCTGGCCAAAATTGGTCGGATGGACTAAATCGGCGAGAAGTAAAAATGTTTAGGACTAAATTGGCAAAGTTAAAAGGTTTAGGACTGAATTGGCAAAAGTTCAATAGGTTTAGGACTTTTTGGATAATTTTCTCGCGTGGCGAAATATTTCTTGTTCCCATGTCCATGTAGGCTAATTATAGACAATTATACTTCTCGTTTGTCGCACATAGTTTGGAATAATCACGGTCGGCGCTCTTATTTTCATAAGCAGGACCTCAATTCTAAATCTAATTCTTTTTCCCGGTCTAATTCTCTCTTTCTGCACATTTTGCACATTTTGCACCTTTTAAGGATTATAATTGTTATGGATGTCTCTACCGCCATGGTAGTTTCTTCTTTTCTCTCTACGCTATGTAGAGCATCTCTACCGCCATGGTAGTTTCTTCTTCCCTAGGCCCTTCTACCTGGTTTTTTTTCACCGAGAGTTGCGAAATTGTCACCCTTCCACCTATACTTTTCTCAAATTCCTTCTAACCCAATCGATCCTTTCATCCCCTATTTCATCCGCCCTTTGCCCACCTCCTCTTTTCATTTGCATGTCACGACCGGTTTCACCGCTTGATGACTTTCCCCTCGTTTTCCCCTATGTCGCTCTTCTCTGGTCGCTAACTTTGAGACGGCTCTTTGTTTTCTGCCTCCACTGTTATTGGGTTTTCTGCTGAGGTTTTCATCTCATTGTTTTTTCTTCTTTGCTCTGAAATGGACTGCCCCACTGACGAAGATGAAGCCCGCCTGGTAGCCCTGTGCAATCGCATGGGTCACTTGTGGTCCGAACAGCAAATTGAGATCTGGGACGAGGTGGTGCCTAGTGATAAAATTGAGGAATGTCGATTAACTTTGGTCGGTAAGCTTCTCAATAACCCTTCAGTTAATTTTCCGGCTTTCCAAAATACTATGAAAAAGGCCTAGCGCATTGATTTAGTGGAATTCTCACAAGGCGACTTTGGTCTGTACATTATAAAGTTTAAATCTGATGAAGTCAAACAGAGAGTTCTAGAGAATGGACCTTGGTTGTTTGCCAGCCATCTTGTTATCTTAAAACCTTGGATAGCTAACACGCTGCTGCATTACTATGACTTTACCACTTGTGCATTTTGGGTCCAAGTCGTTGGCTTGCCTTTGGAGTGATGTACAAATACTTTAATCCGTCGGGCTGTAGCTCATATAGGAAAGGTCATAGATGTGAAAATAGAGAATAAAGATGGATTGACGCATCGAGTAGGGAGGGCTAGGGTGGAATTGGACCTTCAACGACCGCTGAAAATAGGGCTTCTCATTAAAGTTGAAGGCAAGAATTTCTAGTTGGACTTTAGTTATGAACATTTATCTCACTATTGCTACTCCTGTGGTATACTGGGTCACTATGCCACGTCCGATAAAGATTTTCCATGTGATGAGAATAAACTGATGAAACAAGTTTTTTATATGGATCTTGGTTAAGAGCAGAGGTACGGGAACATAGCCCCTTCTGGCGTACCTTTTAGGAATTGAATCTCACCCAAGATGATGATGAAGAGATTATCCCCGAGACCCTCAACCTCCTTCATCAATTATCCCTATTCCGGATTCTGTCCGTGTTGTACCTGACATTCCAATACAAAAAAACAAGGCTAAACAAACTATAGAAGCCTCAATGTGAGACCCTATTATCACAACTGTAACTCCTATTAAGTGGAAACCTTTGATGGAGGATTCAACAACAAGCAGAGCCTGTCAGGATCTACATACCCTCGACCAGCAACTCATATTGGCTAACAACTTTGTAGCTAGTTCTCCTCAATTGAAAAAGAAGCTTAAACATTCACGCCTCAATGCAAGATCAAGGCCTCTTAAGAAGGCAAAACGACTCCTTCACCATGAAGTTCGGCATCATCTACAAGAGCATTTTGATGAATCAGCTTTACATGAAACTCCTATTATTGAGGTAGATACTCCTGCATGTTGGGCCCTGGTGGCTAGCCCTAAAAATTCACTAGGTGAACAATGAGACTTATAAGTTGGAATTGTCAGGGGTTGGGCAACCCCTTGACAGTTCAAGCGCTTAGGGTCTTTAGTGACCCAGGATAAACCCGATATCCTATTTTTGATGGAAACGAAAAATCAAGAACATAAGCTTATATATCTTCAACGAAAACTCAAATTCTCAACAGGTTATATCCAAAATCTAGTAAGATTGGCAGGAGGTTTAGCTCTTTTTTGGATTGATAAAGTTTCTTTGAAGGTAACCTATCAATCTTCAGATATGCTTGACTATTTGTACTGACTTGGATTATGGCATCACCATGCGTCTCACCTAGTTACACACTCCAACGCTCTATCATCTCCGGCAGCACCTGTGGATAGCTTTACGACAAATCAATAACTTTAACACCCTTCCTTGGCTATGCACATGGGGATTATAATGAAGTGCCTTATCCATGGGAGAAAGTAGGGAAGTGTCCTGATGAGCCTCATAGAATGTTTTCTTTTCGCGATCTACTAAATGACTGTTATCTTATGGATCTAGGCAACAAAGGTTGTGCCTTTACATGGACTAATAACCGACATGGCGACGATATTGTAAAGGAACGATTAGATAGAATGCTTTGCACAAAGGATTGGAGATTGGCTTACCCTCTTGCTGAAGTGTTGGCCCTTCCAACCCTCGGATCTAATCACAGCCCTCTTCTTTTGTACACTAAAGTGCTACCAAGCTATTAAAGGCGGAAATCCTTCTATTTTGAAGCTTTTTGGCTTCAAGATATGGAGTGTCATTCAACAATTGCTGATTAATGGGCCTCTTCTCAGCTTGGAAAGGTGACGCTCCCCCAAAAACTACACGTTGTTTCTGCTGCATTAGCAAAATGGAGTCATTCCAAATTCACGAATGCAAAAACTCTGCTTCATTACCTCAAGAATCAGCTTCAGTTTCTCACCAATCATCCACATCTTCATTCTAACATTGATGTGATATCTAACCTGAAAGCAAAAATACACAACTTATGGCAGCAGGAGGAAAAATTTTGGGCAATGCAATCCTGGGTTAATTGGCTTAAATGGGGGGACAGGAACACAAAATTCTTTCATGCCACCATGGTTCAAAGATGACAACAAAATAAGATAAGAATGCTATAAGATGATCAACACAATTGGATACACAACCCGACTACCTTAAAGAGATGACCTTTAATTATTTTAAGCAGCTGTATTCTTCTGCAAAGTATAGAGACTATGGCCCAACACTAAATCTTTGCAAACCAGTGGTGACAGTGGAGAGTAATGACAGTCTAACAGTTGCAATTACCTGTGAGGAGGTCTAGACTGTAGTATTCAATTAGGAGAAACAAAAGCACCCGGTCCAAACTGCTTGAATGGTCAATTCTATCGCGCACATTGGGATATTCTGCAAGATGACATAATATCAGCTGTGCAACAATTCTTTCAAACAGGGATCTTGTTACCTGAGTACAATCGCACCTCTATTTCCCTAATGTCACGCCCCGAACCCCGAGACACGTGAACAACCCGCCATGGTCATGTAAATGCGACATTCCCAGGTAGTGTCGCCGACCCCATTTTAAATTATTATGTGCATGCGGAACGTGCTAAGAAACCCCTGACAAAAACATCCGGAATAGGACAGCAGGAAAATCAATTCAAAATCAAATAAACATACTTTCATACATCATCATTCCAGGGTTTACATACACCAACACGATCCAGAGACTATATGCACCAAAAATGGGTCAGAGTTTATGTGCATCAAAAAGGGTCAGTCTACACTACATAGATCGGTCCGCCAAAAAGAGGAACAGTCCTAAGACTACTAGTTGGCCCCGTTCGATGATCCCACATCCTCAAGTTTTGTCACCCAAGAGGAGGGGGGCGATGCGTTGATCACTCCACCGTCGAGAAGATCCGCCACGCCTTCACCCAAAATGGCGTCCATCACAGTCAACGGAATGTCCATGCTATCCAGTGGCCAACCCTAACGCCATCGACTCCAGAACAAACCAAGCCCTAAAAATATAAGGTACTCTAACATCCACGGTCACCTGGACCCAAACAATGGACCTAACCAACTGATAGACCCAAGGACTTCCAGGGTTAGGAGCACTCTGCGTCGTCTAGTGAATCTCCGTCGGCATGCCACTCTTCTCCGAGGGTACCGCCATCTATGGCCCGAAATTGCTTTCCGACGAGTCTCCAGTGAAGAGCATGACGATGCCGACGACAAACCGAGCTTGGTGGAAAGCAGCATGGCGGGCGGTTGGATGCGAAACCAGCAGAAGAGGGAGGCGGCAGCTCGAGCAACGACCGGTGGTGGCTCCGGCGGTCTTGGCTAGCTCCGACGGTGGCTGGCGAACGGCGAGCAACGGCTAGCGAGGAGGGACGACAATGCTGGAGTTCGGGCGGAGACCGAGTGGCAAGACGCGAGCGGGACGGCAACAGCGCGAACTCTAGCGAACGGCGAGCGACGAGGGACGCGGGCGAAGGGCGGCCAGCCGAGCGTGCGTCATGCAAGGGGGGTCGAACGGCTGGTTTTCCTTTCAGCTTTTCCCTCCTTCTCTCTCTCTCTTCCCAAGCTTGAAGATGATGGAGACAATGGGGAAGTGACATCCCACCTTTTTGAAATTCAATCTCTACCCTCCAAGTGTCACCACCTATCCAATCTTGCCCCACCCCATGACATCACTTGTGATGTCACAATCCACTAACTCCAACCTCCCACAACCTTAGTCCAATAGGTTCAATTTCATTTTCCGCCGGGGCATAAAATCTTGTGAGCTAATTTCTTCAATTCCATTCAATTCTCTTCCAATTTAGTCCAATTAAAGTCCATAAATTAATCCAATGATCCTAATAAGATTTATGACACACCATGACTTCCAATTTCAGGATTCAATCTCAATTTCACGGTTAATTTCACTTTGGCACAATACTAGTGCATCCTGATCTACCGAGTAGCTTATAGAAATTTTTATGCATTTGACATGTGGTTGATCGACTCAAGCCACAACGTACATCTTTGACACATTGGCAACTTTCAGTTGTTGGGGTAACCTCAAGGTTTCAAATATGGGCACAGGGTATCCAATCGATAGAAAAGTCAGTCCAATGCCAATCGACAAGAATTATGCGATCCGGTGGAATCACCCACACTTGATCACATGCCTTTGTCGAGCCGACCTATCTCCGATCTCTAATCGATTTTTATTAGTGCCATAATGACCCTTGTAGATTATCTCGGTCGAAAGGTTGCTTCCTGATCAAATTCTCAAGTCTAATGCATTAGAATCTCTTAACGGCTTCACCCGATAGACTAGTTTTCACATGAGTGGCCGACTCAAGGAAAGGAATTATATGCGTGCCAATGAAATGCCCGTCTCAATTTAATGAAATTAGAACTGGAAAATCAGGATGTCATACCTAATTCCTAAGATTCCTCATCTAGAAAGATTGGACCAATTCTGTCTTATCAGCTTCTGCGATTTTATTTATAATGTGATTTCAAAGATCCTTGCTAACCGTCTTAAACCCCAGCTGCCATAGTTGATAGCACCAAAACAAACTGCTTTCATTGGAGGTCGGCAAATCCAGGATAATATAATTGTGGTTCAGGAAGTATTACATCAAATCATAATTAGAAAACGGAAAAAGAACTTTCACACCATGCTTAAACTAGACATGCAGAAGTCTTATGACCGGGTCGAATGGAATTTCCTCAGAGATTATCTCTTAAAGCTTGGATTTCATACCCAATGCGTTCACTGGATATTCCAATGCGTTTCTGCGGTTTCTTATAGTGTCAAATTCAATGGCGAATCTCTACCTTTCTTCCATCCTACTAGAGGTCTCGCATCAATTTCTACACTTATGATTTCATAAAGAATCCCTATATATCGCAACAAGGCTACCCTTTATCACCGTATCTGTTCATCCTGATGGCTAATGCCTTAACTACTCTTATCAACAATGCAGTGGACATAGGCAATCTTAAAGGTATTAAACTAAATCGTTGGTGTCCCACTCTCTCCCACTTATTTTTTGCAGATGATGCCATTTTCTTCCTTGATGTGAAGCTTTTGAAGAACAAATCCCCACCCTCCACTTGTCATGATCTTATGCACTCTTTTGCCCCACACCATGACATCACCAAGTGATGTCGAATGTCGAACTTAGCTACTGTCCTCAATTAATATTGCCTAGCTACAGGATAGGCTATTAATCAAAACAAATCAGGTCTATTTTGTAGCACAGACTGTCCTATCAGCCTGAAAGAAAATCTTGCCGGAGCACTTAGAGTTCCTATACTACATAAAACTGGCCGATATCTTGGTATACCTTCAAATTGGGGAAAATCTAAATGGGAAATGTTTGCTTGGCTTATGGGTCAAGTGCATTCAAAGCTAGAAGGTTGGAAAGAAAAACTTATTTCAAAAGGAGGCAAGGAGGTCCTTCTTAAAACCGTTGTGCAAGCAATACCCCAATATGCAATGTCAATTTTTAAAATCCCTGCAACAATTTGTAAAGCCATGGAACAAAAAAAATAGCTAAATTCTGGTGGCAGTCTACTTATAGCAAGAAATGCATACATTGGAAGAACTGGATTGCATTAAGAGTAGGAAAGATGCAGGGGGTTTAGGATTTCACGATCTTATGGTTTTTAACAGAGCTCTATTGGGTAAACAAGCTTGGCATCTAGCCCACAAACCTACTTCATTGTACAGTAGACTACTAAAAGGTTTATATTTTCAATCTCAAGATTTATGGCATGCCACTAAAGGTGCTAGACCCTTTTAGGGTTGGCAGAGCATATTGATAGGCCGGGAATCTATCGTAGATAAGGTTTTATGGTCTATTGGTAATGGTACACAAATAACAATTCGTAAGGATAGATGGTTGCCTAGCCGTGTTATTGGAGTTCCTGCTCCTAGAGATGAACCAGAAAAGGTCACAGATTTTATATCTACTGATTCGAACTCATGGGATACATCACTTTTGCACCAGAATTTTGCTAGCCAAACAGTTGATGAGATCCTATCTATCCCTATTTGACCTCACTGTACACAAGATAAACTAATATGGAGAGGAACGCATAATGGACATTTTACAGTGAAAAACTGTTACAATCAGCTTATAGCTCAACAAACAAGCAATATCAACAATCAGGCCTCTTCATCTTTTCAACTGCCCCGCAGATTATGGAATGCAATGTGGAAACTACACACTATGCCTAAACTAAGATCATTCCTCTTGTCTATCTGCAATAACACACTGGCGACTAGAGAAAATCTATATAAGCAACACATCTTGACAGACCCGATTTCCTATATGTGTGCTAATCAGGTACCCAAAACCCTAGGACATCTATTTTTGTTCAGTCCTTGGACACATGATGTTTGGTTGCATCCAAAATTAGATATCAAGAGTCATATAGCAGGTGTGCATCGAATAGAAAGTTGGTTACTTCAATTTATTGACAACAAGAGTGGCTTACCGAATCTTGAAACTATTACGTCTGTCCTCTGGCAAATCTGGAAAGCCCTAACGATTTCCTTTTCCGTCAGCAACAGCCGAATGTCGAGCGAGTTGTGCAATTGGCGATCGTAGATGCCCGATCTAGGCGTCGTTTCAATACCCAAGTGCAGCAACCTGTTTCAAAACAGAGCATCTCAAATCATAGATGGCATCCACCAGACCAAGGAGTCCTAAAATTTAACATCAATACAACGTACCACTCACCTTGCATCGATGCCTCGGCGGCTTGTGTGTGCAGAGACTCCTCCAGCCTCTTGATCGATGGTTTCGCGTAATCTGTTCATGCCTCCTCGGCCCTGCAAGCTGAGGCAATCACCCTCAATCTCACCCTGCATTTTCTGCTTCAGATGGGATGAGAGATGGATAAGATTGTTGTGGAATCTGACTGCTTGACCATTGTGGATGCCATCGATAATCCTGCCCGACGGCCGTAGGAACTCAGATCGATTTTCGAAGAAACCCTGGAGTTGCTGCTTCGGTGCCCTAATCTCCAACTTGTACACTGCCATAGAGAAGCTAATGATGTTGCCGACCGGGCTGCGAAGGCCCATCAAGCCTCCCTTCTCCCTCTGAATTGGGTTCTTCATCCTCCTCCTTTTTTACAGGATATTGTGTATTCTGAACTTAATGTAACTTCTATGCGGAGAACTTAATATATGTGCTGTTTCAGACCCAAAAAAAGAAAAAAAAAAGGATTAGAATTGTTGAGCTCTAGGATTGGCATTCCTCGTCGAAGACTCTAATGTTTGATGATAATGATGCTAAGAATTAGCAATCATTAGAATAGGCAGACTGGGGTATCGGATTAAATATATTAGCGTCTTTTTATTTTTTTTTAATAACTACGTACAACAATGAACGAGCACGTGGTTCACTTCCACTCAGATTTGATCAGCCTTCTTCCATGTACTACTTTGAGAGCAATCACCCCAAAGCCGTATATTTCCAATTTCTTCTTCACTTTGCCGAAAATTAGGGATTGGCGAGCCATGTATCCTAGCGTTCTTACCGAAACTTTGGTTTGCCACCCTTCGCTAACTGCCGACTAGCAACAAGCCAAGAATGGGTATGCTTTGCATTCACATTGAATGATGCCTATAGGCAGGATGTTGAAAATCAAGTAGATGCTCAATTGAATTAAAACCGCTCAAACTACTATAAAACCAAACTCTCCACATCACTCACATAATAACACATAACTTTATTTTGAGATGGTGTTTGGAAAAATCACACTTATAAATAACTTTTACAATTTTTTTATAAAAAAAATAAATCAAACCCTCCGCTAGACACCAACGAAAAGCTTAAGCTACCAGCAAACCAGATTTGGCCAAGATGACTGTGACTTGAGAACGCACGACCTCAAGCGAGGCTCGCTAGTGCTAGATCTTGGCTCGTTCGGCGCGATCAGTTTTGGTGTAGCCAGCAACATCGCGCAAGGTGGTCGATAGTGAGGGCATTTTTAGAATTTCAAAACTCTAGCAAGGTCAAAATTAAAAGGAAAAAAATGTAATAACATTTTGGAAATGTTAAAGCCCAAGTTCCTAGAACTTATCTTGAGCTAAGGAGTTTTGGAAATGCAATGCATTTTGTCAAATCTCTTTAACAAAAATATTCGTCAAACGTCTTAGCATTTGCTAAGGGCCTTTTGAGGTCCAAAGACCATTGGGAAAGTCAATTCACAAAACGGAGCCTTTTATACCTACACATATTGGACTCCTGGCTTCTCTCGACTTTTCTCTGCACATAATTGGCAAGGATGAGCTGCCTATTTATTTTGTTCCTAGGCTGGTGGAGTCTCCTTTTTCTTTTGCAAAAATTGAAGAACGTCTTTGACTTGTCCTCCAACAGCTTGCTTAAGGAAAGTCAACAAAGACAGAAGCCACCGTTTGCAGCTGTACAGGAAGTCAGGGAAAAAATTGCACCTAATTTGGAATTTTTAACCGCCAATAGAAAGGTGTTGACAATACTCCCCCTCAACACCTATCACTGTTCTCCTGCTTGCCATGCTCAACTGCTTTGAAATTCCATGAACATAGATCAGATAAGTTTCTTTGTGATGTTATCAGCAACTTGTTCATCTCAATCTCTCCACCGAATACTTTTGCACAAGATAAGTGATAATGTACTTCCATAGAAATCCTTTGCCAAGCTTCACAATATAGCTTGTTGCCACCTCAATTTGATGACCCATTTAGTCATTTAATGCATAAGAAAATTATGGATCGACCCCGACATTCTAAACAAAAATATTATTATTTTGCATTTGCATATTAGAAGTATTTTAATTTAATAGCGATAGGCCCACATAAAAATTGCATTTAAATTTGAACCGGCATTCAATGGGTTTAAGCAAGAAAGCCTTGAAGCTTATTTAAATTTCAAGATCAAGCCCACACAAGCCTGGCCCCCGTTGATGATATTGGCCACCTCCATCTTCATCTAATCGAAGATTAAATACGCTAGTCAAGATGAATATAATTGGCTAACACATGGGAATTTGAAAGAATGGAAAGAACTGTCAGCGAATATCCAAAGAAGGAAAGATGGAATTCTCGTTCAAGGAGCAACGGGAACGTAGAGGTGCCTCAATTGCATTGATGATCTTCAATTCTGACACGTACTCCTTAATCCCTTGCTTAATCCCTTCGAGAGATCAATTCCTTCAAATGACCTTTGTAAACACCCCCAAATCCTCCCCTTCCGAGCTTCCCTTTTTCTCATCGAAATGGTTTGTTGCAAGAGCCAATTCATCACAAGGGAATTTTCTAGGTCATCAAGTCTTTCCAAAGTCACGATCCGTGGAGATCCCTATCTCAACAACATCATCGTCACCTTCTTCTCTTACTCTTTTTCTCCAACTTAGGACGAGGCAAACAATGAATAGACTAGCAACCAAAGCACTTGTGCTAGTACACAACCAAAATGTTGAAGCATTGTTCCTCCTTTCCTAAATTGACACAAGAGTGTCGGGTTTACTCAAGGGGACTTCTAGGCTTCTATGTGGCAAATATGCAGTAAAACCCCATGAGAGGATTTTATGGAACTCCATGTAGCCTCCGGTGCTAGCTGAGAAGCCAAAAATGACCCACTCAGATAGGGTTTGGCTCAAATTCACTGCATAATTAAGGGTACCAATTTTGTCACGCCCCAAACCTCGAGCGCGCCAACATCCCACCATGGTCATGCAAATGAGACATTCCCAGGTAGTGTCGCCGACCCCATTCATTTATTAATGCGCAAGCGGAACGTATTATAAAACCCCTGACAATAAAATACGGGATAGAAAAGCAGGAAGCAAAACCACAACATAACACTTTCATAATTCAACATAATTACAAACAGAGGTCTACGGCCAAAAGTCTACAAAAGACCGGCTCTTAAAAAGGAATTGTCCTACGACCTACAAGTCAGACACGTTCTCCCATCTTATGACTTCACCTCTGCAACTCCTCAAGGCCAACCAAAGCTATCTGGTCGCTCCGTCCACCAGGGACCTGAAATTTTAATCCCACAACCGGGATGAGATGATGTCTCAGCAAGTTCAACCCCCTAAACCCCTATTAGAAAGTAAATACGCCCAAGGGTGGCCTAGCCACATCACACAGAGAACTTACCTCTCCTCAATTCCTTCCTGCAAGTTAGCACAATTTGTATCACACAATCTCAGGTAGTAATAATAATGCAAACAATTGGAACGCCATCACTTTCATATAAATCACGATCGCACTTAGCATGCATTCCAATTATTATTCACTGCCACACAAGGGCATAGCCTACTCACGGGTCGGCTATCTACTAACTTTACGGCATTTCTAGAAGAATAAAGGTCCAGTCGGTCTCGCCACTACTACGACCAAGTCACGTCATTCTCTTGACGGCATTTCTAGAAGAATAAAGGTCCAGTCGGTCTCGCCACTCTTTGCGACCAAGCCACGTCATTCTATCGACGGCATTTCTAGAAGAATAAAGGTCCAGTCGGTCTCGCCACTCTCGCGACCAAGCCACGTCATTCTCTTGACGGCATTTCTAGAAGAATAAAGGTCCGGTCGGTCTCGCCACTACTGCGACCAAGCCACGTCATTCTCTTGACGGCATTTCTAGAAGAATAAAGGTCCGTTGGTCTCGCCACTACTGTGACCAAGCCACGTCATTCTCTTGACGGCATTTCTAGAAGAATTAAGGTCCGGTCGGTCTCGCCCTCTTTGCGACCAAGCCACGTCATTCTATCGACGGCATTTCTAGAAGAATAAAGGTCCAGTCGGTCTCACCACTACTGCGACCAAGCCACGTCATTCTCTTGACGGCATTTCTAGCTGAGAATAAGGATCCGCCGGCCTAGCCACTACCGCAACCCGAGCCTTTCAACTAGCACACGAAAATTCGATACCGATCCCTGGATACTTTACATTTCACTCACATAATCCAATTACGATATTAACCATTAACAATCCACTTTCAATGCCAAACTCGACACTTGGGATTTTCTAAATAAAATCCATACCTTTCACAATCCACACTCAATTTATAGTATCCAATCATCAATTTCAAAATCTGACTACACAGTGGCGACCAAAGACGAAATTATGAGAATTTAGGGTCCTAACAAAATTTTCAGAATTTAATAATTAATTAAATTTATTCCGAAAATAATTAAATAATAATATTTTAATAATTTCGAATAATATAATATTATTAAATTATTAAACAATTTCGAAATATTTAAATAAATCAAAAGTAAATTCATTTATGTCACATCACAGTTTATATTAATATAACCACTCACTTAACCTTAAATTAAACACAATTTAAGTTAATCAAACACCTTAATATAATCTACACTTAAATAAATTAAACTAACCACCTAATAACACTTAACATAAACCAAACACCCATAAAGCATCATTAGCCCTCTAATCAAGGTTTAGTGAGTTAAACTCACCCGATTAACGAACCAAGCGGACCAAAACGACGAGGACGACGCGAGGATCGACTTTCCTCAAAGCGGGCCGAGCATCCGAGCTCGGGAAGGCGGCCAAAACGGGCCAAAACGGGGCTACCATACCCATTTTCTGCAACTGCTGTCCACTGCTGGTTGAGGCCGAGAATGGGCAGATCCGGCGCTTGGATGAGATGGAGAAGGACCGGGAAGGTTGAAGGTCGAACCGGACCTAGGCGGGGCCCGAACGGTGGCCGGAGGTGGCCGAACGGCTCCGGCACGAGCTGATGCAAAGTAGCTGCAACGCGAGCTGAGGTGAAGCGAAGACGATGCGACGGCGGGCCAGCGGCGTGCGCGGGTCTTCGCGCGCGGATGGGCGGTGACTACAACGGACGGCGAGCGGCTATGGGCGGCCATGGCTACTCCAGCTTCTTCTCTGCATTTTCTCATCTTCGCACAACAAAGATGGAGGAGAAACCAACGGAAGGGAGAGAGGAAGGAGAGAGAAGGAGGAGAGAGAGAGAGAGATGGGACCATTCCCTTTTCTTTTCCTTTTTCTTTAATCCCACAAAAATGGCCCACCATGACCTCATGGATGATGTCATACTCCACTCACTCAAAACTCCCACAACCTTATTCCAATGGGTTCAATTACATTTTCCGCCTGGTCCAATTCTTGTACATCCAATTTCTTCAATTCTCATCAATTCTCTTCCAATTGAATCAAATTGAAGTCCATAAAATTAATCCAATGTCACCACGCTTCAATTCACATCTTCACTTGTTCATAGAACTACTTAAGTCCTAATAGCAATACCAAAGGCAGGCCTACTAATTTCTCGAGCCAAATTAGTCATTCTCTGATTATTTTGCTGAAAAACTCGGCTTGCATGAAAAATCTTCCGAAGATTAATCAATGTTCCTAAAATGATTTGTGACACACCCAGACTTCCAATTTTTGAATTCGATCTCAATTTCACGGTTAATTTCACTTTGGCACGATACTAGCACGGCCCAACCTACCGAGTAGCCTTTAGAAATTTTCATGCATCTGACTTGTGGTTGATCATCTCAAGCCACAATGTACATCTTTGAAACATTGGCGACTTTCGATTGTCGGGGTAATCTCAAGGTTTCAAATACGACACAGGGTACCAAATCGATAGAAAAGTCGGCCCAGTGTCGATCGACAAGGATTATGCGATCTGGTAGAATCACCCACACTCGATCACATGCCTCTGTCGAGTCGACCTATCCCTAGTCTCTAATCGATTTTTATTTGTGCCGTAATGACCCTTGCAAATTAACTCGGTCGAAAGGTCACTTCCTGGCCAAATTCTCAAGTCCGATGCATTATAATTTCTTAATGACTTCACCCGATAGACTAGCTTTCACATGAGTGGCCGACTCAAAGAAAAGAACTATATGTGTGCCAACGAAATGCCCGTCTCAATTTATTGAAAATAGAATTGGAAAATCGGGATGTCACAAATTTTGACCGTGCCGTTATCTTCAAAATTCGTGGAGTCGACCTCTAAGTTGTTCGCACTTGAGTTGTACCCAATCGAAGCCTTTGCTTTGTACCCTTCGTTGGAAAATAAATAAGAGAAGGAGGAGGAGAAGAAGACACATATTTGGGGAAGATACGTAATACTATTTGTTATAACCAGAAAATTTATTGAGAAAGTGACAACAAAATAAACAAGAATTGGAGGTGAGGTACGGCTAGCCGAATCTTCTTAAGATGATTAGTTCCTACCAATGATACTAAGCAGCTTTACGAACTTCGCTTCCTAAGATACAACACCTAGAACTTTCCTTCTAACATTTCGTGTTTGATGTGCTCTCAATTTTGAAGTCGGTGAAGTTGATCATTAACGAAGTGGCCAAGGGTATTGTGAGAGAGGTGAAGAGGACGAATGTGACTGGGGAGAGTGAGATAAAACATACATTTGCCAATCTCGAATTGGAGATGATAACCTCCATATTTAGTGGCTCAAAAAGGAGTCGTATAAGGTCAACTTCACTTGTTCACTTAAAGAGAAGTTTCAGATAAAGACGTGAGATTCAATCCAATGTGCAAACGTTTGATGAAAACAAAAGAATCTAATATAGAAGCCGGCAAAATACCGTGGGGGGAGGGGGGGGACATAGGAAAACAGGTCACATGCCATTTGTTTTTATATAGAACGAACTGTTCATTCAGCAGGCAACATCACGTAGTAACTCAAGGTACTCCCGTAAGTTCAAGTTATTAAGACAAGTTTCGTAAGTTGAACTGAACTTAGGAACTCCAGCGTGATTGGACCGAATGGGGCTCAAATTCGGCCTTGATCTTAGGTCTCACAGTCAATCTTGTCGGGCAACCATCTGTTGTCGTAGGCTAATCCTCTGCAGTGAATTATGGGCTGGAGAAGAGCTGGATCTTAGAAAGCCCACCTAAACTGAGGAAGTTCTGATCTTTAGATGACGACTCACGTGACCATAGCGATCCTCTTAAAGGAACGAGACATAAAGGAAAATCAAACTGATACTTCATGCTCTCTGTAAAGTCATATGAGAAGATCTACCTCGAAATAGAAGCGATCCCATAAAATACATTTGTCCAGTGAAGCACTGTGCTGGCCCAAAGTGCCTTCGATTGGAAACATAAAGATACGATAAAATATCATAAAACCAAACCACTTTTCCCTTCTCGAACGACGTACAAAGCATGCTGTTCATATATTGTCAATGGCAAGCATAGGTGTATCAGAGAAGAATGGCCTTATTTGGTGCAGGTAGACAGGCACCTGCTCTGAACTTTACGGCCTTCCTTTAGGAACAAAGAAAATATGTCGCAGAGTTCTCTCACGAAAGGATCCCAGAAAGCTGAGGTTAAGGTATGGTAACAGCTCACTGGGGGAAAAAGAAAAACATAAAGAGATGTAACAGTGGAACAACTAACATCTACCTATCCTTAGAGAATAATGAACAAGAGGATTGTTGGGAATGAATGATCCCCGAAAACGGATTCGATACTCAATCGAACCCCTAAATCAAATGCGGAAGACGAAGCCCGGGAAAACACGTATCACCGATCCTAAAGCACACCATGGATTTGAGCGTACCTTGTTAGCCACAGATTAGACACCAATGCTGAAAGAGGAAGAAAATCTGGCCCTGGTTCGATCCGATGACGCCTTGAAGGGAAGACAGTGTCCGTTTGCTTACTGTTTTGTCTTAAGGGGGGAGAGAGCGTTGGAGAGAAGAAGACGTACGTTCTGCCAAAAAAACATTTTCTTCTCTCTCTCTCTCCTCCATTTTATACCTTCCCCTTCCACGGGCCATATTCCCGTGGGCCGGGCCTTTTGGGCCCAGCATGGGCAGACGGGCCAACTTAGGCCCATCACTAATTAAAACCATCATCTCCCACTCGCACATGGTGGGTCGAACAGAATTCTCTTTACCTCTCTTCAACATTCATACCAGTGAATAATCCGTGCGACCAGCATACTTTGAGAGCTCGTTGCCATACATCTGTTAGGAATATATAGCAGCTCATAATGGGCATCACACTCCGAGTAGATTTAGTATGCAGTTCCCTAGATCGATCGATCACATTTATATCTCTCTTGATCTCTTTTAAACAATGATATATATATTGTATTCACAATTATGATTATCCCAAAGATAGTCATAATTGGTTAACCGTGAATACAAAACTACAATGTGATTCTCCTAAATCGATCTTCCTCTTCCCTTCAAACTCTCAATTTCAGTTCAACTTGCTTTTCTAGAAATGCCCCATTAGATCGAATCAAACTCATGACCATTGGCAACATCCTAAGATAGCAAACACTAAATAGAAATCTTGAGAATAAGTAAGAGTCATGAGGGGACTAAAAATTGAGGAACTCTTTTCCTCAAGAGTCTCACACGACATAAAAAAAGTTGAGATCAAACTTTTGCCACTCTTATTGGTCGTCTCATGCATACGTAGTATGAAATATGTATTACGGTATCAACTCCTTTCCCATGGAGCGTATGTCTACACATTTCAATACCGTACAGATGATAGTTCAGACATACCCAATGTCTAACTTGAGTTCACGTATCTACTCATTCACTAAATTCATCGAACTCACATCTCGCATCATAGACAAGATAAAGTAAAATATGTGGGGTATTTTACTCTCGAACATAGTAAGTATTATGTCCTCATCTTAACACCCAGTTAAGGCGACATACGTGTTCTAAGCTTGAGCTCTCGATTATCACCTAGATAATAAGCTTAAAAACAGTCTCATCTCTATTTATCACACAGTAAATAGAGATGATTACCCGTGTGAGTAGGCTAATCTCATATCTGTCCGACATACTTTCCTAACTTAAAGTAATGCACTGAGCATTAAGATGCATAAAGATCAAACAAAGATTCATAGGCATTAATGATGAAAAACATAAATTCATCATATGTGAACACTTAGGAAAATTATAATATTCAGTACATTAGCCTCTACGCAGTCCTAGAGATTTCATATGGCCACAAAACACATCTCTAGGTACGGCTTTGTCATAGGATCTGCTACCATTCTATGCGTAGTATGTACTCTAAGTTCACATCTTTTCGTGCAATCATATCCATGACAAAATTATAATTGGTATCTATATGTTTGGTCTTGTCATGATATTTTGGATCTTTGGTGTACACTTTTGCTGCTTGGCTATCATAATTAACCAAAAATTAATCTGCAGCACTTCCAATAACACCTAAATGATCCAAAAAAATCTCTTAAACCAAACATCTTCTTATACTGCTGCTGATAATGCCACGAACTCAATTCCCATCGTGGACAAGGCTATACACTTTTGTTTCTTACTGCTCCAACACATGGTGCCATTATACGGTAAGAGAACAAACCTAGAGGTAGATTTCCTTTTATTTAAATCTCCTCACCAATCATCATCAGAATAGCCTTAGAGTCGCAGATCCTTTCCATAATAACTCAGCGTATAATCAGCAGTCCCCTTTAGATACCTTAGTATTCTTTTTAACGGCTTTCCAACGTGCTTGACCTGGATTGGATTGGTATCTGCTCACCATTCCAACTACATAACTTATGTCAGGTCTTGTACACATCATAGCATACATCAAGCTCCCAATAGCACTAGCATAAGGAACATGTTTCATTTGTTCCTTCTCTTGTGGAGTCCTTGGACACAGTCTATGGCTCAATCCTTCACCTTTTGCAATAGGAGTGTTTATGGGTTTACAATCCCATATCATTCATCTCAAAATTGGAAGACAACCAACTTTTGACAGTATGAACAAACTCCATATTACTTCCGGCAATTAGTATATCATCAACATATAATGATATGATCACAAATTGATCCTTGGATCTTTTGATATATATACAATGATCCTCATTTATCATTGTAAGATCATATGCTATTATGGCATTATGAAAACGTATATATCATTGTCTTGATGACTGCTTAAGGCCATATATCGACCCCCAAAGTCGACATACCTTTTCTTCTTGGCCTTTCACTATGAAACCAACAGGTTGTTCCATATTTATTTATTCCTCTAATTCTCCATTGAGGAAAGCAGTCTTTACATCCATTTGATGTAACTCAAGATCCATACTAGCCACTATTGCCAGAATAATGCGAATCGAGGTAAATCCCTCTACAGGAGAAAATGTATCTTCATAATCAATTCATTCCTGTTGATTATACGCCTTCGCCACAAGGCGAGCCTTATGCTTTCTATCGAGCCATCAGCCTTTTGCTTTATTTTGAGAACCCACTTGTTCCCAATAGCTTTGCGTCCCCTTTTTGGAAGATCAACCAGTTCCCAGACTTGGTTTGACTTCATTGACTCCATCTCCTCTTTCATTGCATTAATCCATTTTTCCTTACTAGGGCAATTAAGAGCCTCATTAATATTTCTCGGCTCATCCTCATCTTGCGGAGCAATTATAAAAGTTTCCCCTTCAATGTCAAAACGTCAACGGGAATACTTTGGCGACTTGTTCGCTATATGGGAGATTGTACACTTAGCACATCATTCCCCATTATGCTCCCACTCGAATTAGATAATGACGATATTATCTCATCATGTGGTTGTAATTGAGAATGAGTTGAATTCAATTCATCACTTCTCATATTACTCCCACTTGGATGAACTCAACCAATATCATTATCTAGATCCAAGGTTTCAAATAGGAAGTAATATTTCCCTATTTCGCCCTTCTTAAGAAATTCATCCACTAAGAATGTGACATCCCGTGATTCATATTCAGTTATACTCTCACTTTCCTGCTCACCTACGAACACATACCATTTTGAGTGTTCGGAGTATCTCATTAAAATACTCTTATTTCCTTTGGGACATAATTTCTCAAACTTGTGAGAGGACTCATGAGTATAGGCAGCACAACCCCATGACTCAAGAAAACTTAAGTCCGGTTTTCTACCTATCCATAACTCATATGGAGTGGAACTGATTTGGAAGGCACCCGGTTAAGTATACAGGCAGTAGTTAACAATGCATCACTCCAAAAAGTGATATGTAAGTTAGCATGCGCCATCATGGACCTAACCATTTCCAATAGGGTTCTGTTTCTTCTCTCTACAA
Source organism: Eucalyptus globulus (assembly GCA_014182545.1). Taxonomy (NCBI): domain Eukaryota; kingdom Viridiplantae; phylum Streptophyta; class Magnoliopsida; order Myrtales; family Myrtaceae; genus Eucalyptus; species Eucalyptus globulus. The sequence goes on along the minus strand of CM024725.1, from coordinate 37,205,938 downwards.
CACCATTTTGTTGAGGAGTATATGTAATAGACAACTGTATTTCTATTCCTTTTCACCACATAATTTTCCGAACTCATCAGATAAATATTCTCGACATCGATCGGATCTAAATACTTTTATTTTCTTGTCTAATTGATTTTCTACCAAGGTCATAAACCTTTTGAAACAACTTATTGCTTCAGATTTACGAGAAATTAAATAGACATATCCGAATCGAGTATAATCATTTATAAAAGTGATGAAATAAACAACCCCATGCCTTCCTCTCACATTCATTGAACCACAGATGTCAGAATGGATTAAATGCGGAGAAAATTAAGCTCTTTTACCTTCTCCAAATGGTTTCCTTGTCGTTTTCCCTTCTAGGCAATGCTTACATATAAGCAAATCGACTTTTTCAATATTGCCTAACAAGCCCTCTTTGGCTAGTCTTTTCATATGTTGTTGGCCCATATGACCAAGTCTAGCATGCCACCATATTCACATTATTGTCATATAAAGTAGAAGACGTGAAACAAGGGAATAACATATTGACATCACCACAGTCAACATTCAGTACAATAAAACCATCCAGAAAGTAACCAAAATCATAGTAGTTTGTATCCAAATACAAATCTACACATCTATTATGGAAGTTCATATCAAAACCAAGCTTAACCAACACCAAAACAGACGTTAAATTTCGACGAATCTCTAGAGCATATGGAACGTCATGTAGGAACAAGATGCGTCCACCACGCATGTTCAGTTGGCAGGTGCCAATCCCTTTAACTTCATTTCTGGAGTTATATCCCACATAGATCCACTTAGTTCCGGTCGGTATCGTCGGAATTCCACGAAGGATTCTCTATCCTTCGCTACATGGTCTGTCTTTCCTGAATCTACAGTCCACAAAGGATTGGATTCAGCCAATAATTCAAAACTTGACACATAATCAAAGTTCTCAAATGTACAAGAGGTGTTTACCTTCTTTGGCTCACAACAGTCGCGAGCATAGTGACCCTTCTTGTCACAATTGTAACACCTCACCCTTGACATTTTCTTCACTTGAGGACGTTTTCCTCTCTTGTGTTGGTTAACTCTTGATCTCTTGCAATAAGGACTTGATCCTTTGCTTTCCCACATATTGAACGAATCAATACGTTTGCGCTTAGAGCTCAAAGCCCTTTCTGAGCTAGAACCAGCATAGCCAATGTCTATTTTCGACTCAAATGCTGATAGGCAGTCCTCTACTAGCTCAAGGTGGCGCACAGCATCCTCTAGATCTTCCATAATATGGTCAAGAGCTTCTAGTGCTTCTAGCTTTTTCAGCACATATTGAATCTTCGTATTCAATATTCCACAATCGTTGCCGTTCATATCAGCAATTATGTTCTTAGTTGCTAAAACCATCAATCTGAACATATCAGACATATGTGCACGAATAATTAATGCCTATCATTTATGCATCCCTATTTGCATAGACTCATCATATTAATGAACAATTTCAAGTAAGGTTTTAGAATCAAAAGATCACTACGTTTCCAATCATCCTCCAAAAATCCTAACTTAAAATTATCATTAATATGATTGTCATATGCAAAATCAATTCTATGAAGCTACAAAAACTTCTAAACTACCCACAGCTAATTACCCACAGCAACCAGCAATAACAGAAAGCAAATAAAATCTTAACATCCAATAAAAAAAAACAATGCTTTCACATGATACAACTTACATATCGGTTGCTACATCAACAACAATCAGGTAGTAAACATTACATAATTAATCAAAGAAATAAATAGGGAATGTCCCTTCTAATCTATCAGTCAAAACATCTGAGAAAACTGAAGGCACATTTGCCAACCATGGAAAAAACTTTTGGAGAGCATTCATGTCGCCACCAAGGCGCATTCACTTTGCGCCATGTGGCGCTCAACCTAAGGATTGAAGTTTTGGTTAACTCAATCCTATAGTGCTCTCTTACAAAAGCTTCCACCAGCCTCCTATAACCCGGGACCACGTTGACCTCACCTAGCCGATCTAACACTGCTTACCATTCAGGTGGAAGAGTGTTCATCAAAGTCGGCACCTTCACAAAATCCGGCATAAGATAACCATTACTGATGATTTCTTGTATCATCTTATTGACCTTGACCATATGTGATACTAAATCACCGTTATGCCACGGATAATTAGCTAAATCTTACATCAGCTTTTTAAGTCTTACATTTCCCTCGTCCGTTCTCAGGATTGCAGCTATCCATGCATAACGCGTCATAGTTCTTGCAACAAATGCGAACAAAAATGGATTACTCATAATCCATAATTTACATAAGGGAAAATACATAAATTTCCAAAATTCATGCAACAAATGCAGAATAAATTATTTTGATTACATATAAACCAAATAGGCATACATGAAAAAGAAATAAATTCCTTTTTTTTTTTTTTTTTTTTTTTTCTTTTTTTTTTTCTGGTCAACGGTCAACGGTCAACGTTCGGTCAACCAGTCAACGGTCGCCGGTCTCCGGACGGACCGGACGGACCGGTCGGGCCGGTTCGCGCGAACCGTCCGCACGTCCCGCGCGCGTGCGCGGGATGACGTCACGCAGACGTCACCATGCACGTGCCGCGCGTCGCGGTTCGGGTCGGGTCGTCGTCGGTCGGGTCAGGTCGCCGGCCGGGTGACCGCCCGGCGAAATGTCGTCGGCGATGACGTCATCGGTGACGTCATCCGGCGATTACCGACCGTTGGATGACGCCACGGTGACGTCATCACGTGACGCCAGCACGCGTCGGTCCGCGGACCGGCGCGTGCGTTGCCCGCCGGTCGCCGGCATGCACGTGCCGGTTCGTCACCGGCGCATGTGGCGCACGCTGGCCATTGCCAACGCTGGGCGCGTGGCGCCCACGCGCAGCGGCTTGTGGCCGCGCGTGTGGGCGTGTGCGGCGTCGTCCGGCGACGCACAACATGTCGCCGGACTCTTCTCGACTACCTCTTTCACCCAGTGCTTTCATAATTCAATTTCGACTTACGAAAACTCAGAAAAAATGGCCGAATAGTGCTCGGGTGTCGGGATTTTCGCCCCGATCCGTAGGGCAGAAGGTTTTCAAGAAAAAATCAATGAAAAAACGTCAAATTGATCGGGAAAAACGTGAACTAGGGCTCTGATACCAATGTTGGGAATGACTGATCCCCGAAAACGGATTCGATACTCAATCGAACCCCTAAATCAAATGCGGAAAACGAAGCCCGGGAAAACACGTATCACCGATCCTAAAGCACACCACGGATTTAAGCGTACCTTGTTAGCCACAGATTAGACACCAATGCTGAAAGAGGAAGAAAATCTGGCCCCGGTTCGATTCGATGACGCCTTGAAGGGAAGACATTAATGTGTCTGTTTGCTTACTTTTTTTGTCTTAAGGGGGAGAGAGCGTTGGAGAGAAGAAGACGTACGTTCTGCCAAAAAAACATTTTCTTCTCTCTCTCCTCCCTTTTATACCTTCCCCTCCACAGGCCATATTCCCGTGGGCCGGGCCTTTTGGGCCCAGCATGGGCGGACGGGCCAACTTAGGCCCATCACTAATTAAAACCATCAAGGATAAATAACCTAATGCTCAAAGCCCACTTAAGAGAATGAAAGTCACTCCAAAGATTTTTTTTGGTGCACCACTCCTTCCTAATGAGAAATGTTTAATAATTTTTATTGGGTTCTCTCTTGTGCCTGTGATATTGCGAAATAATAAAACTCCACTAATAGATAATCTATTATTTTACAGGGCCCGAGTATTCGGCAAGTTTGATTTTTATCTATAAAGTACATATTCCGTGCTATTGAAGCCCGTGAGATCTGCACAATGTTACCACAAATTTATAATATCGAGACTGATTCATAGAGATTTGTCCAAGCGAGAGGCGCGGATAATGAGATTTGAGAGGGGCCAAAAAGGGAGTCTCACTTGTAACTATATATGCATGCTTCATTTAGAATTTTCACAGTAGGTGAAAGAGTTTTGAGCGGTCAAAAAGGGGAAAAAAAAAAATCTTTCTTAGGAATAGAAAGTACCAGCTTAACTCATGCGCGAGCGCGCGCGACAGAGAGAGATGGGCAGCCTCAGTTTAAGAAATGAGGAAATCAGTACGGCTCGGCGTGATGAAAGCTGCTGAGATTCACGAGGGGAAAAATTTATAATTGGAAACATCACTCAAGAAAGGCCCTTTACAGCTTGCGAATGGGTCTTTAAAATAAGACTTTTAATCTATCCTCATGAATAATCCTCGTACTTTACGACATCGAACCCCCACTTGCTATTATAACTTCTGAAACTTCGAACTCAAATGTCGTAAATTCAGGACGAGAATCTCTAAGTGGGAAAAGCACGACCTGTTGATCCATGCCATATACATATTTTTAGATGTTGGGGTCACAATAGAGAAAGTTGCTTCCATAACTTGACTACGACACTTTTTAGGTTCTTGTTTAGAAGTTCCTTGGTTTTCGAAAATGGAGAAAGAAAAGAGACTCAAAAAGAGTGGCGAATATGTGATCTTTAGTGTACCTTATATTCCATAGAGTTTATAATTCTCTGTAATGTGCACAAACCGTGTGGTCTCTCTACACACTAATGCCAAGTGTAACAAAGAACGAGAGGTCAACTTGAATTTAACAAGTTCATAACTCCTCGTGTGTAGTAAAAAGTAGACCATCCTTGCTGTTAGGCTTAGACTCAAAAGATGATACCTAATTTGGCACTAGGAAAAATGGAAGACTTAGGTCAATCCAACAAGAACGGACTTGCAAGAAAGTGTGTGAATTTCCCTTTTTCAGATCACTATGAGTCAAACTAGGATTTAATTATAGTCCCTAGGCAGCGGGTCATTCTTGCCCAGATCTTGTATGGTGCCACCAATTGATACATTCAAGGTTGTAAATTTGACCAATCTAGCAAAGGTCAACAAAGGCAAGTCAACAAAGTATAGACCACCCACGATGCTTCCTCTTTACCTCAATTGGAGGTCTGAATAGAACTTCAAAAAAGAAGCACTTTCAGTAAAAGCACTACCAATATCGATTTCGAAATTAAATACTGTACACGTTACTATATTTTCACTATACTTGAGGACTTACATCGTCAATATACTGAATAAGAGTCCTACGAGAATCACGTACCCGTGAAGTAATCTATTCAAGGGTCAGGTCCCACTGCTTCTGATAATCTAAACTGCCAACGTTTGATATTGATGGCTTGACTTGAAAAAGAATTGAATATATGTCAAGCTACTGTTGGGATAATGATCCTCCAATAAACTATACAATCAAAGCATGTCGCTTTTTTACTCTTGCTTGGTCCATGAGGTTGCATGATTTCTCGATGATTGACACATGGCCAATTAGCACTTGGGTCCAAGGTTCTTGCAAGCTAATAAATATTTACAAATCCTAGGAGGGGTCTTTTAGTATGTTCCCAAAATCCTAGGTTTTGCATATTAAATTGTCCACCGTTGTCGTAGAATAAATATCATATCTCTCTACCTATCAGCAGAATCTCGTTCACATGGGTTTCCACCAATCACAACTTGTTTTCAACACCAATTCCCAAATAGACTAAAGATTCGTGGAGTGTGAGACGGTACAATTGCACTAAATAAAGTAGAGCGATACACATAGTTTATTGCAAGAAAGCTGAGATCACTTGCATTGTCTTGATTTACTGTACAAAGGTTCCCTGCTTGAGATAAGCTGCGTGAAGAATTGCGTAAGACATTTCGTAAAAATAGCAGATTTAGTGATAACTTTTGCATTTCGCTCGCATCCTACTTTTAGTCTATTCTGGGATTTAGAATTGAATTTGCTTTCTAGGTAAACCTTGTCAGAGAGACTGTAGGGACTGATGATAAGTGTTGGTTTGTGCCGCAAAATCATTTGTATGCACCCTTTTTGTTTTTGTTATTTAAATTAGATAAATATTTTAGGATACCTGAGAATTCTCTTTTGAGCTGTGAAATTTCAGGTGTCCTAGGGTTAGTGTCATGAAAACATTTCCATTCCTCGCTCATGAGAATAGGTTAGTAGTTATACATTTCAGGCAAAAGGATAGATGAATAGGTTAACCACAATATATTTATGTGCTTATAAGATCTGGACAAGATTGGAAGTTTATCCTCAAAACCTCCAAAGAAACGTTCTAAATAAGATTCATGATTAGCACATAACTGTGTCCTAGAAAGAATTCTATGAGGACATCGATCTAATATCTCCTGCATTGTTCTTCATTTAACAACATTAATTACTTGTACAAAATTTAGCAAGAGAAGGGTGTTTGTCGCAAACCCTAATAATAATCTAAACAGCATCCCTATTTCAAATTAGAACTCTACCCTATATAGCAGCTTTCATATGATATTTGATGTCACAACTTTGTTTGCGTTTAACCTCTAGATATGTAGCAGATATAGTCTTTCTTACCTAATGAAACTGCATAAAAATCTATATAATATATGAATAAAAAAATTAAGATTCTCTCTCTATATATCCATAACCCAGCCAAGCATGAATTTAGTGATTTTTAGAGATGGACCACTTTTAAATAATTTTTTTTATTATATTCTTCCTTTCCTTCCAATAGCTAGTTAATTCTGTTTTCACATAGCAAAGATCTTTTTTCCTTTGATCCGCATATAAGGGTGGATGGTAAAGTTGGAATCTTGCTCGCAATGTTCAGATCTCGGGCTTTCCCTAATTGGCAAAGTAAATCATATGACCCAACTTATGGAGTTTCCCAACAATCTAGGGAGTTGATATCATATGTATGATTTGCTTATGCATTCCAATAGCAAGTGGGAAGAGTCCATTCTATCTTTAATTCTAGTTTTTAGCAAGTGACGACCAAGTGTTAATAAAGATTGACCACACGTTTTCTTGATTTCACTTTGGGCGGACTCGATGGTTGACAGTTGCAACCTCCAACCTAACTAGCCAGCAATAGGAAAGCAACAATTAGTGCAAAAACTAGGGTTTTTAGTTGCACAATACTTTCTTCTTTATCACCCCCACTTACTTGCGAAAATCCAAAGCATGCAGTTTTCTTAGCCTATCTTCTTGATTTAGTCAAAACTTTGTAGTGGCTTTGTAGTGGCGAGATAAAGGTCCCTAAGGCAAAAGTCTTTTATATTTTGTCACGCCCCGAACCCCGAGTGCGAGCACATCCCACTGCGGTCGATCAAATGCGACATTCCCAGGTA
>CM024725.1:36553643-36598610 GCA_014182545.1 Eucalyptus globulus | reverse complement strand
CCCACCCCCTCTTGAGAAGATAGGGATTCCAACCCCACACCTCCCCCTTCCATCTTGGAAGGTTGGCGGCAAACTAAAGCTAGCTAAAGTCGATTTGGTTGGCTTTCTTTTTGTTATATGTAAATACAAATCTCTCCACTACTTATCTCAAGCTCGAACCTCTCCATTGCTCAAGCTTCGCAGAAGAGCATCCCCTCTCAAGAATTTAGGCTTTCATTTTGAAATGAATTTTAGGAATAAAAGGGCCATAACAAAGATTATTCATGTTGGAACTAAGTTTCTTATAGAAAAGTTACGTTGCAATCCAAATTTAATGTATAAAGCAACGTGGAGATTTGTTGGAATAAGCATTTAAGTGAATGATTTTTCATTAATGGGGCATTCAAGACTTTATGATGTCTTTATCCCCTCTTAACTTAAAATATATGTACTTTAGGATGAATAGAGTGTCATGATCTTTCGAAAAGTCGCATATGCAGTGAGAAGCATGATATTTGTGTTAGCACCAACGGTAAAACGCTTTCTCAACACCAAGAACAGAACATAGTTCTTAAAAGCCCTTCTGTTACAAAATAAGAGCACAAGTACAAGAATCGCAGAGAATATGGCCAACTCTCTCTGGCAGCCAAAGAGCATGATAATCGTCATTCAACTTGCCAACTGTAACAAAACAACTATCATATTTGAAATTTGAACACATTGCGGATGTATCAAAAAATGGTTTCGATATTAAGCCACGAATATTATAATATGTCGAAGGAGTGGGATTGGGCTAATGACGAGGGAGGCTTTGTCACTACATAAGCAAGGTCTTTCTTTTTCTAGAACTCGGAGAATTTCTCTTTTTATTAAAATCTATCAAAAAAAGGTTATTAATTCATTTCTTAACTCATATTTGATGGCTGAGTTGTTATACAAATTAATTATATTTAGTAAATGGGTCACAAATAAGTTTAAAATAATATAGTCCAAAATAATATGGGTTCGATAAATCGGTTATATTTAGTAAGAATCGTCGTGAGATTGTATTATATCCGTTTCCATGTTAGATTAATAAAATTTAATCGATAGATATCTTCCATTGTCGCTAAATTACAATTACATACATGGCATGCTTCCATCGACAAAAGTTCTTGAAAACCTCCGGTATCAAAGGCACCGGCTAAGCTTATTCCTCAAAAGCTTTGCAAAACATATATCCAATAAAGCGGTTATCCATCTACACGTCTCGGCAATACTTACAAACTATTTTAAAACACTATGCTTTCGTGGAATCAATTGCCCAGCATGTTAGGAGTGGCAAAATGTGTCAATGACCCATATTTTAACCCACATTTAATGGACTAAGTTGAAAATGGGTTAACTTAAGCTTTAGTATGGGTTTAAAATGGGTTTTTTTTTTTTATATTATAATAAAGCCCAATAGATAAATATGTCATAAATGAGTCTATCCCAAATCCATTTATAATCCATTAATAATTCAACTTAGACCCACTACCGTTTAGTTTCCTTTTTTTTTTTCTTTTTCTTCTTCATTGGCCGACCGTTGGCCACAGGCGAGCTTGAGCCTCGTCGGCTTGTGGTGGCTCACTCGACACTGGCGAGCTCAAGCCCCACCCAATCCAACAACCTAGGCGAGGCTCACCAAGCTCATTGGATTTGACAAGGCCTGAGTTCACCGGATCTGGTAAGGCTCAAGCTTGCCAACGTCGGGCAAGCTCGGCCTTGCCATAGGTCGATGAGGTTAGAGCTCGCCTACGACTGGTTGTCGGTAGCCAATCGCCACCATGGGCGACAGGCGGCCAATGAGAAAGAAAACCAAAAAGAAAGAAAAGTAAAAAATAAATAAAAAGAAAAGAAAAAGAATATAAATAAAATAATTTAAAAATCGATTTTCAAAAAAATATAATAAAAAAAAATTATTGATAGGAGCGCACGAGTAAAATATTTTCCTTATTGTATAAAGGAAATTATTTTCTAATTTATTTTAGATTTTAGCCGAATACCAAAAAATATGGTTATTTTCCTAGAAAATGGTTTTCCTAGAATATTAATATGTTTTGATAATACGGGTCGGAGTCGGTGGGGTTAAGTATGGATCATTAAATTTACATTGTATGAAAATAAGTCAAAACAAATTAAATGGATTAATGTGAGTCGGATCATTTTTGACTCAACCTAATTCCGACCCGACTCACCCGTTTGACGGCTCTTGATTTGGGTCAGGCCGAAAAAAAACCGACCTAAATTGATTCATTAAATCTGTTTTGACCCATTTATACTCAATACAAATTTAACAACTCTTATCTAATCCGATCCGCACCCGACACACATATTTAGTACCGTGTCTCATAATTACGATTATTTTCAAAATATAAATTTTAGGATTGTGTGCCATTGAGCCTAATACGCTAAGCCTGCTCGAAAAGCTCATCCGAGTGTTACAAGCACGAAGCTTGTCAAACCCAACACCCGAACACTATCAGAAAGACAAATCATAGTAATTGATGTTGACAAATCATTTTAATCGATGTTACTTATTTCCACAAGGAGGAACAAATTTTTGGTCAAAATAAGTGGGAATGCCTGCTCTGTTGAGCAATTTATCAAACAGACGGGGTTGGTAAGGTAGTCCAATCCTAATAATAACACAATCTCGAATAGCACATTAACACCATCATCGAACCCAACCAAAATTAACACCAATTTCTAAAACACTAGACCTTGAAACACTAGCAACTACCAAGCTAACAAGTCAATTCGTCTTCAACCTTGAAACTTCACCAGACCTTGAATACATCACGGAACCCCAATAAGGTCCCACCCAGCCTCCGAACCCGTACAGAGTTAAAGGATAACTTCGTTGGAGAAGGAGAGTACGGCCACGTCTACAGGGGCCGGCTCAAAGATGGTCAAAGATTGCGGTGAAGTTGCGGAAGGAGGCCAACGCCCATGGGTTCACGGAGTTCAATTCCGAGATACCCGTGCTGAGTTTCGCACGAGTACGGTCGGTGGAGGCACTCAGGCGGCGCGTGCGGGCGCGTGGAGGCTCCGATTCGCGCGTGGCTGGCGGCGATGGACTCGTATGAATATTCCCTACGTCATGGTGTATTTATTTTACATTTTTGATGATCTTATGGATGTGAAAATACATACGGAATCCAAAATACGTGCTTTTTAGTGTATTTTCTGCGTATTTTTTCTTGTATTTTTCTGTGATTTTGAAAATACAAGTGCCGGGATACAGGTATGTTATCACATGAACTTTATGAGTGTTATTCATTAATAATATACGATAAATTTTATTTCAATTAATGAATAAAGTAATGTAATTAGCATGATATGTGATTTTAGTGATTTACTGCCCCTATCACTAAAGTTAAAATCACATATGTATGGTTTATGTGAGATGAAAATTTTATATCCCTGATATGAGAGAATTTCAAGGATTCAATTGAGTTGTGACCGCCAAAGTGGCACACTTGATTGGGTTTGAGAAATTTTAATCTCGTATATTTGATTGGAATGTCTCCTGATCTAATGCATAGTTATACTCCCAAAGGAGGTGATTGTGTATTAGTTCATGGAGGGATACATGATAGTGTGGTGGAGGAGTGATCGATCCTAATGGTTCATATGCCCAAAGGTGATGAATTCACGAAGATTGGAATATATTCTCATAACCCTTATCATGTGGGGAGTGTACAATTGCATGTCAAGTATTCTGCCCAAAGGTGATTATGTGATTTTGCATGTAACTCTCTGGAGGTGTACTTGTACGTCAAGTTACACAATGCTCACATGATGCTAATTATATATATTGCTTGTTTTTCAATCACCTTTTCTGTAAATGGTAACTCCGTCACCATTGAGGTTCTTGCTGGTTCGAATTTTAAGAGATGGAGAGAGGATTTTCTGTTTGCTATGGAGATGGCAGATGTTCATATGGCTCTTACTGATCGGCGGCGATTTGACTGCCGAGAGTACGGAGGCTCAAAAAGCAAATTTTGCTGCATGGGAAAAGAGCAATAGAATTTGCTTGCTGTCCATGAAGCGTTCCATTTAGGAACACTTGAAAAGTGGTTTGCTGCTGTGGCTGCAATGCTAGGCGAGATGATGGAAGCTTTAATGGCTAGAAACCGTGTGTCGCCTAATGCTGAGATGGGGACACATATGCAAACACTTTTACTATGAAGTATGATGGTTCTGGTGGAGTTAGAATTATGTTCGAGGATGGTTGATTTGCAAACAAAGCTTCAGGCTCTCAATGTTGAAATTCCTACTGCTTGCATTGTCCATCAAGCTTTAAATACTCTTCCTCCTGATTTTGGGATTATCAAGACCAATTATAGTTCCCAAGATAAAACCTGGTCTGTTAATGATCTGATTGCAAGGTTGGTGGCAGAGGAAGAGAAATTGAAGAAAGATAAAGGACATATTGCTCTTTATGCTTCTAGTTCTGCAAGTGACAAGGGTAAGAAGGTGAAAACTTATACCCATAAAGGCAATTCAGAAGTTGCTGGTCCTTCCAACAACAAAGGAAATTCTGAAGGTGCAGGTCCTTCTAACACTCTAGGTCCTAAGAAAGCATTCACCAAGAAGGATGGTGCTCTTTGCTACTTTTGTAGGGAGAGAGGACACGTGAAGAAACGTTGCAGCAAGTTTAAGGCTTGGTTGTCTAAAAGAAATAAGAGAGAGCCTAAAGGTAATGATTCTTTGGCATTTGTTTATGAATCAATTGATCTGAAGTTCGACCAATTCTGGTGGCTGATAGTGGTGCAACTAATCATGTTGCATTTACCATTCAGGGGTTCATAAACCAAAGGACGCCAACTCAGGATGAATCAAAGCTCATTGTTGGAAACATCGTTGGAGTTGACGTTGAGTTCGTGGGAGATGTTATTTTGATTTTAGATTATGGTTTTCAGATGGTGTTAAGAAACACTTTTTACATACCTTCTTTTAGGCGGAATTTAGTTTCCGTGTCTTGTTTGGACATGTGTGGATACTCTTTTGAAATAAAGAGTAATACTATTTCCATGTTTTATGATTCAAATAAGATTTGGTGTTGCAATTTATCCAATGGATTATATCAATTGAGTTTATCTCCCAACGACATGTACGTTGCTTATTCAGCTGAAAAGTTGTTTCCAAAAGACCTCTACCTAAGGAATGAGTCTTATGCATTGTGGCATAAACGTCTTGGTCACATCTCTAAAGAAAGAGTAGAAAGGCTTATAAAGGCTGATATCTTGCCTACTCTTAAAGGTGATCAAGAGATTTGCGTAGACTGCTGCAGAGGTAAGATGACTAAGAAAAAGAAGAAATCTGCTATACGAAGTTTAGACTTGTTGGAGGTTATTCACACTGATATTAGTGGATCGTACACGGCTACCTTATGCAGAAATTTTTATTTCATCACATTTATTGACGACTTTTCTCGATATGGATACTTGTATTTGATTAAAGAAAAGTCCGAGTCTCTTGACAAATTCAAGATTTTTCGGACTGAAGTGGAGAAACAGTTGGGAAAAGTTATTAAGATTGTCAGATCTGATCGTTGTGGTGAGTATTTTGGTAGACACGGTGATGCTGGCCAACTAAAAGGGCCGTTTGCCAAATACTTAGAGGATTCTGGGATAATAGGTCAGTTTACTATGCCCGGAAGTCTTGAACAAAATGGTGTAGCTGAAAGACGCAATCGTACTCTTATGGACATGATGAGAAGTATGATTAGTAAGACCAATTTACCTAATTTTCTATGGGGTGAAGCTTTGAAAACAACTCTTTATATTTTAAATCACGTTCCTACTAAAGCGGTTCCATTGACTCCTTTTGAGTTGTGGACTGGACGTAAACCTAGCTTGAATCATCTTAAAGTTTGGGGATGTCCAGTAGAAGTGAAGTTATATAATCCAACATTGAGTAAGCTGGATTCCAAAACTACTCGGTGTTACTTCGTGTCTTACCCAAATCACTCAAAGGGTTATCGGTTTTATAACCCTAATGGAGGTACAAGAATTGTGGAATCTCAGGCTGCAAAATTTCTGGAATTTGATGTAACCGAAAATGGTAGCTGCTCACAAGCTATCGAAGATGATAGTATGGTGGGAATTACTAGATCACTGTCTCATCCTGTGCAAACAATTATGGAGCCTCCTGTGCCACAAATTGAGCCTATTGTGGCCCAGGATCCTATTGTTGAGATAGTTCCTGAAGAAATTCCACAAGCTCCTCAGATTCAAAATGAGTATGAAGTAGCTCCAGTTAGAAGATCAACTAGGGAAAGACGTTCAGCTATACCACTAGACTATCTAGTCTACTTGGGAGAGCATGATTATGATATAGGCTGTGTTGTTGATCCCGTGACTTATACTGATGCCATCTCATGTCCTCAATCAAATTTGTGGTTAGATGCAATGAAAGATGAGATGCAATTTATGAAACACAATGGTGTTTGGGAGCTTGTTGAATTGCCCGAAGGTAGTAAACCTATTGGTTGCAAATGGGTATTCAAGACTAAAAGGGATTCCAAAGGAAATATTGAAAAGTTTAAAGCCAAACTGGTAGCTAAGGAATAGATTATGAAGCAACATTTTCTCCAGTTTCATCTAAAGATTCCTTTAGAGTGATTTTGGCATTGGTAGCTCATTTCGATATGGAGTTACACCAGATAGATGTTAAGACTGCTTTTCTAAATGGAGACCTTGATGAGGAGATTTATATGGTGCAGCCTGAAGGTTTTGCAGCAGATGACTCAAGTAAGCTTGTTTGTAAACTGAAAAAGTCGATTTATGGCCTTAAACAAGCTTCTAGACAGTGGTATTTGAAGTTTCATAGCATTGTTACTTCCTTCGGATTTAATGAGAACAAAGTAGATCGGTGTATATACACCAAGGTCAATGGGAGGAAATATATTTTTCTCATACTTTATGTAGATGATATCTTGCTTGCTAGTAGTGATATGGGTTTACTATATGAGACGAAGTGGATGTTATCGAAATTTTTTGACATGAAAGACCTTGGTGAGGCGTCTTTTGTTCTTGGCATTGAGATTCATAGGGATCGCTCACGCCGTTCATTGGGTTTGTCTCAGAGGGCATATATTGATCGCATTTTAGAAAGATTCAGTATGCAAGATTGCAAACCAGGAATTGCTCCCGTTGTTAAGGGTGATAAATTGAGTCTTTCACAATGCCCTAATTCAGATTTTGAGAAAGCTCAAATGAAGAATGTACCTTATGCTAGTGCACTTGGAAGTATCATGTATGCTCAAGTTTGCACTAGGCCAGATATTGCTTTTGCAACAGGGCTTCTAGGCAAATATCAGTCTAATCTAGGACGAGATCACTGGGTTGCTGCCAAGAAGGTTTTAAGGTACTTAAAGAGAACAAAAGATTATATGCTAATTTATAGACATGTTTCAGACTTGCAACTAGCAGGGTATTCAGATGCAGATTTTGCTGGTTGTCAAGATGATAAGAAATCAACAACTGGATATATATTTATGTTGGCAGGAGGTGCAGTATCATGGAAGAGCGAGAAACATAAATCCATATCTTCTTCAACCATGCAAGCGGAGTTTGTAGCGTGTTTTTCAGCTACTACTCAAGCTATTTGGCTCCGGAACCTCATTAGGGAGTTATCAGTTTATGATTTTGTGGATAGGCCCATACAGCTGCATTGTGACAATAACTCTGCAGTGTTGTTTATTAATAACAACAGAAGTCTCAAAGGGTCTAAACACATGGAGGTCAAGTTTTTGACTATAAATGAATCAGTGCAAAATGGTGACGTTGCAGTAGATTATGTTCCTACAGATGATATGGTTGCAGATCCACTAACTAAAGGCCTACACCCATGTGTTTTTGATTGACATGTCATTAATATGGGCCTAGGAGCGTCTTTGGATGCTATTATTTAGTGGGAGCTGTGTTTTATTCTTCTTTGAATAAAGTTTACATCTGTTTTGTTACAATTTAGTAACACTTTGATATATATATGTCAACTTTTGCATTCAATAAAATATTTTTTTGGATGGATTGTTATTATGTTGAATATATATATTGTTAAAAGTCTCAAGGTATTACTTAAACCTTGAGTGAAGGCTAGGGGCATCCGGGCATCCGGTTATTAGCCTTGTGCATATGTCTTGTGATACATAAAGAAAGGTTAACCGTAAGGACAAGATATATGTAGGTTCATTGGAACCATAAAGCATTCTCTAGTGGCACAAGTTTTTTGTGTCACCTAAGGTAAGAGAATGGTTATTGACAAATGGGATCTCTCTATGAGAGATGTTATCCATTTGTCACACTACCATATTGAATCCATATCAATAAAGTTGAGAGCACTCGTGACCATGGAAGGCTCTGTGTGTATACATGCAGTTACCGCCATGATTCGGTGTTTGAGACTTTATGGGATAGATTGACTATTAAGAATTATCTCTGGACCAATGTGCGCGCATAAGGTACGATTTCAATTAATATAGTCCAAGTGGGAGAATGTAAGAGTTTTCCTAATGTGGACTACATTAATTGATATTGTAATTTAATATTTTTACGGCTACCGTAAAACAGGGCTAGTCTAAGGTGAGATAGAAGGTTTCTTAATTAGTCTAATATGGGGCTGGCTAGTGTGGGCCGAGTTGAGTCTGGCCCGTAATGAGGGGGCCTGGCTGGAAACTCTATAAATAGTGCTCAAGTCTCTCCTCTAACCCTAATTCTCACATTATCCTCACCTAAGGGGCGTTTACCTGACGCTACACGTGAGGGGGCCACCTCATTGAGCTAGTGATACGGAGGGCAATAGAGGAGAAGGACTTGCGCGTGGAACATTGTGTTTCCGCTTCCGCTTCAAGAACGATGGAGCCCAAAACAGGTGCGTTAATCTTTCTGCTCAATTATGCATGTGCTTGTTCTAGTTATGGAGATCTTGGGGTCGCGCAATTTGCTCCCAACATCATGCACTACCATTATTGTCATAATTAATTTTCTCGTGCAAGGGATACATAATCCTTCGCTTCAATCTATTCCTAATGAAGGGCATCAACAAAAATCAACAAGTGTTTTCAATTCAGCACAACAATATTCCTAACTAATTTCATAGAGTCAAATGCATGAGCCATAAGCTTCGAATGTTGAACGAGTCAATATTTCTAGTTTGTTTTTTTTTTATGTGTTAATAGTCTATTAAGCACTTCTATTATGTGGATTGGTTGCTGTACGTGTGAAGTTAGTGGGTTGTGGTGGTTATTTGTTTGTGTAAAGCCTATATAAAGGCTATGGCGTCAGTTTTTATAGGTGTGGTTTTGCAAACGGTTCCTCTATTTTTGTGTATATTAGTATCTCCTCTGTTCTCCTCTGCTTTTAATGCTGCTCTTGTGCATATCTGCGTCTACTCTATTTTTTAACATTGGTATCAGAACCCTCCGTTGGGCAGAAACCCTAAGTGGGTTGTCGTCGTTGGGATGGATCTTTGCGCAAATTGTCGAGTTTCACGACGACACTTTACGAGGAGATCTTTCTCCTAGTGTGGTGAGCGTAGAGATTGCAGAGAGCAGAGAGAAAGATATTTCGCAGAGGCCGGAAGAGAGGAAGTTGGTATATCGAGGTTCTTAAGCAAAGGGGAGCCTCGTTGCCGGAGTTTTATCCCGGATTTCGGAGCTCCGATCAAGGGCAAATCCAGAGTCGTTCTTCACTGCTTCGATGAGCCTGCTACCATAGAAGGATAGGAATGGCCAGACGACCTCTAGCCAACGTTGACGATCAGGATCCCAAACCGCCGAGCAAAGTAGAGCCACCATTTGCATCCTCCCCACTTCTCTGCAACGAGCAGCAGCGATGGCCTCAAAAACATTTGTACAACCTGCTATTCCACACTTTGATGGTCACTATGATCATTGGAGCATGCTAATGGAGAATTTCTCAAGCCCAAGGAGTATTGGGATGTTGTTTCTTCGGGAGTTGCCGAACCTGATGAAGGAGCTGTGTTAATGGCAGCGCAAAGAACGGCTTTGGATGCATTAAAATTGAAGGATCTCAAGGCCAAAAACTGCATTTTCCAAGCAATTGATAGATCCATTTTGGAGACAATTCTTTGCAAGGATACCTCCAAGAAAATATGGGATTCCATGAAGAGAAAGTATCAAGGCTCAGCAAGAGCAAAGAGGCAGCAGCTTCAAACATTTCGTTCGGAGTTTGAAATGCTATGAATAAAGTCAGGAGAGACAATCACAGATTTCTTCTCTCGGACAATGGCAATAGTTAATAAGATGCGGATTCATGGCGACAAGATGGAGGGTGTCACCATCGTTGAAAAGATTCTTCGATCTTTGACACCAAAGTTCAACTTTATTGTTTGTTCCATAGAAGAAGCCAAGGACATTAAAGAACTTTCTATTGATGAGTTGTAAGGATCCTTGTCAGTTCATGAATAAAAACTCCTACAGCAAGAGACGTAAGAGCAAGCTTTGAAGGTCTCAACTGGAGATCATTCTTCATCAGTAGCAAGGGTGAACAAAGGAAGAGGCAGAGGAAGAGGGAACAACGATCGCAGCAGCTTCAGCTTTGATCAAAAGTCTAAAAGCTATTCCTATCGTGATTTCCAAGGGAGAGGAAGAGGTCGTGGAGGACGACATTCAATTGGTTTTAGGCCAAGGTCAGTAGACAAATCCAAAGTGGGAGTGTTTTAGATGCCACAAGTATGGACATTACAAATCTGAATGTCGAACTAATTTGAATAAACAAAGAATTGAAAGAACTAACTTTGCTGAAAAAGAAGAAGAAGTATCTCTTTTGATAGTGTGCCATGAGAAGGAAGAAAATCAACCAAACATGTGGTATCTCGACACTAGTTGTAGCAATCACATGTGTGGAGACAAGAAAATGTTTTTTGATTTAGACAAAACGTACAACAACACCGTAAAGTTTGGTGACAATTCATTGTGTCGGTGATGGGGAAAGGAACAGTGGCAATTCATCCAAAAGGGACTTTAGTACAAACCATCTCAAATGTATTGTATGTACAAACCATCTCAAATGTATTGTATGTCCCTGAATTGAAGACTAATCTGTTAAGTGCTGGTCAGTTGCAAGAGAAGGGATATGAAATCTCTATTAAAGGTGGGATTTGCAGAATCCAAGATAAGAAGTTGGGTTTAATTGCCGAAGTCAAAATGACGGGCAATCGGATGTTTTCACTGTATCTCCACAACACTACAAATTCATGTTTCTCTGCAAGATTGAAGGAGGAAGCTTGGTTATGGCATTTTCGCTATGGGCATCTTAATTTCAGTGGGTTGCGAACACTATATAAAAAAGAGATGGTGGAGGGTCTTCCTCAAATCTTTGCTCCTTTGGAAATTTGTGAAGATTGCGTTGTTAGAAAGCAACATCGTGCTCAGTATCCACAAAGAAAATCGTGGAGAGCAAAAAGCCCGTAGGCGTTGGTTCATTCAGATATTTGCGGACCAATATCTCCAATTTCCAATGGAGGTAAACGGTATGTCATTACCTTCATCGATGATTTTAGCCGAAAGATTTGGGTGTATTTTTTGCAAGAAAAATCTGAAGCTTTTGCAGCTTTCAAGAACTTCAAAGCACTTGTTGAAAAGGATGGAGGAAATCAAATAAAGGTCCTTCGCACGGATCGTGGTGGAGAGTACAACTCACTTGAGTTTATAGATTTTTGTGTGAAGCATGGCATCAAGAGACAATTTACAGCAGCCTCTACACCACAGCAAAATGGCGTATGGGAGAGGAAGAATCGTACCATTTTGAATATGGTGCGAAGTCTCTTGAAGGGAAGTGGAATTCCAAAAAGTTTCTAGCTTGAAGCAGTCAATTGGAGCATTCATATTTTAAATAGAAGTCCCACTCTAGTTGTTCAAAATATGACACCGGAAGAAGCATGGAGCAGCCAAACACCTGCAGTAGATCACTTTAGAATTTTTGGGTGTATTTCCTACGCCCATGTTCCTGACCAAAAGAGGAAGAAGCTAGATGACAAGGGAGTCAAATGTGTTTTTCTTGGCATTAGTGATCAATCAAAAGCCTATAAACTTTATGATCCTATGACCAAGAAAATCATTATTAGCCGTGATGTGATTTTTGATGAAGAACAAACCTGGCTGTGGGGTGAGCAAGGTGTTGATAAGCAAATTCCAACGAATTTTGAAGAAGAAGACGAGTTGGTGCAGCAACCCACAACAACCCAAATCACCACAGGCAATGTCCAAAGTGCAGCAGCAGCTACAGAACCTGAAGATTGACCTCATCGTGTTCGACGGAGGCCTGTACGGATGAGTGACTATGAAGTAACATGAGATGATCAATATGAAGATCCACTTACCCATTTTGCTTTGTTTTCAGATTGTGATCCAACAAACTTTGATGAAGCAGTACAAAAAGAAAATTGGAGGATAGCAATAGATGAAGAAATTGCAGCTATTGAGAGAAATAACACTTGGGAGTTGACAGATCTTCCAAAAGGACACAAAACAATCGGAGTCAAGTGGGTGTACAAGACAAAATTGAACAAGAATGGTGAAGTTGACAAGTATAAGGCATGCTTGGTGGCGAAAGGCTACAAGCAAAAATTTGGAGTGGATTACAAAGAAGTATTTGCACCTGTAGCAAGACTTGACACATTGGTAATTGCATTAGCAGCGCAGAATTCATGGCCTATCTTCCAATTGGATGTGAAGTCAGCATTCTTGCATGGTGATCTTCAAGAAAAAGGTATTTGTTGATCAACCTTCTTGTTATGTGAAGCTCGGTAGTGAACATAAAGTTTATAAATTAAAAAAGGTATATGGGTTAAAACAAGCTCCCGAGCTTGGTATAGTCGCATGATGCCTATTTTTTGAAGAAATGTTTTAGAAAATGTCCATATGAGCATACACTCTTTATTAAAATTGGTGATGGTGGAAAGTTGCTTCTTGTATGCTTATATGTGGATGATCTTATTTTTACTGGGAGTGATAGTGCCATGTTTGACAAATTCAAGGAGTCTATGATGAATGAATTTGAGATGACTGATATTGGATTGATGCATTATTTTTTGGGCATAGAAGTAATTCAATTTACAGCTAAAATCTTTATGTCTCAAAAGAAGTATGTTCAAGAGATTTTTGACAGGTTTCAAATGAATAATTGTAACCTCGTGACTACTCCAACTGAAGTTGGATTGAAGCTCCTGAAAGATCCTAATGGAAGCAAGGTGGATAGCACTCTCTACAAGCAAATTGTTGGAAGTCTGATGTATTTCACGGGGACAAGACTAGATATCATGCATGTTGTGAGCCTTATAAGGAGGTATATGGAGCACCCAACAGAGTTACATTAACAAGCTGCAAAAAGCATTTTTCGGTATTTGCAAGGAACTAAAAATTTTGGGCTATTCTATACAAAGGGAGAAAAGACAGATTTGTTTGGGTTTACAAATAGCGATTATGCTGGAGATGTTGATGATAGAAGAAGTACTTCAGGGTATGTATTCATGCTTGGTTCAGGGGCGGTTTCATGGTCTTCAAAGAAGCAATCAATTGTTACTTTATCAACAACTGAAGCGGAATTTGTTGCTGCAACTTCATGCGCCTGTCAAGCCATATGGTTACGGAAGATTCTTGGAGAGCTTCAGTTTAAACAGCAAGAAGCAACTACAATCTATTGTGACAACAGCTCAGCTATCAAGCTGTCCAAAAATCTAGTTCTACATGGGAGGAGCAAGCATATAGATGTGAAGTACCACTTCTTAAGAGATCTTACAAAGGATGAAGTAGTTGAGCTAGTTTTCTGTAGAAGTGAAGATCAAGTGGCTGATATATTCACCAAGCCCCTAAAGTTGTCCATGTTTCAAAAGCTAAGAAAGCTTCTTGGTGTTCGTTTGTTGGATATTCCAAATTGAGAGAAGGTCCTTTAAACGATTGTTTGCAACATCGGTTTAAGGGAGGGAATGTTGAGCGAGTCAATGTTTCTGGTTTGTTTTTATGTGTTAATAGTCTATTAAGCACTTCTATTATGTGGATTGGTTGTTGTACGTGTGAAGTTAGTGGGCTGTGGTGGTTATTTGTTTGTGTAAAGCCTATATAAAGGCTATGGCGTCAATTTTTGTGAGTGTGGTTCTGCAGACAGTTCCTCTAGTTTTGTGTATATCAGTATCTCCTCTGTTCTCCTCTATTTTTAACGTTGCTCTTGTGCATATCTGCATCTCCTCTGTTTTTTTAACATCGAATACATATCAAAATCGATATCCTTAGAGATTAACTCTGAAGCCAATGGATTTATCCAACCTACGAATCAATGAGGCAGAAAAGATGTTTTTACTCAAATCTAAGTCTATGTTCATACTAACGTGGTTCTGGCATTTCAGCGAACAGATAATATGCACTCGATCCAAGAGAACAAACCCTCGGCAAAATAGTGAGGATCGCAGCCAATTTCAAGCTCGCAAGAACTAGCTTCCTGGCCGTTGCTTTCATTATCATACATCTAAAGCAAAGGATATGGTTCTATCTAGCAAACGGTGATTACCTACAATGATGACCGATTAGCATTGAACAAAACAGTCGCGTAATCCATTTCGAGGGTTGGAATCTGTGAAGGAGTCAACCGTGGCCACTGGCGCCCAAAAAAGAGGGGTTGCAGGGCAAACTTGGAGTGGCAATGGAAGTGACGGAAACCAACCACGGCAATGTTTCTCTGGCAATTAAGGACGATAGCCTCTAAAAATACCGAGGAAAAAAATCAGCGCAATTAATTGAGTCAAAATCGGAAACTAAGGGCCTGTTTGGCAACGTGCCAAACAGTGCCTGATTCTAATTTTTTGTTCCCAAAATCAATTTGGAACGAGAATCGCATTTGGTAAAAATTTTGTTCCCAAGAACAGATTGGGAAAAGAATTGAGAATTAAAAAAAAAATATATGATTCTTTGTCCGAGAATCAAAAAAAGAATCAAAACCATAAACTCTCATTCTTCCCTTTCGTCATCCCGCGATTGCTGTCCACCACCGCCCACCATCGCCCGCCATCGCTCGCCACCGCCCGCCGCCGCCGCCGCCATGCGCGCCGGTCGCCGGTCTTGGCCACCCGGCCCGAGGCTCGGCCGCGGCGCTCCGATGGCGTGGCCGGCCTAAATGCAGTGGTCGCCGGTGCGGCGACCCCACATGAAGAAGAAGGAGAATAGGAAAAAAGGGAAAAAAAGAAAAGAAAAAAAAAAAAAAAAAAAGGAAAAAAGTAACAAAATTATTTAAAAATTATTTAAAAATCAAAAGAAATTAATTTGGAACATAATCAATTAGCGCGATATCAAACACAATTCTATTCCTTAATCAAAAATTTTGGACGATTAAACGCGTTTTTTCTGGAATCGGTTCAAGGAACAGAATAAAAAATAATCGTTTCTAGTAAGAATCAGCTCCCGGGAATATAATCGTTACCAAACGCGCCCTAAGGAAAGAGAAAGGACTCAGCTTAGAATCAGTAGCAGCGATCAAGTGATGCAGAGCGGGAATTTGGAATCCGAGTTTGGCCAGACTCTACTTGAAGCTGTTCTCATTTCTTATTCAATTCTTTCTATGATCAAAGCTCTAAGAAATTCGCTCAACTTCTTCCTCAATCAGATGAACCAATAGTATTAGGTTTGCTGAAACCGTTGAGATGAAGATTCGATCGTCGAAATCCTTGAGCGAGGAAGAGCCAAAGATCAGCTTCGATTCTGCAAAGGTCGAGTCGAGAAGAAGGAGATGCGTAGGACTGCTTTAGAGAAAACTCTAGGTTCAGAGCAGGCTATGGAGGAGAAGAACAGCGCCTCCAACGACTTCAGCAATGGCGTCTGAAAGACGGAGCGTAACAGAGCACCACAACTCGGAGTCAGGAAGCGGCCAACGACGGCGGTTGGCGGTCGCTAGCGAATCCTTTGCGTTACCTCATCCAGATGGGCCCTCTGTTTCACGGACTTAATTATTCTTACAGGCTTTTGGGCTGCTGGGCTTAAATTGTTGGGTTCATTGATGGACTGAAGTAAATGGTTTTGAACTTTGGGCCGCATGCGAATCTGGGCTGTGCGAACTGGGCTTGAACGATTTGGTTTAGTGGGCTGACGTCTGATGGGCTTAGTTTGAATGAACTGGACAGCACGAATGGGCTTCACTGCTGGTCGTGGATCTGGGCCGCAGTCCAGATATCTAATAAGCCTTTCCTTTTTTCCTTTTTTTTTTTTTTTGGGTATTTCGCAAAATATGTGTATTTCGCATATCAACAAAAATTCACGTGTCAAAAATACAAAACTATGTCTGCAAAAGGTCGTGGAATGTCGTCTTCTGAAGTCGTGATTTATTCTGTTTGCCTATATGTTCTCCATTTTTGTTCATTGAGAAGGGTTGCTCATCTAGCGTAAATTTTTTTATGACCATCATTTGCTAGGCTCTCTGCTACAGGCAGTTGCTGCCCAATATGGCCAGACGGCCTTCTTAAATCACATTATTACAGGAGGTATCATGCTGATTATGATGCACCAGATCACGATGGAAGGAGTCCTCTTCATTGGTGTGTCAAAATTGCTCTATATGTTTAGTCGCACAAACGTCATGAAACTGCTTTCACAAAGTTGGCGGAACTCATCCCTAATTTTCTATACGATTTAAATCTTAATATTTAACCAAAATTTAGGTGTCAATAGATATGATTAATGATTATTGTTTCAGTCCATTCCTATAAAATTATCATGAGCATTGCTTTTTTTTTTTTTTTTTGTAAATTTAATCATGAACATTGCTTCGCATTGCAATGGTTGGTTGAATTTAACAGTGTCCAACCTAATGTCTCCCGTGAAGCAAAAGAAAAAATGTGATTCCCCTGTTCCTTTTTATTTGCTTGCTCTGCGCATCTCGAATTATTTCCCATAATCACTTTAGAAACTATACCTTGTAATGTAAGAAAAGCATAAATGACTAGAATATGTTCTTGTTCTTGAAGTTTCATTTTTCCCCTTCACTTTAGTTTGTTAGTAAAAAGATGAGATTGTAGAGGACACTTTCGCTTTTTCTTTTCTCTCATTTTCTGGGTTTGAGTTCTTTTCTTCCAGCAAAGAGGTTTCTTGTTCCAAGTGTTTTTTTACCCTGGCCAATAAAACTTGAGATGCTCCTCAGCTTGGCCTATGCTTTCTACGACAAGCCTGCTTTCACTTTAGACCAGAATCGCCATGTTTTTTCCTCGGGATAGAAACTTTTGAAGAAAATCTGTCTTCTTCTTAGTGTTCAGTGCTAAAAAAATGATTTTTTTTTTGTGTTCTACTTTGAGACCAAATTCGATGTCTCACTAAATGCATTTCCTATTGTGTTTGTCTTCCACTGAGAAACATGTAATCGTAGTATATTCTCAAACCAAATAGGAAACTCATTTTTCATTCTTATTTCACTAAAGATAAAATTAAAAATAGTTGGGCTACATTTTACTGCCAACATGATGTAAAAATAATAAGCGTACCCCGGAGTTTGGCCTAAGATTAAGGGTATAAACAGATAATAAGGGAGACAAAAAAGGGGCTAAGTAAAATTTTGTGTGATCACTGGTAATTATTTAAAAAACTTAAATTATTATATGAATGCTTAGTTCAATATTTAAATCTTTTAACTCATGATTGAGGGATCAGTCCACCAATTTATAGAATTGATGGTAACAAATGAAATCAGATTTGTATGGATAACTCCGGTCACAACCGAAAAAACTTCATATCATTTCTCTCTTCCCCTTTCTAGCTAAGCTCATCCACCTCCGCGATCACTCCGCCATGGCCCCCGCTGACTTCTCAGATCGTTATCATCATCATCATCCGCGCACCACTACCTTGCAATTCATACATGACACATACTTGCTTGATGGAACCCATGAGAGGAAAACATGGTCTAATTTCTTTTTCTGAATGCCAAATAGATCATCGGTCTTTAACTTACTCTTCAAGTGAAAGAAATGGATCACAATAATCAATAATTCCATTTTCCTCGAATAAATTATTGCAATAAATCTGAACATGAATTTGACAATCCGACCAGTTTATTTAGGTCCGAACACAATTTGAGCGAGGATGAGCAAAGCATATTTCTTTTTCATCCCAGATCAAGAAAATTTAAAATTATCATGCCTGAGCCTGGGTAAGGATTTTAATCTCATTACCGAATGAAAAAAATAATTCAAAGACAATGCTGTTGCTGGTGAAAAAAAAAAATCTTACAAAATTGACACACAAAATAGCACGTAGACTACACTGGATGATTAAATGATCAAGTACACAGATTTTGTAAATTAGTAGCACCGTTGGAATCTGCGTAGGATGCTTCTTAAATAAGTCTCTCTCCAATGTCTTGATCAAACTTACCTTATTTATAGCCCCTAACTACATAACAAATCATCGTAGGAGCATCGAATCAATGTCTGAAATCATGTATCCTTACCCTTCTGCTCCTCTACCACCACGACCAGCTCCTCCTCGCCGTCCTCCTCAATGGAAATATC
This sequence comes from Eucalyptus globulus, assembly GCA_014182545.1. NCBI lineage: Eukaryota > Viridiplantae > Streptophyta > Magnoliopsida > Myrtales > Myrtaceae > Eucalyptus > Eucalyptus globulus. The sequence goes on along the minus strand of CM024725.1, from coordinate 36,580,094 downwards.
ATGTCTACGTGAGTTTCCGAGGCAAGGACCTGAGGAAAAACTTCATGTCACGCCTCTTCCATGCTTTGAATCAGGCCTCTATCCAATACTTCAGGGAAGCGAGCATTTTGGTCCGCTTGACAATGAAATAAAATGAAAAAAATAGAAATCTATTCGGACCACCTAGTGTCTCTCTCTTCCCCTCCGTCCACACCACCTCTGAGCTTGACCACTGCCATCGCCCGGCGCCGCATCCAGGCCAACACTGCTAGGTGTCCAAACTGAGCCACTCCCTCTATCATGTTCGTCTTCCTCCGAACTAGGCCTGGAGCCATGATGACCATGTCCCTCCGTCATGAGACGAGCACAAAGACCGGGACTTCCAGATTTGGAGCTTGTCCATGGCCATGAGCCTTGATGGTGAGGTCCATTTGTCTTCGGCCACCAGCCAGATCTGGTTGCTTCGCCTTCTTGCCATCACCATGGCTCATGATCTGGTCTTCAGCTTCGTCTTACTCAGTTTGTCTTCGGCGTCGCAGTCCTTTGTACGTCTGCTTGTCTTCAACTTCGTTTTCCACTGTTTTTGTTTTGAGCTCTTAGTGTAGCAGTGGCCCATTCCGGTCGTAGCAGCCAAGGAGAGCAAGGCTCGTGTCTGTTGACGAACGCCCTCACCGATCATGGACCAGCAACGTCATTATTCAGATTTGGTCGGCTCCGTCTTCCGCCATGGTTCCAAATCTGCTTGGAGCAGATCCGCGGCAATGAAGGTAGAGGGTGTAAACTTGCCGCTGGGTGTGATGGCCATGACGTCGCGAAAGGCTCGGGGATGGAGGTGGTGGCAGCTTGAGCGGAGGCAACGGTACGGCGATGCCTGTCATGGTGGACGAAGAGAGAGAAATGAAGTTTTTAATTTTTATAGGGAGAAGAACACTATAAATGCATTCACTTATGTACTACCCTCATTTTGGTGCCACAATTTTTCACCGAATCATTTAAGTGTCACTTAAAAAAAATGATCATAGAAGTGTCAACTTCGACATGAGTCCCTAAAAATCTGACGTGGTTATATCTTATTAATTTATCAATCCTACATGGCTTGCCATCATGTCAGTCAATATATAATCTCTAAATGACATCGTGTAGCAAGTTAGAAAATGATTATTTCAATGTTGTCAGTCATTATAAAAAAGTGATCACTTTAGTGTTGATTGTTGTTGTTAAAATAAAGTGATCATTTTAGTGCCAAAAAAACCTTTAAATGACTTCGCATAGTAAGTTAAGAAGTGACCACTCCAGTGCTAGTCATTGTAAAAAAATGATCACTTCAGTGTCTATCATTGTTATAAATTGATTACTTTAGTGCCAACCTTAACGAAAAAATTATCACTTTTTTTTTGGTTGGGAAAAAATTATTACTTCAATGCCAAAAAAAATGCCACATTAGATAAAATTTTCAATTATAAAAGTTACGTAATTTCTCTAGTCAAAATTTTTTGCTAGAAAGACTTAAGTAATCATTTTTCTCCGATATTGGCATTTAAGTGAGCCAACAAAAAGTTGTGATATCAAAGTAAATGCCGTACAAAAGTTAATGCACTTTTTGTGTCATTCTCCCAATTTTTATGTGTCTATGCTTCAAAGACAACGCGAGAGAAGATATTGGGGAAGACATGGAATCCAAGCTTTTCAAAGCCATTTGGCATGCAAGGATTGCCCTAATCGTGTTCTCCAGGAACTAGGCCGACTCAAAGTGGTGCATGAACGAGCTAGTCGAGATTCTAGAAAGGTTCTTGGGTAGCTTGATATGATACCATCTTGTATGTTAGTACACGTCCATCACTGGGGTGGATCTATTTGGAATTTTGGACCCTGGTTGGAGGCCCTTTGCAATTGTGGCAATTAGATTTGTATGTCATTTGTACTATCAACGGTTATGATGGCTTTGATCTATTTGGATTTCTTCATTTGCGAGAGGGCACATTATGATTACGGGCCTTCTACTTTAATTTTTTCCTTTTCCATATATTTTACACAATCAATATTTTCACCAGTATATAAATCGGAACATTTTGAAATCTTTCCCAAATTAAAACATTGTCCCTCAAAATTATTTCAATTTTTGCAAATTCAACCGATAGTTTGTTTTATATAAGTTGCGATGAATCAAAACTAGCTAATAAGTGTGACTAAATTGTTAAAATTTACTTTTCTATTTTGGAAAAGTAAACAGATATAGATCTATACTTATTCATATGTCTTGTGATAATAGCCACGACGATAAAGACTTCTTCTTTTTTTTGTCGTTAGTACATTAATGGTTGTATATACCATTACACATATTAATGGGGGAACGTTTTTCCTTTCATCAAAATTCACTAATCATTTCTAAAGAATTAATAGCAACAAGTGTTTGCACACATTTTCTAAAAGTTACTAAATGTTTCAAAACTAGTAATTTCATAGCCTAAGCATTCTCATTTCTCAATGAAGAAAAATTAAGATTTTTACTGTGATCAGAATTCATTCACATGATGATCAGTAGTCGACTTTCACACAACACAGAAACAATCTTGCATATCATACGAAAGCCATATATTTTTCTGTTTTTTGGTCGGAATATGAAAACTATACGCGAATGTGAAGTTAATTTCATTAGAAATCTACAGATTATTTTTTAAGAACCCCTTGGAGCCGCACTCAGTCGATTTTCCCCTCCCCAAATCCTCCATCCCGACCGTCGTCCTTCATTCGAATCCTCGTCCTCTCCGAAGCAGTCCGACCCTCCAATGGCGCTGAGAATCCACGCCCTTCCCCTGCACGCCCTGCCCCGACCCCCGAAGTCCCGCCTCCTCCCCCTCCGTTTCGACCCCCGCAAGCCGCTCCCCGCCTCCGTGTCGTGCAGGGCCAAGAGGCCCACCGGCGACGCCGAGATCGCGTCCGCCCTGGCGGAGGAGGTCGCGAGGGTGCACGCCCAGAAGAAGCAGAAGGACGAGGCCCTGAGGAAGGGCAGGGCCCTCCTGTTCGCGGAGCTCTGTGGCTACTTCTCCCAGGGGGAGGACGAGCTGAGGAGGAGGTGGGAGAGGATGGAGGACGGCGAGCGGAGGGATATTGCGGCGGAGTTCGTGTCGAATTGGAGCGCCGATTTCCATCCCCTGTCCGCGAGGTCCGTCGTGGAGATGGTCGAGGAGCACCTGCGGCAGGAAAAGAAGCCGTCTTTCTCGAACGATTCCGCGTTTTTTCCTAGTTTGAAGAGATTGATGGGCTTGGGGGAGAACCAGTGATTGTGTCTTGGGGGGTTATGGTTTTGTTGGTGGTAAGTGCTCATTCGCTTTGCATTTTCTTCCTTGTTTTCTCGGATGGGAGGAGCAAAGCAGTGAGTTTTGATCAATTGATTGTACATTTTTATACAGGAAATATCATGGCAACTTGAGTTGGGTTGATTTGTGTTTTCTCTGCTCTGCTCTCGTTTTCCCTTCCTTTTTCCTTGACCCCCTTAAAAACATGGAGTTTTGTTCGTTGAATTGTAAAACGAACCATAATTAGATTCGGCAATAATTTTTGTTTTTTGATTGGCTTCTATGCCTATAGCGTTTGATGGGTATTCAATATGGAGAGAGATGAATGAATTAACAACGGTTCAAATGTTTACTGATCCCCCTGGCCCCTGGGAGGTTTGATTTGAGGGGCTGATAGGTGAAGCATTTGACCTCTGCTTCCTGTCGTGTCTTGGATTATCGACCGAACAACTCAATCAACTTGAAGAAGACTTGTGGGAACGACCGGAAAGGTGCTCAGAGGAGGAATCCCCGGTTTGGCTGTCGTGGAAGTAAAGCTAACATCGTACTGAAGCGATAATGGAACCAAGCAAAGAAGATTTCCACCTCCTTGACTGTGTCATCGTTAGTCGTACTTTCACTCTGTGATTCGGGCTGCTTGGTCTACATTCATCGCGAATTGACCTCAAAACTATGTACTTTGGTGGTGAAGTCTTGCTTTCCTTGGTCAACGTGGATTTCCTGTGTTGTGACGGTAATTTCAGTAATCTTCTCTGTCGAATTCTCGAACGACTTCTGCAAGAGAAGAAGGGCACAATCCATTCGTAAAAATGCCAAATTGGATGCACCGCAAGTCAATAGCGACTTGTCTTCATGCTTGTCCAAGTAAATAGCAATTTGTACGTCTCTGCTATACCAGGATATGATTATGAGGTTTTCTCAAGCTTGAGGGGATCGGATACTCACAATAGCCTTTTAGATGCCGGTGTCAAGGTCTTCAAAGACAATGAGGGACCTCCGTGCGGGAGAAGAGAGTGCCCCTGATCTTTTAGAAGCCATCAAGAAAGGATCTTCCTACCCATTTTCTCTAAAGAGTAGAGAATATGTTTCTAGTAGAAAGTGCCTCAAGGAGGTGGCACGTACGGATGAATGTAGAGAAGAAAGGAAACAAATGATCTTTGCAATCTTCTATCACGCTCCATCACTTCGGCACCAATCTGGACCTTATGCAAAAGCCTTCTCACAGCACGAGAAGCACTATAACTGTGAGACCATCCAAGGATAGAGAAATGATCTTGATGTGGTTGGATCATTGCAAGGTGGGAACCAAAGAACATGGTCGATGGGTAATTTGTCGACTCATGAATTTGCGTGACTTATGATGTTGTGGATTTCTATTTTCTGGCCATGTGAATGCATACTTGGTTTGCTTGAATGTGTTTAGGGAAGAGATCCTTGTCGTTGTAACTTAGTGATCAAGTAAAATGGTGTAGAATCCCATCCCATTCAACTCTTAAGCAATACAGGAACGTTGATCTGCATTTGACATGTTGCTACTATAAAGTATGACATTTACACAGCGCATCATCAGTGGTTTATCGGTGGTTTATCACTGCTTTAACCACCACCACTAGCTAGCCAATCTAGCGTGCTGTACTCCTATTGCCTCTACAGCCACCACCAATCAGGTAAGACTAATGTTGCTGAGGTCGTGTTACAACCAACTTCTTGAACCATTTGCATGCCATATCTTTGTCACAGACATCTGAGAGCCGTCCCTGCAACACCAGGGTCTTAGAATATTTGCAGAGTGCACTGGTCTCTAACATCCTAAAGGATGATCGTTCTGATTTGCAAGTATCGATGTGGGGATCAAAGAGCTTGAGCAGATATTGGAGAATGATAAATTTATCATTCTTTGTTATGAAAAAGTGAAGGTATCTTGAAAGTTGCACGAGTCTACGTGAGATTGAAGGGTTTGAAGAGATGGAATCGTTGGAGTTGCGGAATATTTCTTGGTGCAAAGACATTGAAAAGCTTCCAAACCTTTCAAAACTTAAAGTGGTTACGATATCTAGAATTGCGAGCTTGTGAAAAAAGAGAGATTCAGGGTCTCGAGGGATTTCAGTCTCTGTATCGTTGAACATTATAGGATGCACACTTGTACTGTGCTCAGAAATGCACCTGATCTGCCGAATGTTACATCTAAGCATTAGATGCAGTTATTTAGTAAAGATGGAGGTTATTTAATCTGCCGAATGTTACAAAACACCTTTCGCAAGAAGTTTGATGCGACAGCCATTCCGCGCAACTTCCAACAGGTATTTAATTCAATTTCATGTTCCTGTCCGCATAATCATTGGAAAATTGCTTAATCCTGATGAATTTCTTTCCCAACATCCAAAAACATAAAGGTAACACCCTCATATTTTCCTGCATGTTGAATTAGCAAATAGCTGTCATACTACCCTATACAGTGGCTCAGTTACGGTGGTGGTTGGTGGCGGGTAGCGATGGCACACCAGGCATTGGCAATGCCGGGAGGGGAGGGAATTACATTTCTTTTCCATCAATTGGTAAAAAGATCGGTTTTCATAAGAGGTCTAAACTATGGGTTGATTCACTTTGTCACTCCCTAAATCCTGTGGAGACGGAGGTGACATGACCATCCTTTCACCCAATGGATGCAACCTCAAATCATATCTAAAGTCCACTTCCATAATGTCCCCATCGATAGAACTCTTGCTCTACTAGTTGCTAACTAAAGAACTTGAAAAGAATCGGAAAATAGAAGGTGAACAACCACAAGTTCAGTGAGTAGTGCGTATCTCTTCTAAACATATTGAGTATCCATTATGCACGTTCGAAACCAAATCACAGCTTAGTTAATTCAAATCCAGAATATAATACACATAGTAGATAAAAATAGGTTATATAGCTTTTACATAACCATATACATATCATAAAACACTTGTTAAATCAATAATTTTGTAACAAATATCAATGGTCCAATCCATTGATCAATCCCATCATTCACATGCCAATGGTCCGTTCCGTTGGTTAATCCTATGCCACATATCAATATTTTGTTTCATTGATTCATCTCTTATGAAATCACATGTCAATGGTCCATCCATCAACCAATCCTACACTCAATATTAAACCATGGTCACAACATAACACCTAGTGATAATGTGATGAAAATTCTCATCTTGGCAAGGTGTTCACCTATTATTAGCTAGTGCCTCAGCCCACATGGATATCCTAGACTATTATGCACGTACCCACAAGGCCCTCATTAGGCTCGTGGCAATATTGAGCACAACCTCATCCTCCAATATGAGAAATCCAATCCATTAACAATCTCACATATCAAAATACATTTCACAAATCAATCACCAACAACTTTCGCAACTTGACTCATCTACTAGAAATACTTTCATAAAACATTCTCAAACCATTTCAAGACTCGTCTCATTCCCCGGTTTTGTAAACCGAATCAAATCAAATGCATGTGATAATGTATTTCACAAATTGATATGTACAATATTTATTAACTTCGTTCATCAAACAAAATATATAAAATATATATTTTCACTAACAAATCTCACATCATTCACAAATACCAAAACGTAGTAAATGCCCTATCCAAATTTTTGTGCAACAAATATGCTTATTCATAATTCATAATATAATAAATATTCTTTATTTTGAAGACATGAGTTTATAAATTCTCAGAAGAGATTGCACTACTCACCTGGAAAAGTCAAAAATCAGCCTAAAGTGGTTACTCGAGCCAATGCACTCATATTATTATCAATTAATCGAAAAAAAGATATTAAAACCAAGTAATATGCTAGTCTAATTAACAACTCGACTAAACTATTCTTATACATCGATAAAATGATACCTACACGCTATGAAAGAAGCTCATTCATAGCAAACGTCATCATTCTCCATTACACGAATTATCCACTACGCATAACTTGAATGCGAATCTTCGAAAATTTGTTCTGATCAAACTGTACTTTGGAATCAAAGTTTGTCAAACCCCAAAGCTCCACAATGCCTCAGACTACCTTTCCATATAAATGGCAGCTCAAAAACTCGTTGTTTGAACCTCAAAGTTCAAGATCTACATAACTAAAAGTTTGCGCCCTAACTTCCAAAATTACTTCGATTAGATGAATAATTGGCTTGAAAATTTACCAAGGGTTATGATTCGCAATTGATTTGACCAGTCAATGTATCCAGGGCAACTATGCGTGACAACTTTCTTTTCCTTTTTCTTCATTTTCTCTTTCTCCCTTCTCGATTCTGCTTCGGCTTCTTCTTTTCCTCTTTTTTAATCCCCAAGTCCTCTCTCTCTCTCTCTCTCTCTCTCTCTCTCTCTCTCTCTCTCTCTCTCTCTCTCTCTCTCGACTCTATGTTGAAGCTGAACTTATTCAGATTGTATTATGACAAAGTTCAAACTTTAAGGTTAAATCTATTTAGATAGAGACTCTAAGGATAAATATGTTCGGACTTAAGTCCAGATTATAAAGTCTACCTTAGTTAGAACATACTTAGACTTTACATACATAAGACAAGTCCTTTCTAAACTTAGACTTTAAGGTCTGGATTTCACAGCAAAATAGATTTGATTAACTCAATCAAATTGATTGACCAATCAATACTCTTTCTAAATAGAGAAACTCTACTTATGGAAATCAAGACTCTAGTTATATAGGCGACCAAAATCAAGTGGAGATTTTGTTTATATCACTCAACGGCTACTCAATATTCTTGATATAGTTTTGTCCGAGTATATTGGAAGATAATCCTCTAAATACTGTCCAATGGCTAATTTGGAAGTGTGGAAGTATTTAAGGAGATGAAAGAGCAGGTAAGAGACAAAGCGTAGAATCTATAGTTTCAAAGTCCGGGTGTAATTTGACCATATACACTTGTCTTGTGAGCCTTGATTTGTAATCATTTGAGAGTTGTTGACAGTGTTATAAGTGTGTGCTTTGGTATAAGTCTTATAGGCTTGGGTATAAGTAGCACTAGTTTTGAGTAGAAGCACTTGCATATAAGTAGCACAACTTGACCGTAACATTTCATAACTTATCTAGTGGAATCTAGCTAATAAACTATCATTGTGAAAGAGTTGATGTAGACTTGATCTAAATCAAATCATTATAAATTTTGTGCACAATTTTTTTATCCCTAAATTCTTAGGGCGAGAATGAAAACCATTATAACCAAAAAATTGATTTCTAGAACAGAAATATTCTAGGATGAGTTTTTGAGAAAAAATATGCGTTTGATAACGACACAAAATTTGTATTCCTGAAATAGATATTCGTTTGATAACAACTCAAGATTTCTCCCACCCAAGCAGTGGCGGCGGACAGTGAGGGGTGGCCGGTGGGGTGGTAGTTGGTGGCGGCGGCAGCAGGTTGGTGGTGACGGCGAATGGCGAGATGGCGCATGGTAGCGATGGGCGATGGTGAGTGGGTGGTCAGCTAGTAGCAAAGATGAGCAACGAGAAGAGTTTTTTTATTTTTCATTTATGTTCCATAAATAGAGAAGTAGCAAATTTTTATTTATTATTTCTATTCTAAACCTATTTATGGACTAAAAATTTGTTCTAGAAATAGAAAAATGAAATTACATTGCCAAACGGATTCCTATTCTAAACTTGTTTCTGGAACAAAATATTAGTTCTAGAATAGATATAAAATGGATATCATGCATGCACTCACTATTCATTCCTATTATTTATCGCACACTTGCTGGGTGCTTCATAGATTGTTCTACGGCATTTCAAAATATGACCCTTATTCAGATTTTAATATTGACTCATCCTATTCCACATTAATTTATCATCATTTTTTTTAATCACCTTTTTACCCCTCTTTAAGTGATACTTGCTAGCCACCTCAAATAGGTTTATTTGATGTATCCTCTAAGAATAAGGTGTGTTAAAGCATTTATTATAGTGAATCAAATCTTCATCAAGTAACCTTGTAGCTTAGGGATGACACCATCGACAGGAAGCAAGTTTTTATAGAAAAATGTTTTGTTTAAAAAATTCGTCTTAAATCGAACACTTCTTAAGTTTTGCATTTTGAAACGATGGATAAGGGACAGTGAATCAACTGTTCTTCTCCATCTATGGATTTTGGTCGGTAAGACCAAATCTACTTATTCTCTCTGGGCATAGTGTTCCAACAACGAGTTTTATTTCTGACAAAGGAGCATTAGCAAGGACTTGTCCAAGATATATTTTTTTGCAACCTCAGTGCGTTTCTGTTGTGGCAAATTCATAATTTGGAAGACATGTTCATATAATAATTATTTATATTACTTATAAAAATTAGTCAATGAATTTTCATTATCAATAATAATTTATTTTTAAATATTTTCATTGATGATGATAATATTTTCGTTAATTCAATTTTGTAAGCTATATATTTGATTAATTTTAACAAAATATATTTTGAATAATCGATTGACCGCAAAAAAAAAAAAAGAAACTGGTAGGTTGTCGTTTTTCTTATTTCATCTAATATATGTTGATATGATGCTGAAGTAGGCAAGATAATCTACTGTTTTCCAGATCATGCACTATCATCTCAATCATCAAGAGAGTGGGTCATACACTAAGAATTGTCATATCTCACTTTTGCTTCTTGACTTGTTGCTTTGACGTTTCTTGACCCGTATACATAATGTACAAGGTTAACGTATGGGGCGTGGAAAGCATCTTGAGGGAAAATCAAAGCCATTCAAATGTTCTTAAAGATTGAAGCTCTTTATTATTATTATTATTATTATTATTATTATTATTATTATTAAGTGCATTGGAAGTCCTAAAATTTATCTTGAAACTTGTCACCTAAAATTTACTTTTATAAGCTTGGTCTTCACCTTGCCACGCGAACACGCTTGATGCGAATAAATTAGTCCTAAATACTTTTAGGGTGGCACTACTTCCACTCCCTATATAACTAAATTCACCCATTTGTTTAAATTTAAAATATAGAACTACCCTTTATCATTCAATTTTAATTTAAATTTGTTGTCCCAAATTTATTTACTTTCCCTTTTTTCTAGTTTTTCTGTATTATGTATGATCTACTTTGCATAATTAAGAATTTCATATGTTTATTTTTTTTTTATGTATATCAAAGTCATTCTTTTTTTTTTTTTTTTGATGACCGGGAACCCCGTACGCCTAGGCGGCCGGCGAGGTACTTCGGGTAACGCTAGCGAAGGACCCACCACCCCGACGTCACACTTAAGATTCCGTGCGGCTAGCGAGATTCGAACTCCTCTCCTCCTCGCAAAGGATCATGGGAGCCTTATCCAACTGGGCCACCGCAGGCGGTGGTAAAGTCATTCTTTTATTGTTAGATATTACTTCCATAAAAAAAAAAAAATTGTCGAAAAGAGAAATTTCGAAGAAATTTAGTTTTTCTTTTTCGTGTTGTCAATCCTATTTATGAATAAATTGTTAAGTAGATGAAATTTAATTAAATCAAAATATTGCATAAAGTAAGAATTTCTTTTTGAAAATGCCAGTGAAATATTATTATTTTTTATTGACAAAAATTAATATCATCAATGAAATGTTAACAAAAGAATTTCAAAATTCGTTATTGTGTGTAATATTTTAGTGTAATCCTATATATTCCTCTAATGTTTTACATGTTCTGTATAAAATTATTTCACCAGTATAATAGGGGAAAAAACATTAAAAAAAAATTATATAGTAAATGGTTAATACCCTAAAAAACCCAAAACTGGTACACCTGTGACAAATTTACCCCAAACTATTTTTTTTGACCATGAAAAACCCCAAACTGGTACACTTGTGACAAATTTACCCCGATCGACCATAAAAAATCTAACAGGTACATTTACGACAAATTTACCCTAAACTAATTTATTCGACTGCAAAAACCCCCAAACCGATAAATTTGTGACAAATATACCCTCCGCTAAATTAGATTAATATCACAAAAAAATCAAAGAAAATTGTAAACTATAACAAACGATGCGTAAAATCTTAAATTGATATACTAGTCAACTATCACGTATAATTTAACTTAATAATTTGATAATAAAATTTAACGAAAACTAATAGAAGGTAAATTTGTCACAAGTGTACCGGTTTGAGGTAAATTTGTCAAAGATATACCAGTTTGGGGTAAATTTGTCATAAGTGTACAAGTTTGGAGTTTTTCAGGGTATTAACCCTATAGTAAATAAAGAGACTTGATTAAAAATTGTGGACTAATGAAATTAATAAAAAGTTCACCATGAAAGTAAGCTTTTAAGATAAGAGGGACAAAAAATAGATAAATTATTGGGAGATCAATGATAAAGAAGAGACAAAGAATGTCTTTTTACCTTACTATTAACGAGATCATTTTAGACAGGGTATGTGAACGTTATAGGTAGGGTTGAGCGGTTCCCGCTTCCCTACAGGTTCCGCTTGGAACTTGGAACCTACCCTCGGGTACAGGTTCCTTATTTTTTGGAACCTGGAACCTACCCGTCAGAACCAAGAACTTTGAACCTACCCTATCACAGGTTGGGTTGGTTCCAAGTTCCAACAAGTTCCTCTTTTTTTTTTTTTTTTCCTTTTTAGTTTAAAAAAATGGAAATGAATGCAGCAATAATAAACAAACTTGTCATTTATCAAAGAGAATATAACACAGACACAATCTATAATACTCATAAGCGTTTAATATTCTAGAATGTGAACTATTTCTCTTTTGCAAAGTCCAGCGGTTCACTTCACAAAGCCCAGCCTTACCTTAGCAACAACCCTGGACCAAAATAAAGCCATATCCCTCATTGTTTTACAGCTTCCAATGACTTTAGCAACTTTAGTAACAAAGCTTTCACGTGGAACTGCATGAATATCTCTCGGCAATGTTGCAGCAGTGGTTTCTGAACCAGAACTGATCTTTCTTCTAAGAAACTTTCCCTCTACAAATATCTTGCAGATATTACAACAAAAGTGAAAGATCATCATAGGATAATTTTTAAAAAGAACCGATAATTTTTTTTTATAATGGACGAGTATTATTTCATGGACTAGTATATTTGATAATCTGATTATTGATTTACCTGCATTAAACAGCAAACTAATCAAAGAATAGAGCTTCGCTTCATTTGGAAACTTGGATATGTTATCTTCCTTTTCACGAAACACAAGCGACCTCGCAGCAGAGAGACTTAGTCATGCCCTTTCCTATGATGATCTTTTGCTGGTGCAATAGTAGATATTTATACAACAAGAACACAGCTTAAAATTAATCAATCTGCTGTCCCAGAATTGCCATTTTCTATTGGCCATTCAGGGACATCTGATGCACCATGTTTATACATGTAAGCGAGTTGTCACATCAATGACTTCTAAGACATCTATGACTGATGATAATATGAGCTAGTAGCAACAAATGAGTTAGCCAGTAGGTCACCAAACTCAATTACTATAACACACGCATAAAATAAACATTTTGAGTGTGTAAAAGAGTAAAAAGCACCAAAAAAAAAAAAAAAAAAAACTCTCACCCTTGATTCAGAATCATTCTTCTCATTCACTATGTACAGGTTTTCATTGAAAATTGGGAAGGACATCTTCGAATTCTTAGATTTCTCGATGTCATCGGCTCCTTTTCTCCCTATTCTCATGTTTTTCAATCTGTCCTACCAATCCTGCTTCGTCCCTAACATTATTGGCGGTGGTCTCCACCTCAAGTTCTTTGACTCGTGGTATCCCAGATTGACATAATAGAAAACACTAGCTTACCTCAACAGAGAACATAGAGGATAGTGTTTAAGGATTTTTTTCAAACGGGAAACAAAATACCGGGCCTGAGAGCTTCCTTCCTGTTGAACAGGAAAACCAATATGAGCTTCTCATCACGTGAATAACATAAGACGAATTAAACATTAAAAGTGTGAAGGAGGAGAAACCTTAAATGACAGTATTCTAGGAGCTGGAAATCGTGATTCTGTGAGTTCTTCAACCAAAGTTCGGTAAGCCGCTAAAGTTGCTGCACTTTTCCCTTCATCAGCAGCAAGTTCGGCACCCTATTCATCAATCGATGGGAAAGTTGTTAACAAGCCAATTAGTAAAGAAAGGCTACAAGAGTGACATATCATAGTGGGAATTCCAGAATGTGCAGTGGGTTAGATATATGATAGTGTTAACAAGTCAATGTGCGTTCCTTTCCTGGAGGAGATCCTACCTTGAATTCATATGGTTAATAATGCCAAGTAAGCTTGCACATTAGCAAGGCATTTGTCCAGATAAGGCACAAGTCAAAAATGAGGGAAATTTCTCTGTAACAAAAAACAAAATGAAATGAAAAAAGAAAATCCAAAGTATAAGACCTAAGCAATGATGCGATTTCCAGCTAAAAGCTTAGATTCTCGACTTGATACAGCTGTAATACCACCATAAATACAGTCAAAATGCACCTGTAACAGAGGATTGAACACAGAATGTTACCAGTTCATATATTGCTCAAGGAAATATAAAAAGAAAACCAACATCAACAAACTTGGACTGTCAATCCTTTTGTAGCTACTGGACCCTTTCCCTCAATGATATCATATTATTTCACTCCATCAACTGTTGCAAGTATTGGAATTGCTTACTAAAACAGAATAGACATGATGTTAAAATGCGACTTCCTCTCGTGAAACACAAGAGAACCCTTTTCCCCCACAGATCTGGCAGCTTAGATTTCAATTCTTTTCTGCTCTATATAGGGAATAGGAATTACGTTTGAGCGGCAAGTGAGTGAGGGGTGACGGTGTCCGGCAACGGTGTCGAGGAGGTCCGGCGGCAAACACGCGGCAACGGCAGCGCGACAACGACGAAGGCACGAGTCTCACGCCACCAACGGCAGCACGAACGGCGCAACGAAGACGATGGCGGTCGCGGCTCAACCCACGGTCAAGGGGGAAGAGCTTGGTTTGGGCAGAGGTGGTGACGACGTTCCTGGAGCAACGACGGCCCGGACGGCCGAGCGGCGGCGGCAAGAGGTGGTGATGGTGGCTTGGGGATGGCAGTGGTGCCTCACGGCAGCGCGGACCGTGGTGCGAATGGCATGACAGCTCGTCGGGCTCAACAGCGAGATGGCTCGTCTGGCAAGCGGTGGGTGGTGAGGGTTCGATGGCCAAGAGGTGGTGGTGAGTGGGGTGTGGGGCGGCGGTGTGGTGGTGGGTGAAGCAGCAGCCAGCGAGAGGAAGGAAGAATAAGAAGAAGAAGAAGAAGAAGAAGAAGAGAAGAAGAAGGGGGGCTTCGGCCAAGAGAGGGGGAAAGAGGAGAGGAGAGAGAGAGGAAAAGAATAAAGTTGGGGGCAGGAAGTGACATGAGGAGGAAAAAGGGGAAAAGAGAGAGAGAGAGAGAGAGAGAGAGAGAGAAAAGAAAGGGAAATGGGGGAAGAATGAACAGAAGGGGAAATCACGTGGGGGGTTAGGGTTTTTATTTTATTTTAATAACTTGGCCGGTTCTGGTTCCTCCGGTTTCGGATCCTATGGGAACTGGAACCGTTAGTTCCCATAAAAAAGAATCGAGAACCGGAACCGGTCCCCTTAGAATCGGGAACCACGCTCACCCCTAGTTATAGGAATACGAGAGCATGCACTTTTCTTTAGTACACTAAAAAAAAAAAAATACATGTGCAATGTTCAATTATGGTGGCTATCATAAATAGAAAAATAAAAAATTGAGAAAAGAAATAGTGGGTCGTCACTTTAAACTGCAATTAGGGTAGTTTTGTCATTTCAATATAAATAGGGGTGGATGTACTTATTTATGAGCTGGAAATAGCTTTGCCCCTACTATTAATACCTATAAATGCAAAGAAATACAATAAAGGATACAAAATGCAAAACTATACAAATTCATGTTATTGTATAAGGATTAAGTTCGATCTCTAATTTTTTCACGCAATGGGTGATATATATATAACTTGACAGATGTCGGGATATATGTGGTGGAATTTTTTATGAAATTTTATGTAAAATTAGGTTATATGTTGTCACGCTTGAGCACAGTAGGCGATGGGAGACTCATTAGTCCTTAACAACTATCTCGACACTCATTGTTTCTCCATTGAGAAAAGGGCAAGGATCATAAAGAGATGTTTCCAATGAAATAAAAAGAAAAGAAAAGAAAAGAAAAAGGTGTTACTAAGGTGATGGTACCATTATTCCTTGTGAATAATAGTGCCGTTTTGACCCCCACACTAAGTGGAGATGCAATTGACAACCGAAAGAGACAAAATAAAAGACATTCGACAAATATAGAATCATTGAGCAAAGACTTATGAAGCACGGACATGCTGTCGGAGCTTCTGTGTCGTGTTTGACACGTGTTGACATGTCTAACATGCTCAGACTTGCGGTCAACACGTGTCGAATTTTTCGACACATGATCAACTTTTCTCAACACATTCTAACACGTGTGTCCGAGAGAGGATTATTAAAGAAGACAATGGAGGGGGAAGGTGAGGGCGAGGGAGTGGAGGTGAGGCCGTGACGGCGAGGGAGGGTCAAAGGAAGAGTAGAGACCGAGATGATCTAGAGGGTCACGATTGCGATGCTATGATGGAGGGTTGATGGCAAGGCTATGACTGCGAAAAAGGAAGGGCCGAAGGCGAGGCGGTGAGCGATTGCGATGAGGCAATTGAAAGAGAGCAGAAAGGATCGTGCGAGGAGGAGGTCGCAGTTAATAGGTGATGGGGGGGGGGGAAGAAAGGGAAAGAACCGGGGGAGGGGGAAGAAAGGGAAGAACCGGAGGTGGAGAAGGGGGCCCAGGGGTTGGGGTGGCACTTGGGGAGAAACAAAGGGTGATTATGGGGGTGGTGTGGGGTGGGAGAGAGAATCCAGGAAATGATAGATGATTAGGGGGAGAAAGGAGGAAAATAAACTGAGAGGGGGGATTGAGGTGAGGTGGGGTGGGGAGAGAGAAACAAGGAGGGAAATAATTTTTGGAGGATTAGGGTTTGGGAAAAAAAAAAGGAGGGAGGGAAATAATTTTGGGTGGCAAGATTATTTTTGTTAGAAAAATAAAATAAATTGGCTAATAATAGTTTCCAAAAATAAAAATACTGAATGTTAAATAATGATAAATTTTGATCATTATAAAATATCATAGATTTATATATATAGGTTGATTATAATCTTTTGTTAGTCATTAGTTTCATTTATAATTTTTGTTAAATTTAGAAATATGTTCTCAAATATAGGTATGCATTAACTATGAATATATCTTTCAAATTTCCTATGAATAGATTTATTAATATTATTAGTGTAAATTCATTGTAAGTTTTTTTTTTTTATATATATGAATTTGAATCAAATTAATTATTAAAATATTTATTTAATTTATAATGTGTCTCAATGTGCCAAAATTCTTTATTTTTAAGGAATGACGTATTGACGTATCCACGTGTCATATTGTGTGTCTGTATCGTGTGTCCATGCTATTTAGACAAAGACCGTCACGGACTTTCTCTTTCTCTCTTTTTCTCCCCTCTGCATAGCAGTGCAGTGTAGTGCGAAGTAGCAAGGAAAATCAGATGTGGGGCTTCAAAGTATTCAATATCTTTTTCCCCAAGGGGATCTCTGTTGGTATCCCCCTGGACTAGACAAGTAAGTCATCGAATGTCCTTGACAAAATACATGGACGGTGCGGTCAGCTTATCGTTTGCCATGTACTTGCAGCCGTGTAGATTGCACTGAAGTCTACCGTCACGGAGACCGAGGTCAAGCTTTCAAGAGAGTACGAATCATGGATGTGGTTTGCGTGACGATTCACACCTAGCCGTCCTCGAACGAGTAAGTCTTTCTTCAGTCCTTCGAACGAATCGAGTCTCGCTCGCCTGCTCGTGCGAGGATTCAATTGGAGAAGCAGAGCCTGTCCTCTCTCTCTCTCTCTCTGATACATACCTTCACCTGCGAGAAAAGTTTGCAGCCTATTTCCCATTCTCTCACTCAATCACGCGCTGTCCCCATGGGAACCGAAGAGATCGATCGACGCATTTCGTCTCCTGGTTCGATCCATCCGTGGAAGTATGATGTGTTCGTGAGCTTCAGAGGTGAGGACATAAGGAAGAACTTCGCGTCCCACCTCTTCCGTGCGCTGAGGCAGGCGGGTATCTACTATTTCAGGGATAATGACAAAGTGGAGACTGGGATTTTCATCGAGCCCAAGCTGCTTGACGCGATTCGCAATTCTAGGTTGCCCTCGTCGTGTTCACCACCAAATACGCCGACTCGCGGTGGTGCTTGAACGAGCTGGTGGAGATCCTAGAGTGCAACAGGAGGTTCAGAGATCATCAGGGTCACGCGGTTCTGCCCATTTTCTTTGATGTCGAGCCAGGGGACGTTCGGAAACAAAGTGGGCAATTCGGGGATGGTTTCAAAAATTTGGCCACCCACACTGGCGAATTACTTGTGCAGAAGTGGAGGGATGCGCTTAAAGAAGCTGGGAATTTGTCAGGATGGCACTTGAATAATGATGCTAATGGGAAAAGCATTTAATAAGTTCACTCCTGAAAAGCTCGTATTAGAGGTCGATTTGAAATATGCTGTTGATCGAGTCTAGTTCATGGGTTTACCGCTCATCTGCTGATGGCCTTTCTATGCTATAGTTACTCATGTTGGACTTGTTCTTCCCATGTAACTACAGGGTTCAATCAAACTTCATCGAGCAAATCGTAGAACATCTCCTCACGGTCAGTCCTAGAGCAAGCTCGCCCTATTTGGTCAAAAATGTTATCGGGGTAGATTCCTTTGTAGAGGATGTGATATCGTCGCTGGAAATTTTGTCGGAGGATGATGTCCGTGTGATTGGAATATGGGGAATGAAAGGAATTGGTAAGACAACGGTGGCCAAAGTGAATTTGAAGGTGTTAGCTTACTTGAAAATGTTGGAGATGCCAACCAAGATAAGGCTTTACTTCTTCAGAAGAGACTTCTCCACGATGTTCTGAAGGTACAAGGTCTAGAAACGTTTGATCTTCACAGCAACATCAACGAGATAAAAGCTAAGCTCTGCCATAAAAGGATCCTTCTAGTACTCGATAACATTACTAAGAAGGACCAAATTGAGTATTTCGGGGCTGGAGATCGAGATTGGTTCCAACATGGGAGTAGAATTTTGATAACTACAAGAGATGAGCAGTTGCTGGAAGATATCCAAGTAGATAACAAGCACATGCTTCCAGGATTGACTCATAAAGAATCGCTCGAACTCTTGAGTCACCATGCCTTCCGCAAAGACCACCCTAAAGAAGGCTATGAAGAGCTGTCAAAGAGGCTTGTCCACTACACGGGTGGACTTCCAATAGCCCTGAAAAGATTTGGTTCCTTCCTTTCTAAGAAGAGGAAAAGTCAGTGGCATGAGATATTGGAGAAGTTGGTGAGAGACCCTCATCTTGACTCAGTTGGATTGCCTTTAGAACCATTCTCCTCTGTTCTTCCCTTTCAATCAGTGGGGCCAATTGGAGGTCCTGGTGGGAGTCCTTATGATGATAAAACATACACTGATGTTAGAAAAATAACTGTTGTCGTAATGTCAGGGATTGTGTCCTTTTCTATTGAGTATGATCAGGATGGATGTTTGGTCCGCTCGCCAAGACATGGTGGACCTACGGAAGGCAGAATATGCACGGTGAGTCCACTGTTATGTATGCTATGGCATATATTTGTAAATATTTTTGCCAAGACATCGTAGACCTTTGCCTATATGTAAATATTTATTTCTACTAATGCTATACTCCACATCAAAATATGACGTACTGTTCGGTCATTAGAAAATAAGAGTCTACATCGAAGGTAAATTGCTTAAAAGGATTCAACGGGGTTGGTCCACAGTGCTTCATGATCTCCCAAATTCTCGACGTTTGTAAAAGAAGAAAAAGAAAGAGTTGTGTTGTTTTTATATACTTGTCTTGATGTTAGATTTATCAAAGATTTTGATTTTGCTTTGATGTTCCCAACACAGAGTGTCATGAACTCCATCTGTTTATGCAAAAATCAGGGCTTTAAGAAGGAGTTGAATAAGTTGAATGAGTTTAGTGAGACTAGCGAATTGATTTTCTCAGTGCTCATGCAGTATCCGCTTGAAGTACTTTTTAGGTCCTCAAAAGTATCCAATATCCTTAGTTTTGGTAATATCCATTTCTTGAAGGTGACGGATGCAAGATTTGTGCCGCTGCCTGCAGGTAAAACTAGATTATCCAAATGAGTTCATGACTTCAGTGTCAGGCTACATTATGGACGATCCCAGATTTGTCGTCATTCAATCACTTACCTTCCACAGCAATAGGAGAACATATGGTCCATTTGGCAATGAGATCGGGGAATTTTTCAGTTTCCCACCGGTTGCTGGGAAGATCGTCGGTTTCTTTGGGAGGTGTGGCAGTTGTCTTAATTCCATTGGAGCAAATCTTTTACCAATCTCTCGTGCATATCCCTTTGAAGTCGTAGGCCCATTTGGAAATAGTAATTATGAAGACCGATAGGATGACGGGAAGCATACAGACGTTAGACAAATTGAGGTCGTCTCTGGTTCTGCAATTGAGTCGATAACTATTACCTATGAGCAAGGTCGTTCTTTTACACACGGTACAAGTGGGGGAGGCACAACGAACAAGGTACCGGTTCTATTCGAGTAATGAATTGTTGATCTTGGTGTTAGATGAAAGCTACTCTTTTTTATTTCTGATTCGTGCAGCTCATAATGGCACGGGCTGAAGCGTGATGCATTAATAGAAATCATTAGTTGCTATTCGCTAATGTTTAAAACTTGGCCAAGTTGAACCACCGTAATTATAACTCATCCGGGTAATATAAAAGCGGGATGTATAACATGATAAAATTTTTAAAAAAAACTATTGGAACACGATTTATTTGTTATTGAAAATTGGTGAAATCTATGCCTGTGAATGTTGTTTTGCATACATGAGTTGTTTCCAGAACAACTTGTGGAATAATTAACGGCAAAAGTACATTTCAAGTGCCAAAAGTTGGTATAAAGAGGTACTTAAGTGCCAAAAGTTCTGAAGGTGACAGCCAAAATCGAAACAAAATTAATCACTTAAGTACTAATCTAGCCAAAATGCTAACGTGCACAATTTCTGGCAAAGTAAGTGCAAAACGACTCCGTTTTGCACACTGACGTGGCTAAATAATGCAACAACGACATCGTTTTGGTGATAACATAGTAAAAATTTATATAAAATTAAATTTATTTAAAACATTAAAAATACAATTACAAATTAAAAAAATTAAAAATATATATTTAAAAAAAAAAAAGAGGGACACGGTTGAGGGCTCGGTTGCCGCTAAGGAAGGGCCGACAACGAAGGGGGAGGGTCGTGGCCGACAGCGAGGGCCCGCGAGCCCTTGCCCCGACCTAGGGCGAGGGTCGCGGCCTTTGCCTAGATTCAGCGAGGGCTGCCTCTAGGAGCCGTGACCTCGGCCGACTCGGCAACGAAGACCCATGAGCCCTCACCCCAAATTAGGGCCGGGTCACAACCCTCGCCCAAATCCAGCGAGGATCGGCAGCCTCACCCGGTTGCTCGCAGGAGACGCGACCCTTGGCCCGGCTGGCAAGGGCCGCCAACTCTCACCGGATCTAGGCAAGGGCTCGCAAGCCCTCACCGCCGCTTAGCCGGGTCGCCGGCCCCGCCTTCCCAATGACGGTGGGGGGGCTCAACCCTTAGCCGCCTCTTTTTGTATTTTTTAATAATTTTTTAATTTTTAATATTTGTATTTTTATTTTCAAATGTTTTAAATAAATTTAAATTTAAATTTAATTTAATTAATTTTTTACTATGTTAGCACCAAAATAATGTCGTTTTGTACTTGCTTTGCCGGAAAATCGCGACATCAACATTTTGGTCGGATTATCACTTAAATGATCCATTTTGCTCTAATTTTGGCACTTAAGTGCCACTTTCGTAACTTTTAGCACTTAAATGTCATTTTATGCCAACTTTTGGCACTCCAGGAGTCCGGATGTCAATAATTAGTTGTCTCTCTCGTTTATCTTTATTCTAATGAATTGTTTTATGAAACTCAAGTAATGAGTTAATCTCGGAATTACACAATATTACCAATGATATCTCATGTGCAATTCAAAGAGTATCTACTTTTTATATGAGATATACGACATTACCATGAATTACGAAAGATTATCTATTTTATATTTTTCCACTCATGCGCATTTACCGACTATCTAGAAGTTGGTGTCACATGCTTGTTACTATCATGCGTAATGTTTTTGTTTTACAAGTTGTTGCATTGGCTATTCCTTACATTCTAAAAATTATTACAGATAATTCTAGATTGGTTAAGTGAGTATCTAACTTCAGTTTGGGGCTATATGATGAGTGATTTTGGCTCTACTATCATCCATTCACTCACATTTCAAAGCAATAAAAGAATATATGGGCCATTTGGCACTAAAACCGGAAGAAAATTTTCATTCCCCGCCACCGGGGGAAAGATCATTGGGTTTTTTGGGAGTTCTGATTCCCATCTTGAATCTGTCGGAGCATATTTCAAACCAATCTCTCATCTATATCCGATCGAGTTTATTGGACCATTTGGAGGCCAAGGTGGACACCGTTGGGACGATGGAAAATTTAATGGTGTAAAGAAAATAAAGATGATGTTGGAAGATGTTGTCAACTGCATCTCCTTTGAGTATGATGATAGTGGCGAATCTATTTGGTCCTCTACCCATGGTCATAGTGGTAGCGGAGATATCCATATGGTGAGTTCATTGCATATTTTCTGTTCAAATTACAGTTCCCCTTGTCTCTCACACGCGCACTTGCTCAAACCTCTTTATTGATTCTAGGAGAACTTTTGTGAAAGCCCTTCATTTGCTTATCTTCAATTGGAAGTTTTATTTTCCTAGAATGTATCCTAATTTTTGCCTAATCGTTCCTCTGATGATTGATCCAACCTCTGATGGAAAAAAAGAAGAAGAAAAGATATACCTATATTTTCTCTTACATAAGTTTAGTAAGAAGCATAACGGCCCTATTGTTTCGATGGAAAGATGAACTTATGATAATCCTTTTAGAAAATTTGCACACAAATAATTTCAATGAAAGTTTTCAATTTCTTATTTACTACGTTCATGTTATGTATTCTCTATAAGCAAATTGAATGTACTGAAATGACTATAATGGAGTTTTTCTTACTGATATTGACAGCTGCTTTAGAAGGAATGTTTTTATGTAGTTCGGTAAGGTACGGAGAAGATCTTAGGCACCTCCCACTACCCTACGCCACCATTAGATTGAGTATTAGTTTTCTAATAAACTTGAGAACCTTTATCAAAGTAAATTGTGAGTGATAGTAACCTGTATACATGATGGACAATGATCAAGTATGGGTTGTGAATAGTTTCTTGGAGGGAAATGAAAACCGTCCAAATGAACTGAATGATTGAAATAGTCTTCTGATCATTAAAATTTCTTCCGGTAATTGATATTTTGTAAATTAGACAAAGTTCCATTAATATGCTTTATGCGAGAGGGACTCCATGAAAGTGACCTTGTGCGATAAGTTTTTCCAATACTAAAGAAAGCAAATTGCCAAAGCGCGCTAGAGAGCCCAATGGTCTATTATCTTTGATTGTTGACCCTAAAAGTATGACGTAAGAATAGTGGACCATCCATACATTAGTTTTAAGAAATTCTTGGGTCTAAGTCTTGAATTTCTAGGTTGTTCGTGGATGAGATTTTTGCTTAGGCCACTGCAGTCCATCATCTTTGATATTGATCAATATAACAATTTATTGCCAACTCTGCAGGTTAAGTTGGACTACCCTCATGAGTTCTTGACCTCAGTGTCAGGTTATATCAGACATGATAATTCTGTTATTCAATCACTCACGTTCAAAAGTAATATAAGAAGGCACGGACCCTTTGGTAAGGAAGAAGGAAGGTTCTTTAGCTGTGCTTTGGCATGTAGCAAGATAATTGGCTTTCACGGAAGGTCTGGCATTCAACTTGATGCGCTAGGAGTCTACTCTGAACCAATTTCTGATCTTCATCTCTTGAAATCCATTGGGCCATTTGGAGGACAAGGTGGCAATCCATGGGACGATGAAGATAGCACAGGTGTGAGGAAAATAATTATAAAATGTGGATCAGCTATTGACTCCATTACTGTTGAGTACGACAAGAACAGTTCTGTGGTTCAGGGCCCTAAACATGGTGGAGATGGAGGACATCTAACATTCGAGGTATGGCCTTTAACATTTACTTAATCTTATGAACGTGCAACTTCTGTGTCATTGCTAAGGTTTGGTGTTTAAGTGGTTTGGAGGTCACGTTTATGCACGAGTGTGATAGTATCTTATAAATAGAAGTTCAAGGTGGAAGTGAGATATAAGAACAGTCCGTAGATTTTGAGTTTAGATTGGCAAATTATCTGGAATGGGAACCTCTCAGAACATCTCTGTTGGGGCATGATAAAATATCAACACAGAAAACCTCTCTTCGGTTTTCTTGGAAAACTCTTCCAACCTTCCTCCGTTCCATTTATGATGAGATCACTCAATACATACAGAAAAGTACAGCCTCTGAAAAAGGGAAAAAATAATATTAAAAGGTTTTTTTAGCTTTATGACTTTTAAGTCTAAGAATAACTTTCCTAAAATATGGGAACTGTTCTCAAAGAGTTGCCAAAGCATTTTTTTTTTTAATAATCAATTGCCATTCGTTTTATAGATGAATGATCTGATAATGTGGCGGACCAAAATAGGTCTTATTCTCTAGATGCAGCCAATTATCTATTTAGCTTTTACATTGTTTGTTTAACCAAATATAACCTATCAAAATAGGTCTTATTCTCTAGATGCAGCCAATTATCTATTTAGCTTTTACATTGTTTGTTTAACCAAATATAACTTATCAATTGAAGTGTTCTCTTTATGTTGTTTTTAGGATTATTTAGTTGGGGGGTTGGGATTAAATATGTTTGTCTTTCCAATTTTGCAGATTAAGCTCGATTATCCTCGAGAGCATTTGACCTCATTTTCTGGTCACTTTGGATCTTTTTTCGGGTATACTATTGTTCGCTCACTCACATTTTTTAGCAATGAAAGAACTTATGGGCCATTTGGTGAGGAGGTTGGGGAGCACTTTCATTTTCCATCAATCAATAAAAAGATCGTTGGGTTTCATGGAAGGTCTGGCTTATTGCTTGATTCACTCGGAGCACATTTTCAACCTTAACATGCTAAGCTCCACCTTTATGTGCACCTTGTGGTTGATGTTTAAGTTTGCATGTAAATATGTATCATTTCGAATGTTGACATTTAAGTTTTTGCTAAATATTGCATAAAAAATTATGGACTAATTTGGCCTTAACAAAATAGATTTTCGCATCACGTAAGCACAGTTGTTATTTGTATCAACTGAGCTTTATTTTTATTATTATTATTGCATTTCGGGTAAATATAAAAAAGTTATTATTCATTGAAAAAAATCTTTTACATGGACTGACACGAAATGGTCTCTCTCTTCGATCTTGTTCATATACACGAAAGAAGAGCAAGCGCTCTGCCCATGAAAAAAAGTAAAAATAAAAAATACAATAAAAGAGAACGGGGGCTTGAGAAAGGACAAAATAATGAAAAAAGGAGCAAAGAAGGAGAATAAAAAAGGGGAGAGAGAGGGGGGGAGTCATCTTCTTCGGCCACCTCCCCTTTTCTCCTCCATCCTTCCTTCCTCCCTTCCTCCTCTGTAACTCATGCACGCGCGAAGGAGAGGAGCAGTGCCGAGGTCGGCGAGAAACCCGGATGGATGGGACGCGTCTTCAATGCCGCGAAGCTACGGAGCAGGCGCTTTCAGTGCCGCGGAGCTAAGGAGCAAAGCAGAGCAGGTGGGGCGGTTGAGGGGACGCCGGTTCGGCCACATCAAGGCCGGTCGGCCCACCAAGGACCGGCGGCCGGAGCTCCGTTGACCGACCTCCTTGGCCTATATATAGGACATCCGCGAGCCAAGGAAAAACACACGAAAAGAGAGAGTGATCTGAGGGGAGGCCTTTGGAGAGACATCCGAGAGGCCTCGAGAGAGAGAGACCTGAGAGAGCGAGCCCAACTAAAGGTCGAGGGTCGGTGAGTGCTCTCCAGTGATGAGACGCTCAAAGAAACAGCCGGACTCACCGGCGTCACCTCCCTTCCCGAGCCGACGTTTGGTGGGTGGTGCTCTGTTTTTTAATTTTGTTTTGTTCAAGTTCAGGGTCGGCTCCCCAAGGATCTCGACTCAGAGGTGCGCGAGGCGGACGGACGCAGTTCGACCCTCGAGCTCGTCCGCCATCCGACACCGCGAGCCGCGTAGGGGATCCGCGGCCACCACCCTGTCTACGTGCTCTGTTTGCCCTGTTTTGGGAGACGCTGGACCGGCGCTCGCCGCCGTCTGGCCAGCGAGAGTTCCAGTCCATATCGCCCCTGCCTTTTGAACCTGTGATCTTGTATACTGATTGTCGATAGTACCGGCTCGAGTTCGAGTCTCGTTGGCGCCGAAAGCCTCCCGTTCGATATCGCACATCACTCGTTCGACAGAACGCCCCAGCTAGATCTGATTCCCTTTCCCTGTTGCGGCTGAAATCGAGCCAATGAAGTGACGGCTGGAGGCGCCCTCAAACAGATGGAAGCGAGCGGCGCTGCTCACCGTGGCTGTGTCCGTCGCGCGGACGAGAGGAGAGAGGCACGATGCCAAGTAGTGAACCAGGTCGGGCACGGGTCGTATTCGGGTAGCGTCTCGTTCGTCCGGGCCGACTGGGTCTGGGTGTGCATGGGCTTGTAAGGTCATGGGCCTGGCTTTTCTTTCAAGTAAAATTTGGGCCTAAGAAGAATTAATTCGAACTGGGCTCTTGATGGAGCCCGGTCCGGCTAAACTCAAGACTAGGGCCCAGTGTGGTAGGCCCTGGTCAGTCCGGGTCGGGCCGAGCCAGATCGGGCTTGATAGCCCGACCCGGGTCCGTTTATTTTATAATTTTATAATTTTAATATTAAACAAATTAATAATAAAAATCTAAAATCTAAAAATGATTTACATTTTCCAAAAAAAATCAGAAAAAGCCTAAAATATGGTTTTTATTCTCCACAAATGTATGGAAAATCATTCAAAAATCCAAAAGCTTT
>CM024725.1:36446129-36553543 GCA_014182545.1 Eucalyptus globulus | reverse complement strand
AGATTATTTGGTTACGCCCCATATAGAGAATGCCTGAAGTGCAAATACTTCAAATGGGTCAATGCAGAATTATCTCATAAGCCACAGAGGTGATATTGGACCAACTTGATAAACGACATCAACCTCCATCTATGCTCATGGACAACTTGGACAATGTTGACTCAATGCAAGCTCAAGCATTTTCGGCTAACCATTTGAAGGATAAAGCTTCAAGAATGAAAATTGAATGGAAGTATTACCAAGTATTTATTATGGTGTTGTTTCGTTGTTTATACTACTTTATGATGAAATGTCAAGCACTTGAAGATGAAAAGAAGTTTTTCCGGTTGCTATAGTTGAAAATGAGTGGACAAATGTAATTGTTTTGGATTAAATGTATAGTTTTTTTTTTCTTTTGAGGTTGAGAAGAAGTTTGTGTTGTCCACAAGATTGTCATGGCTTTATTGTTGTTTGTGCTATCATATTTATTATGGGTTACTTGTGCTTGTGATGAGGTCAAGGAAAGGGAATGAGTGAATGTGATGCTGTTTGTACTATGTTTTTGCTTGTTCTTGAACATAAACTGGCGATGATAAATGTGTATTGGGTCAATGTGCTCTGGTGACTTCTTTACTTGAACTAAATATAAACCAGCAGTTTCTCTAGTTTGATACAAAGCAACATATATATATATATAGGGGCATACACAAGTGATTACTCGAGCCATAAGTTATATTTAGTGATCAATTAAGTGCTAGTTGCGATGAAAAAAGATCATTTAAGTATCGAGTTATTATTAAAAGTGATCACTTAAGTATCACTTGTGATTAAAGTGAATACTTAAGTGTCAAGTTTTTTACAATGTGATCAGTTAAGTATCAATTTTTGTGTAGGTTTCCTCTAAAAATTGTACTAGCCACCAGTCGCCACCGCCGCCCACCACCGACAACTGCCGGCCACCACCACCACCAGCCACATTAGGTACCTCAGCCACCACTTCAAGCCACCACTAGTCACCATTGTGCTAGTGGTGTGCTACTGCAGGTGGTGTTGGTGTAAGCTTGCACCAACATCGCCTAATGCAAGATGTGCACACTGCATACTTGCAGTAAGTGTAACACGAGCCCTCAACCCCACCATAGACCCTCCACCAGCCACCACAAGCTACCATGTGACATCCGGAATTTCCATATTTATAATTATGTAATATTCGAAAATTTGTGTTATGATAATGATATTTAGATTTTGAGCGAAGTATTATTTACCTTAGTATTCAAACAAGCATGGAGACTTTATTCAAATTTGTAAACTTTGTGGGATGCGGCCGGCAATTTTCGTAAAAGTAAATTGTCTCGAGCTCGACATGTGAATCGAATTATGTATACGCTAATAATATAATTGTATTAATTAAATTACTATCATCTTACTAGTTAACGGTTATTATTAATTGTGTTAATTATGTTAGAAAAGGATGATTTCGTTCTGCCCACTACATTTCCTTTGCAAGGTTTATTAATTAAAAATTTAAGTGCCACTTGTCCTCATATTATGTATTTCATGGCCATGTGTTCTTACAACATAATATTTTGTGGTTAATTTTTTTTACATTTAAACTAAATAATGACTCATATAAGATGACTCATTTTTCCCTTGCATTTTCCTTGGCCACGTGCAAGGGCTTGCCTTGCATTTGTGCCAGATCAAGCTAAAGATGTACATGCAATTTTACACCTTTACACCTAACAATGAGAGAAAATCAATTTATCTGAATTAATTTTAACAAAATTTATTTTACCTCGTTAAAGAACCCATTTTTGTTCATTCAAAAACTCAAACGGAAGCTTCAAGTGTTATTTTCCACTTTTCAATCCAAGAATTTGGAGAGCAAAGCTTCATATTCAAGAGTGACAAGGGTGGTGAAAGAAATTAGTGGTTTGTGGTTTGTGTTTGTTCGAGATAAGTGTAATTTCTAGTATTAAGTTAGCTTAATTCTACTTAGTTACTTCTATCTTGATTGGTTGGGTGAGAGGTGAAGTCTTGATGTGAGTATGGTGGTTGTCAAGTGGCTTGATAATTTTTGCAAGTTCGTTCTGCCTTACTTTGGTTCATTCTAGTTCATTCTGTGTGATTCTAGATATTTACAACTTGCTCATTTTGCTATATTTGTCTTGATAACTTATTGCATGCTTGTTCGGTATCTTTCTACCTCATTTTAGGTAGTTAGAATATGACTGTTATGCTATCTTTGTCTTGGTAACCCATTACATGTTCGTTCTGCTTCTTTCTACCTCATGTTAGGTAGTTAGAATATGGTCATTCTGGTATCTTTACCTTGATGACTAATTACATGTTTGTTTTGCTTATTTCTACCTCATTCTGGGTAGTTAGAATCTGGCCATTATGTTGTATTTGTCTTGATAATCCATTGCATGTTCGTTTTGCCTCTTTCTATCTTATTCTAGGTAGTTGAAATCTAGCCGTTCTGCCATCTCTGTCTTGGTAACCCATTGCGTAGCATTCAACTAGCATAAGAAAAAGGCATGTGAAGGTAATGGCAGATAGCACTAGTTCTTTTGCGTCATAAGATTTGATTTGAGCGGTTCGGCCAGCTTTTGAATAATAAGTAACCAGAAAAAAAAGAAGGATAGATTGTTGTCACCCTATCAAACAACAACAGTTGGTGGAGTATCAATTCATTGAATTATTGAAAGGAACATTTGAGATCGAAAGTTCAAATGTATAAAGAATACTGCTACTTGGACATCTAAAACTACAGGCGACCTGCCCTAGGATGTGTCAATTCCATGGCAGAAACCTAGTACCAAACATGGAGGTCTCAGTTACAATTGATCTGCAACTAGCCTGGACATGAGCAATGGAAAATAACATACATATCTATGATTTGATTTCCACAAAAGCTCTTTTTGGGAATTGGGCGATTCATTTTTGAGGCTGGAATCAAGAACCGAATCCATTACACTTGGCCAATGCCTTTGCAACAAACCATGGCTCAAGAGCTGAACCTCTGATTCCAATTGAAAGTACTTGAGTAAAGCGATCCATGGGAGAAGTAGGAGGGGGCTTAATCTGCAAATTAAGTGTCAAACAGAATCAAGTCAATCAATCCATCCGTGTCCAATGCAATCAACTAAGCACACTAAAAGAAAACTGACGATCAAAAACCAAATTTCATGCTAACATTAATCGGAAAACCTGAAGAAAATTTTGAAATTACTGCATCTCAGAGTCAAAAATTTCCATACATGGTCATTTCACGTGAATAATATGTAAGCGAGCTCTCAATCTCTTCGACCAGAAACCAATTCAATTTATCCTTGGCTCGCGCTTCCTGGAGCGACTAAGACAATGCTGGCATTTACTAAAAAATTGACTGCATTCTCTGCGCAGGGAACTATAGACTCTCTTACCACATGGAGAGCAACAACAACCGGAATTCCAAAACTGACCTTACCGTTGATCACATCGGCATCGAAATTGCAGACGACGTCAAGCGTGCTCTCAATCTGTGCCTTCAAGAACCGGGCCGACACGAGTTTCGACTTCCTCAACCAGTAGTGTTCGACCATGCGGCCCTTGTCTAGGCCAGGTTCGCAATCGTGCCCTTCCCCAACTCCTCCATTGCCTTGAACACGACCTAGAACTGAGGCTCTATCTCCTCCACGAACTCATCCGTCAACCCGATTCAGCTCACGTCCAAGGAAAAGCCCTAGCTTCGGTGCTGGTGTAGCCAGTCCATGTACCTTGTCCACAGCGAGCAAGAATCCTTCTCCAGCCCTCTAGCCTGCGCCTCTCCTTCTTCGCCACGTCATCGTCCCTACCCAGGTCCATCGAGATCTCCCTCGCGACCGATTGGGCCAGCGACAGGGACAACACCCAGTTGACGGCGAGGAGCCTAGTGCCACTCGAAAACGAGACCAAGGCCGCCTCCCTCTTGTCAAAGGCCGACGGCTTCGTGGCAGAGGATGGCGACGTCTTTGGCTTGAGGGAGGGGGAGGACGAGTAGATGCTAGAGATGGAGGACGCAATCAGTGACGGCAACGGCAACTCAAAGTCGGAGTTGATGACGAGTTCGTCGAAGGGAGGTAATCGGACAGAGGCCCAGAAGTTGCCAAGAGACCAACGCGAGCACAAACCTTATGCTCGATCTCCGTATTCGAAACAGTCGGAGGTGAAGGGGGTCAGGAACCAACTACTGATATTGCTAGTATGAGTACCTAGAGGGGAGTGAATAGGTGCCTAAACAATTTATCGATATACGGAAGCGATTCTTAGCATATGATAGAAAGTAAATTCTCTCTTAATTAACAAAATGAAATACGATCGAGGTAGAGAGAGTGAGGAAGAGAAAATTGAACATAGGATTTATAGTGGTTCGGCTTATTTCAAGCCTACGTCCACTTTTCCGCACCGACAGCCCCACCTACTGGATTTCACTATGATCAAAAGAGAAGTTACAGCACAGCTTTGCCTTGATTCCACAGTGTAGATGTTCTACCACACCTTCTCAAGGTCTCTCACAAATATAGACTCTCTTTTTGTATACAAGTATTCGCTCAAAGGATTTATCTAAACAAATAGGAGCTTCAGACTTTGGAATTCTTCTATCGCGCACACCTTGAACAACTAAGACAGTCTTCCTTATATACTCCTTTATGCCATCATACCCGTTGGCACTTACCAAAGGAATTCCTCCAATCTACCCGTTGGACGGAATCAATTAGGAAGATTGTTCAAACTATAAAAGGAACGTGTTGATAGCCCATCAATCCTGTTCGCCCATACAATCGATCTCGGTTTCCATAAGCGTAACCTTCCAATAATATTTAGGCAATCACCGGATCTTCAATTATCGAGTCAATCTTCGATCAATCAAAGGACTCCGTTATGTCTTCTCCAGCCACGAGATCTTCTCCGAGTTGATAAGGTCAAATCCTCAACGAAACATTCAGTTCTCGGGATAACCTTTCTTCAACGGATTAGAGATTGTCAATGAGGATAGAGTTTGAGTCTTGAGTCCGGCTGTCCTGAGGTCTTCGGACTTTAAATAGCAGAGTCCGCAAGCCTTCAAACTAGATCGATAGAAACGTTTTGTCAACTTCAAAACACTTCAAGAAGATTTCTCCAACAATCTCCCCTTTTTGATGGTGACAAAAACTTTCCTGCAGATTTGGATATCTTTGACCTGCAAAACATTCCTCAAACACATATGCATATCTTATAGAAATAAATGACTAACAGAATAACGCTAGAATCTGCAACCACAGAAAATAGGTTAGTCTAGTATATGATTAAGCCATTCATAAGATATCAATATTGGTTAATAGAAGCAGTCAAGTCCAAGTCTAGTTCGAGTTCTCATCCGGACACAAAACAAAGTCAAACAGTTCAAACCATAAACCTCAAAACAATCCAACAAAAAAAGTTTAATGAAAAGTTTTTGATCAAATCTTGCATCTCTCCCCCTTTTTGTCATCATTAAAAAGGATGAGATGAAGTTAAGATTGCTTGGGAACGCTGACAAGCTGGAAATCTTCCATAGACTGAACGATGCCTTCTAGCCTCTTAAAGTCTTCCTTCAGTTGCGCAATCTCCTCACTTTTGGCATTGGACTTATTCTGAATAGAGAGGGCTTGCATTTTATCATTCAATGAACAGGAAGAAGCTTGACCTTCATTCTTCAAGCTTTGAACTTCGCATCCCAAGGCATAAATCTGACCTCGCATCTCCAAGAGAATATCCATGATTCTCGCGAAAATTTGCTCCATTATCGGTCCGAGTACTTGCTTCGCTCGATCTGATGGAGTAAATGCAGACGATGGTAGATCAGCATAATCTTGCAGATTTGGCGATGACACTTCATGACCTTCTTCTGAAACCGAGATGCATAAACATCCTCTAGGTCCGCCGGTGAGCGACGACTCCTTCACTTGCATCAAGACATGAAGACTTCACTCCTTTCTCCCGATCTCCCCCTCGTTTCATGCCTACAGGTGGAGAAGAGTGTTCCTCATGTTCTCCTTCTTCTCTTCTTTCTTCTTCCTCGGTCTTTCCTCCTCTCGTTTCTTTTTCAGCTTCTAATTCTTCCTCGCTTCCTTCTCCTCTGCTTCTTTTGTCATTTGTTCCGAGTCTTGCTGTGGAACAGGACGACTTAAATTCTTTAAGGCCAATGCAGAGAGGTGATGTCTTCCTCATCATCTTCATCCTCTACGAGGAGAGCTCTTCTTTTCTTGGATGGAGCAACCATGGGCTCCTTCCCTTTTCTTTAGCTGCAGAAGATATTTGATGAGATTTTGCATGAGTCTTCTCCTTGAATTTCTCCAACTCCTTGCTCAGTTCTTTCAGACGCATTTTGGTGACCATTTTCAGACCTACCACCATATGATCGCATGGTCGAACACAAAGGATTTGTGGAGGCTGAATATTCAGATGTTTGAATAACTTCGTAACAAGGCTTGGATAAGGGAGTTGACTCTCTGTCCTTCATCATTGCTCTATACATGTGAAACATCACAAGTGTGAGGGAGAGAAAACCTTTTTCCAAAAAGAATGGCATACATCGGCTTGGCCTCGAACTTGAGACATCGGGCCTTGGAAGTTGATTTCGGTCGGAGGCAATTAATCACAATCTTGTGAAGCAAGATGTTGAATGCACCCATCCTTAAGTAGGTGATCTTTTCATCTGTTCTCCTATCCTTCACTAGTTCAAGTGTGGCCCGAGCAAAGGAAACTTTGTTTGTTTGATATCTTCCTCTTTCGACTTCTAACACATCTGCTAGCATGTTCATTTCCACAACATAGTCTTGGTCTTTTACGCTGAAAGAGAATCTATTCGCATCCAAAAAGCTTAGATTTGAATAGAAATATGCAGTTAATTCAGCATATGCCTCTCAGAGTCGAGCGAACTTTTCAAGTTGAAGATAACTGAACTTTTCCTTAAGTTCACATTCACTGCATCCAAAAAATCAAAATCCACACTCCTAGGTTTATTACCCCACGCTTCAGCAATTTTGAGTACAGATCCTTTTGCTCCTTTGATCTGAACAAATCTCCCCTTTTTCCTTGATTTTCAACCGCAACACCCATCTTTGGTTGAAATTGACTGTATAATTTATCATCATCATTCCCATCCACAGGATTCGGCCCCTAGTCACGAGGATCACTTGGGATATTTGCAAGGGTTTCCTCACCACCCTTTTCGAGCAATTCCCAAACTTTCCATTTTTTTCAGAAAAATATATTCGTTCCCATGTCCTTTTCTTTAAGGAAATCATCAATGTATTTCAAAGGAGTACGAATTCCTTTTAGGGCACGATATAACCGGTAAATATAAGCGGGCTTTTGAACTCTTACGAGTCTCGCATCCTTGATGATTTCTTCCCCGTTGTTGATGATCAACTCCTTGAGGACTAGATGGAGGAGAATGACGCTGTTGAGAATGTTGTGGGCTCGCTTGCTGGGAGTCACTTCATCTTCGTAAGATCGAAGTGCGTAGGCCCCTCACTCATCCGCCGTGGTCCCCGCTTGCGATTCTTGAGGACTTTCTTGAAGATGACATCTTTCTCAGTTTTTGGAAGATTCCTTGCTTGACTTTCCCAGGAAAGATGACAACTCTTTGAGGATTGAGCGAAGAAGACAAACGGGAATGGAGGATCGATGCTTTCTAGGGTTTTTGAGAGAAAAGTGAAGAGGAATCGACAGCTGCACGATCGGTTAAAAAGAAGGGTAAACGAACCGTCACAAAGGAAATAAAAATATGCCTTTTCAAAATAACTGTCTTTATCCGCAAAAAATAGCTATTTCAAAAATAACTTCCCTTTTGAAAATGAAGCGATGCAATATTTACGTCAATTAAATATAGCAACAATTTAAACACAGTCTGACGATCGTACCTTTTCAAGATAAGATTCAAGGGAGAAAAACTTACAGTCTGACGGACGTACCAAGACTATCTTTCAGATAAAGTCTTGTAAGTCTGAGTCTGAAAATCTTTAGACTTTGATATCCTCAAACCTCAAAATTTTGAGTCTGGACCGTATAGACTCAAATTGATTTTTCTCCAAAGGCTTTGTGAATATATCAGCCAGTTGATTCTTTGAGTCAACAAATTGAATTGAAACATCTCCATTTTGAACATGATCTCTAATAAAGTGATGTCAAATCTCTATATGCTTTGCTCTTGAGTGGAGAATTGGATTTTTGGTGAGGTTGATAGCGCTGGTGTTGTCGCAATTGATCTCCGTGCATGAGTCTTCAATTTCAAAGTCTCTTAGCTGTTGTTTTATCCATAGAATTTGCGAACAGCAGCTTCCTCAGGGCTACATACTCTGCTTCGTTGTTGAAAGAGACACGGTGCTTTGTTTCCTTGAAAATCAAGACATTGTCCTGCTTCCAAGCAACGGCAAGTTCCCAAGTGCTTTTTCTATCAACTCGCAACCGGCCAGATCTGCGTCGAATATCCCGGAAGATTAAAGTCTCCCTTCTTAGGATACCAAAGACCTATGCTTGATGATGAAGCTACGTATTTAATGATGCGTTTCGCAGCACTGAGATGGGATTCTCTAGGATCTGATTGAAACCTTGCACAGATGCAAACACTCAACAAAATGTCAAGTCTAGAAGCAGTAAGATAAAGAAGTGAACCAATAATGCTCCTGTACAGCTTTTGATCAACTTTCTTTCCTTCTTCATCTTTGTCTATCTTCAAAGAACTTGACATCGGTATGTCGGTCTTTTTGCACTTCTCCAGTCAAATCTTTTGACAAGATCATTAACATATTTTTCTTGATAAATAAAAGTTCCTTCCTTCAATTGTTTTATTTGAAGACCAAGAAAGAATGTTAACTCTCCCATCATACTCATTTCAAATTCATCCCGCATAGACTTAGAAAATTTCTTGCACATATTTTCATTTGAAGATCCGAAAATAATGTCATCCACATATATTTGAACAAGTAAGAAAATTTTGATTTCCTTTTTGATAAATAAAGTCGTATCTACTTTACCTTTAACAAAACCACTTTGTATTAAAAACTTACTTAATCTGTCGTACCAAGCTCGAGGTGCTTGCTTTAAACCATACAAAGCCTTTTCAGTCCGAAGACCGAGTCCGGCTTCTTTGGGTCTTCAAACCCTGGTGGTTGTTCCACATAAACTTCCACATGGATAAATCCATTTAGGAAGGCGCTTTTGACGTCCATTTGGAATAACCTGAAATTCTTATAACAAGCAAACGCAAGTAATAGTCGAATAGCTTTTAACCTTGCTACTTTTTGGAGCGTAAGTCTCATCATAGTCTATTCCTTCTTCTTGCGTATATCCCTTGGCCACGAGTCTTGCTTTGTTTCGTCACGACTTTTCCTTTCTCATTCATCTTGTTTCGAACACCCATTTAGCTCCAATAACAGTTTTACCTTTTGGTTTGGATGTCAATTCCCGTTATCATTAATGCTGAACTGTCTCGAGCTCTTCTTGCATAGCTTCAATCCAGCTTTCATCAGATAAAGCTTCTTCTATGCTTTTTGGTTCAATTTCAGAAACAAGAGCTACAGCACTAGACTCTTCTCGCCTTTTGGATCTGGTGCGAATTCCTTCATTAATTTCGCCGATCATAAGATCTTTTGGATGACTGGACTTATGCTTCCAGTTACTTGTTGATTTGTCTGTTTGATGATCTCTCTCTTTGATTGAATCTTCACGAACATCCCGATGCTGGTTTTCCAGTCCGAGATGCTTCTTGAGTTGTAAGCTTTGGAAGGTCGGAGCGCGAGTTCGACTCTTCTTGATGAGTCGACTTGATTCATCTTGTGTTGAGTCTTGAAATTTGACATTCATTGACTCCTCCACGACCCGCTCTTCTTGTTATAGACTCTGAAGGCTTTGCTTGATGAAGAATATCCAAGGAAGATACCTTCATCTGATCTTTCTTCAAACTTACCAACTCGATCTTTTGCATTTTTCAATATAAAACATTTGCAACAAAATACATGAAAGTATGAAACAATAGGCTTCTTATCTTTGAACAATTCATAAGGGGTTTTCTCTAGAATAGGTCTTAAGAAGACTCTATTGATGATATAACAAGCTGTTGAAACACTTCAGCCCAAAATCGTGAAGAAATCTTGTTTTCTATTAAAAGAGTTCTAGCCATTTCTGAAGAGATCTGTTTCTTTCTTTCCACAACTCCATTTTGCTGAGGAGTATATGGAGAGGAGAACACATGATTAAAGCCAGATTCATCACAAAATTTTGTAAAATCTTGATTTTCAAATTCACCTCCATGATCTGTTCTTATACAAGAGATAACACATCCTTTTTCATTTTGAACCTTTTTAGCAAACTTTTCAAAATACGAGAAGGTTTCGACTTATTTGCAAGGAAATATACCCAAGTAAAACGGGAGTAATCGTCCACAATTACTAGGCAATATTTCTTACCTCCAATACTGTGTTCTGGTCGGTCCGAAGAGATCCATATGCAGCAACCGTAGTACATGATTAGTAGTGACATGATTTATTGGCTTAAATGAATTTCTTACCTGTTTTCCTGAATACATGGAGTACATGGATCGTCTTTTGATAAGGTAATCTGGGTAGTCCTCGAACAAGCTATTTTGATGAGATTTTGGCTAATCGCTTCATGTTGATATGACCAAGCTTTCTGTGCCATAAGCTTGCTTCGTCTTGAATTGAGATAAAACATTGCAATTCATTTGGTTTCACATCCAGAATATAGATGTTTCCATGTCTACGACCCATGAAAGACTGAGTAGAGTCTTTACTGATTCCAGAGCATATTCCTTCTTGAAAGAAGATCTTGAAACCAGTATCACACAGTTGACTAATGCTGAGAAGATTGTAATTGAGTCCTTCCACTAAGGAAACATTACTTATTGTGAGATTTCCAATTTTCACAGTTCCAAATCCCACAATACTTCCTTTGTTGTTTCCTCCAAATGAAACTTTTCCACCATTTACTTGAGCAAGCTTTATGAAACATTTTGAGTCTCCTGTCATGTGTCTTGAGCATCTACTTTCAAGATACCACTTTACCTTTCTCTTGACGGTGACCTGCATTTAAAAAAAGAGTCTCAAGCTTTCTTTGGTACCCAAACTTTCTTGGGTCCTTTGGTGTTAGTAACATAAGCGGTATTAGCCCATATTTTCTTAACAGGTTTCCAAACCATAGGACACTCTTTTTCAAAATGATCCCGACTGTTACATTTTGAACATTTTAGAGCATTTCTACCTACAGATTTAACAAAAACTTTCTTGAAGTGATTTTTGTAAACCTCACTCGAGAGTCTTTTCTTAATTCTTTCTTTTACTTTAGGAAAATCAATCAAGGGAATTGTTTCTTCTTGTCATACCTAGACCGGACTTATTGAAGTAAGGTCTTTGTGCTGAAAGAATTTTCTCAAGTTTTTCAGACCCTATAGAAAATTTCTTTGATATATTTGATAAGCCTGTTTTTAAAAAGGCATTTTCTTTTAAAAGATTATCTTCATTTTCTTTAAGATTGGAAACAGACAAGTCTAGACTTTGAACTCTTTTCTCGCTAAAATATTTTCCTTTTGTTTTAGAGCTGAGTTTTCTTTTTTTCAGTTCGGAAATTCTTTTGAGAGAAGTCTTAAGACTAAAGCATAGTTCATCAATATATTTAGAAACTTTGACAGGAATTTTAAAATTACTTGCCTCAAATTCACTGCATCGAGTCGATTCAGTCTAAGTCTCCGATTGTGTCATCGACATAGATTGGCATATTTATTATCACTTTCTTCACACTCGTGTCACTCCAGTTTCGGCTTTGAGAGCTTTTCGAAATTTTTCAGCTTTTCCTTTCTTCTTCTTGAAGAGAACAATTGGGTCTCGATGTGTCCCTTTTTCTTACATTCAAAGCAGACTATGTCTTTGTTTGGTTCTTATCATCAATGTACTTGGTCATTTGTCTTTGAAAGCTTTGTTTCTTTGAGTTGAACCTTCTTCCTTTTCTATTCAGTTTTCTGAATCTTCTTATCATGAGAGCAAGCTCCTCATCGTCTATATCTTCTTCGAATCTGTATCATCGAATCATCAATTGATTTTAATGCAATGGATTTCTTACCTTTTGGATCTTCATCTTCATTGATCCGTTCCACTTCATAAGATTGAAGAGTTCCAATTAGCTCGTCGACGATAGAGGCATAATTCTCTGCGTCTCTCTTATCGAAGTCTTTATGTGATTCCAATCCTCGGAGAGTCCACGCAGTAGCTTGTTTACCTTCATGGGATCGAAGTTGGTTGACCTTGATTTTCAAGACCATTTACAATATCTCAGTAAAACGACTAAACATGTCAGATATTGATTCTCCTGGTTTCATTCTGAAGGCTTCGTATTGACTGAGAAGAATGTTGATTCTTGTTTCCTTCACTCGATCTGTTCCTTCATAAGTGATATGCAATCTGTCCCAAACTTCTTTTGCTGTACCACAAGAAGATATTCTATTA
Source organism: Eucalyptus globulus (assembly GCA_014182545.1). Classification (NCBI taxonomy): domain Eukaryota; kingdom Viridiplantae; phylum Streptophyta; class Magnoliopsida; order Myrtales; family Myrtaceae; genus Eucalyptus; species Eucalyptus globulus. Next base: position 36,541,061 of record CM024725.1, on the reverse strand, counting down.
TATTCAGTTGGTGATAAAGCACAATATAAGGAGTAAATTGCTTTTGCATCGAGTGTTTGTCTCTTGATTATTTCTTCCCGAGACATTCCGCTGGTTTCTTCAGATTTCTTTTCCTCTTTCAAAGACCGATGCAAAGTGGTAGGAGTAATTCCTTTTTCTACAACGTCCCATTCTAGAGGATCCTTTGATCGTAGGAAAGCTTTCATCTTGTTCTTCCGATGTTGTAATCCTTTCCATCAAAGCGGGGTGGTCTGGTATTGCTTTGCCCTTCCATCATCCCCGGTGCTAGCATACTAGCCATGGATCTTTTACTATGAAGTAAAACACTTCAAATAAAGTAAGTACACAACGAGCTCGATACCAATTGATATTGCTAGTATGAGTACCTAGAGGGGGTGAATAGGTGCCTAAACAATTTATCGATATACGGAAGCGATTCTTAGCATATGATAGAAAGTAAATTCTCTCTTAATTAACAAAATGAAATACGATCGAGGTAGAGAGAGTGAGGAAGAGAAAATTGAACACAGGATTTATAGTGGTTCGGCTTATTCCAAGCCTACGTCCACTCTTCCCGCACCGATGTGCCCACCGGCTGGATTTTACTATGATCAAAAGAGAAGTTACAGCACAGCTTTGTCTTGATTCCACAGTGTAGATGTTCTACCACACCTTCTCAAGGTCTCTCACAAATATAGACTCTCTTTTTGTATACAAGTATTTGCTCAAAGGATTTATCTAAACAAATAGGAGCTTCGAGACTTTGGAATTCTTCTATCGTGCACACCTTGAACAACTAAGACAAATCTTCCTTATATACTCCTTTATGCCATCATACCCGTTGGCACTTACCAAAGGAATTCCTCCAATCTACCCGTTGGACGGAATCAATTAGGAAGATTGTTCAAACTATAAAAGGAACGTGTTGATAGCCCATCAATCGTGTTCGCCCATACAATCGGGATCTCGGTTTCCATAAGCGAACCTTCCAATAATATTTAGGCAATCACCGGATCTTCAATTATCGAGTCAATCTTCGATCAATCAAAGGACTCCATTATGTCTTCTCCAGCCACGAGATCTTCTCCAGTTGATAAGGTCAAATCCTCAACGAAACATTCGTTACGGATAACCTTTCTTCAACGGATTAGAGATTGTCAATGAGGATAGACTTTGAGTCTTGAGTCTGGCTGTCCGGAGGTCTTCAGACTTTAAATAGCAGAGTCTGCAAGCCTTCAAACTAGACTGATAGAAACGTTTTGTCAACTTCAAAACACTTCAAGAAGATTTCTCCAACAACTACGACTGGCGAAGCTCTTGGAGGAGGCGACGCGCCAGAAGTAGATGACCAACGAGTCCTTTTGGGGAGGCGAAGGCGAAGGTAGAGGCAAAATGGGTGGGATGCATCAAGAAGGAAACAGAGGAAGTGCAGCTCATTCTCTGTCTGCTCTTCCACGAGGACAGAGAGAGAGAGAGAGAGAACCCAGAAAATTCAAGTGAGGAGAGAGAAATTTTAAGCGGGAGTGTTGCGCATTTATTATCCATTGACATGTCCTTTCTTCTGCCAGCCGAGAGTTATTTGGGAGAGAGTGAGAAGAGGAGGAGAGAGAAAGAAGCGCTGAGTTGAAGAGCAGAAGATGGAGAGAAGGGAGACCAGACGTGGTGGGCCCGGATGATAGGTGTCGAAGCGTGAATGAATCAAAGCACAAATGAGGTAACACCGTTAAGGTATGCAATATTTTCTCCTACAAAGTAGTGCAGTGCAATGTGAAGTAACAAGGAAAGTCAAGTATGAAGTACCCAATATCCTTTTCACCAAGGGTATCTCTATTGATATCCCACTGGACCAGACAAGCAAGTCATTCAATGTCCTTCACAAAATGCATGGACAAGCAAGTCATTCAACGTCCTTGACAAAATGCATGGAAAAGTGACTGTGCGGTCAGCTTATCGTTTTTTAAAAAGGTATCCTTTTTACCAAATGTATCTCTATTAATATCCCACTAGACCGGACAATCAATTCATTCAATGTCCTTGACAAAATGCATGGAAAAGTGACGGTGCGGTTAGCTTATCGTTTTTCAAAAAGGTATCATTTTCACCAAGGGTATCTCTGTTGATATCCTACTAGACCGGACAAGCAAGTCATTCAATGTCCTTGACAAAATGCCTGGATAAGCAAGTTATTTAATGTCCTTGACAAAATGCATGAAAAAGTGACGCTCCAATTAGCTTATCGTTTTTTAAAAAGGGAATTAAATATGTAACGCAGTCGTGTAGATTGCACTTACGTCCACTGTCATGGGGACCGAGGTCAAGCTTTCAAGAGAGTACCAATCATGAAGGTTCACACCTAGTTGTCCTCTAGCGACCGAGTAGAAAATATTGGCTGAGTTTTACACTCCACATAGGCGTAGGGTAAGACCATTCAGAAGTCGACACGTGGCTCCACGTAGGTGATGGAGTCAGAGGTTCAAAATTTGCGCTCGCCCTCCTCTGCTCTCTCTCCTGTAGACGTGGGGCCCACCACTCTAACGCGCTCTCCTCTGCAGACCGTGTCGACTCATCCTCATCCTCTCTCTCTCTCTCTCTCTCTCTCTCTCTCTCTCTCTCCGTTATCTGTTCCGTTACGGGGAGAACAAAACTCACAGGTGCGCTTCCATTTGCTCTTCCTCTGCTCTCTCTCCTCCGCTGGTTGCTTCCATCCCCCATCCTGACGCCGACGCTATCCCAAGGTTCTTGGCGAACAAGGAATCTGGTGCCATTCAATTCACGATTTTTACAAGACATCTTTACAAGACATCTAAAGCATAGAAGAAACCAAACCTATCTCTCTTATCACCTTTTTCTTTATTCCCAAACCCCTCCTTATCATATCACCGGAAAAGCGAGGCATCTTTTAAAAATGATTATACCTTTTTTTTGGCATCAATGGTGCAATGGTATAAATAATACCCATTTTCCCAAATGAAGAGGTTGCGGATGGATAGTCATAAATAATACTCTCTTTTTTTCCAAATGAAGAGGTTGTGGATCTTTTTAAAGTATGGCACAATAAAATTGTCAAATTATGTTGGATGTCATGCCGTAACTCTTATCTTCTTGATGCAAGAGACAAAATCTTAGCTGACCTAACTTGTACTATCGTTAAAAAAAAAAAAAAAAAAAACTTGTATTGTCGTACGAGTAAAAAAATGTATTATTATTATTTATTTATTTTTTTGGTAAGGTAAGAATATATTGAGCTTTAATTAAACTATACAAAAGGTCAAGGCACCAACCTAAGCACCAAAAACTTACACTCATAATGACAAACTAGTCAAAACTAGTGGAAGGGTGCCGAGAAAACACCAACAGCCGTTAACAGAAAGCAGCAGAACAGCCAAACAGAAGCTAGAACAGCCTAAACAACGGCCGCAAACTAACTAATCACCAAAAAGGATCCTCCACCCAGAGGCAGCTACAAGGAGGAAGAGAGGACCCAGACATCAGCCCGCAGGAGCCCCCACACCAGCGACAGCAACCTCCAAGGACTGAACTGGCCCCCCATTCGTACCACAGCCACAACAGCAAGACCTCCCAGGAAAGGCAATAACAACCACACCTTCGCCTCAAGAGATATACAAGCCACAAGAGAGGATGGTGCCCAACTCAAGAAGAGCGGAACGAAGAAGACTCCTGCAGCAGCATCAACAGCCAAGAAACAAAGCGTTAAAGAGGAGGCTCCGGGACCCTGAAGAGAAAATGGACGGGTCAATTCCCCAACTGCGCTGAAACCTCCTATTTCGTGATTATTATAAAAAATGTATTATTAATTATTATAAAAACGGCAAATAAAACGCCTTAATTATAAAGGATCAGAATGTATTAGTTTGTATTGGTTTGAGCATTTTTAGGTACGTCCCTTGCTTTTAAGCTAACAAACAGTCAAGATAAAAGCTCTCCGACATTTTTTTTGTTCCTATTTTCTAGTTGGAATCGGGCTCAATTGTCTCAATTATGAAGAGAAAATCCACTGTCTTTATCAATTTTGTTTGAATTTGAATTGGTGCTTTTTAGCTGGTCTTAGGCATTAGAATCTACAAAAAGCGGACCGGAGAAGATCGGAACAATTTACCATTTTTGGGCAGGCAATAGAGGACAAGGGACCACGGCAGAAGTATGACTAGCTATTTTGCAAACTTGTCGTGGCTGAGTTGATCAATCTGAAATCTAAGCAATGGAATGTACGTAAGCTATCAATAATTTTTTAAGAGAATCTAGTGCACGAAATTTTCGGTGTTCCACTTAGCCCGATTGCAGGAACTGATAAGCAGGTATGGACTATGAATAAATCGGGATCTTACTTAGTCAAAAGTGGATATAACAAAATTTATACAGCAGACACCCACAACAACAAAAACCAGGCCTCCACATTATACCAGCCTCTAAAAACACTATAAAATATGGCATATTCATACTCAGCCGAAGATCAGATTTTTCATGTGGAGTTGATGCAAACCCGATCTGCCCCGTATGCTATCGAGCGTTGGAAACTCTAGAGCATCTCTTCATCTTGTGCAACTAGATGAAAGATATATGATCAGATCCGAGACTTAAAATTGATTCCTCCCCTCGGCATCTAACTAGAATCGACAAATGGATACTAGATATTCTCATCGAAGGCTGTGACCCATCGTCAAAGGAGCTGCTTGCTAGGACCCTTTGGTTAATCTGGAAGGAGCGAAATACTATGGTCTTCCAAAACCGGCCACCGAATCCAAGGGATATAATAGAAGCAGGACGTGTAGAAAACAAACTATTCAGAAGGTGGAACCCAAAAACGAGAAATCAAAGAATAAAGGTAACCGAGCTACCTTTGTGATGGGTTCCACCTGAGAAGGGATTCCTGAAATACTATGTCGATGGCTCATGGTCCGGCGAATCACTTGAGGGATCCGTAGTTGGAATCTGCAGGAACTCCGAAGGCATTGTCACCGATGGGTTTGGCCATGAAAGCTCACGCCTCTTCAGCACATGCAATCGAAACCCTAGCCCTCCGTGCGGTTTTGTCGAGGTTGGCAGAGACACACAAACTGAAGACTTTAGTTGACTTGTGCGTGAAAGTGGAAGTGGTTATCGATAGCTTATCAACCATGGAGCGCTTATCAGGCCAGATTGAAAGCCCATGGACTGTGCGGACGATTATTAAAGACTGAAAAATTATTTTGGCCCGACTCGATAGAATTTCAATTAGGTGCGAGCCCCGCGATTCTAATCTGACTATGGATCGGGTAGTCAAAGCCCATCGGAAAAATCAACTCCCAGTTAATTGGCTAACTAAGCCCCCTCGCCAACTATGGGATTTATCACCGACCAAAAAAAAAAAAAAAAAAAAACTGTGGGATTTATTATGTATTGATTCGAACTTTGTTGCGCGCTTCTTTCGTTGTTCAGTAATGAAAGTTATTTCTTTGACAACAAAAAAGAAAAAAATCAAAGAATTTAGAGTGATGTTTTGCTATTGCACAAGGCAGAATAATGGTTACGCGTGGGATTTGAACTTCAAATAGTCATTGAGGTCTCGTGACCGTAAACTCAACCCTAGAAGTAGTAGAGTCAAGGGAAAAAAGACAAAAACTAGTTTATGGTCATAGTTTTCAGATGTTCGTGTGTAGAAGTTTTGTAAATGTGATTTTATTCTTTTGTAGAAGTTTGAGCATTTGTCATCAAAGAAGAGTGTTAAGTGTGGTGGGGATTCCTTATAAGTTTAGAAGCAAAGCTACAAGTAGAAGGAAGCATCTTCAAACATTGTAACATCTCAAGATGTTAGTTTATGTCGGTTTATACATGGGATTTGATGAAAGGGTTATTTAATTGGTTTTTGCAAAGGGACAGCTTGGTGGAATAGTATTAGGGGAAGTGACTTCCCAAGACTTTGTGGGAAGAGATTTTTATTATCAATGGGTGTTACAAATGGAATGAGGGATTCTGTTACAAGGGAGATAGGAAATTCATTAAGCTGTTCATTTCATGAAAAAATAACTTTTAAGAAAATATTTTTCAAATTTTCCAACAGCCATCTTACAAAAAATGAATTAATTACGGAAAACATTTTCTGTCAACGACTCAACGGACAAAGTCTTCTAAAACAAAGGAAAATTAGTCTTCTAAAACAAAGGAAATTGATTTTTACTTTTCAAGTTCTCACTCACTGTCTCTTATTCAACGCTCTTGTGCAGTCCAGGCACTTCCCTATTTCTTTTTTGGTCTTATAAAAAAGTCGAATTTTTAATCTTTTTTTCTTTTTTTTTCTTTCTTTCTCGACGAGTCGTTGGCCGCGGCAAATATTGACTAACATCCTTTCTCACTGCTTCCAACGACAGGCCACTCTTCTCTTCTGGACCATCCGCCGCCTCAGACTTTCACAGCTGCCATTTCTTACTTCCCACCCATGACGAGAGACTTCAACACTATTTCTAGAAACTTAAAACTCTTTTACAATTCGTCGGTAGAAAATATTTTTTAATGCATCCGCAAGATTGAACAGCACCAGCTCATATTCTACGCACTCTGCATTATTTATTAAGGAGAAAGCTTCGCGCGGCTTTGACCAACGAATTGAAGGAGTCAAGTATTCCTTCAGCCCTTTCCTTGATAATAGTCAGACTTGGTGTTCCTATCCTGCATCCTAAAGCTTCGCGTGGCTTTGAACAGCACCAGCTCATATGGTTATAGACATATGCTCGGAAACAAACACGTTAGCCGGCTTCACTATAACTCTGCAATCTCCATAGAGACGAGCAAAGCCTGGATCATTCTTTTTCCCGCTCTATGGAGAACGAAAGTAACCAACTTCATATATCCTTTCCGCCAGTACCGGCTCAAGGCCACATGATACCCATGATGGACATCGCCAAAGCCTTTGCAACTCGGGGCGCAAAAATCACCGTCATCACCTCCCCTGCTTTTGCGGCCATTTTTTCGAAGCAGATCAAAAGAGCCAATCAGTTGGGTTTGGAATTCCACGTCCAAACCGTCGAATTCCCATCGACTGAGGTAGGGATGCCAGAAGATTGGGAGAATACTGATGCGGTCGCTTATAGCCAAAATCTGCCCAAATTCTCTGAGGCCCTGAGCTTGCTCCGGGAACCGGTCTTGCATATCCTGAGCGACTTCCCCTGCAAGGTCCTAAGTACCAGGAAGATAGATGTGAGAAAAAAGCACTCGCAATAATGAAAGAAAACTCTAATTGTCCAATAATATAAACTATTATACTTGGGCTTAAAGTATATCACAATTTGATCATCTTTCGTCACATTTTAGCTAGGCCATTTCAAAGCACAGAGTCTATGGACCATGCTATCTTAAATATATTCAACTAAGTAACATAATTTCTCTCTTTGCTTGGAGCAGCTACTTATCTATCGAATAGAGATCAAGACTTAATTCTCTCCTGTTTTTTGTGACTATGCTTCTGCAGAGATTCAGGTGGAACTCACAGCATACAAAGTGCAACTCATGTCAATTTTATTATTCATCCAACATCACTTGAGATGCTAATTATATCTCATAAGCAACTTAACTGATCATTGGCTGTGATCTTTATTTAAGATGAGAAGCATTTCATTCGAATAGACACAAAGCAAATGGACTAACCCTACTACAAGCATATTATTATATCAATTAACTAGATTAAAACATCAGAACGTCTACACAAACCCCGACTTTCTCGGTCAAAATATGACAATTCATTGGGGTCAAATGCACTCACTGCAACAAATCAGAATGCCTCTGAACTGCTGAACTGCAACAGTAGGTAGGGAGCCAGTCCTTCAACCCAGTCGTTCCGTGTACTCTTCTCACATGCTTTACAATAACAATTTACAAGCCTTAGAAACAACCATAGAAAGACAAAAAAAGGACTTAGAGGTTTCGTTATCATTTTGAGAAAAAGCGTGATGCAAACAATTTCATTTTCATAAACAAATTTCTTTTTGTTGAAGGCAAATTCTCAAGACCTCATGGTTTTCCATCAATAATATTCACTTCCCTGCTCAATAATCTCCCTTGCAAGCATCAAATAGAAAAACTTGATTTTTGCTTACTGTAAAGGTTACGCAGGAAACACTATAACGACTATCACACGCTTGTGTTGGGAATGACTAATCCCCGAAAACCGGATTCGACACTAAATCGAGTCCCTAAATCTATGCGGAAGACGAAGCCCGGGAATTACACGTATCACCGATCGTAAAGCACACCACGAGTCGAGCGTACCTTGTTAGCCACAGATTAAACACCGCTCGCAATGGAGGAAGAGAATCCGGTCGATGAAGCCTTGAAGGGAAGAAATTGGAAGCCGTATGACTACTGTTCTTTGGGAGAGAAAACGCGGGAGAGAAGCGTACGTTGATTGTGCCCAAAGGGTGCCTTTCTCTCTCTCTCTCTCTCCTCCCTTTTATACCTATTGGAAGCCGTATGCCTAATGTGTTCTTCGGGGGAGAAAACGCGGGAGAGAAGCGTACGTTGATTGTGCCAAAGGGTGCCTTTCTCTCTCTCTCTCTCTCCTCCCTTTTATACCTTCCCCCATCCACGGGCCCTATTCCCGTGGGCCGGGCTTTTTGGGCCCAACTTGGGCGGACGGGCCAACTCAGGCCCTCTTCGGGAGAGAAAACGCGCAGGAGAGAAGCGTACGTTGATTGTGCCAAAGGGTGCCTTTCTCTCTCTCTCTCTCTCCTCCCTTTTATACCTTCCCCATCCACGGGCCCTATTCCCGTGGGCCGGGCTTTTGGGCCCAACTTGGGCGGACGGGCCAACTCAGGCCCATCTCATAAATCCATCATCTCCCACTCGCACATGGTGGTACAAAACCAACATGGGTGGACAGGCCCTACTCAGCCGATCAGAGAAAAATCCATCATAGACTTTCTCTTAACATGGTGGGCTGAACAGAATTCTCTTTTCCTCTCTTCAACATTCATACCGGTGAATAATCCGTGCGACTTTAATACTTTGAGAGCTCGTTGCCATACATCTAGGAATATATAGCAGCTCATAATGGGCATTTCACTCCGAGTAGATTTAGTATGCAGTACCCTAGATCGATCGATCACATTTATATCTCTCTTGATCTCTTTTAAACAATGATATATATATTGTATTCACAATTATGATTATCCCAAAGACAGTCATAATTGGTTAACCGTGAATGAATACAAAACTACAATGTGATTCTCCAAAATCGATCTTCCTCTTCCCTTCAAACTCTCAATTTCAGTTCAACTTGCTTTTCTAGAAATGCCCCATTAGATCGAATCAAACTCATGACCATTGGCAACATCCTAAGATAGCAAACACTAAATAGAAACATTGAGAATAAGTAAGAGTCATGAGGGGACTAAAAAATTGAGGAACTCTTTTCCTCAAGAGTCTCACACGACATAAAAAGTTGAGATCAAACTTTTGCCACTCTTATTGGTCGTCTCATGCATACGTAGTATGAAATACGTATTACGGTATTAACTCCTTTCCCATGGAGCGTATGTCTACACCTTTCAATACCGTACAGATGATAGTTCAGACATACCCAATGTCTAACTTGAGTTCACGTATCTACTCATTCACTAAATTCATCGAACTCACATCGGCATCATAGACGATAAAGTAAAATATGTGGGGTATTTTACTTTCGGACATAGTAAGAATTATGTCCTCATCTTAACACTCAGTTAAGGCAACATACATGTTTTAAGCTTGAGCTCTCGATTATCGCCTAGATAATAAGCTTAAAAACAGTCTCATCTCTATTTATCACATAGTAAATAGAGGCGATTACCCGTGTGAGTGGGCTAATCTTATATCTGTCCGACATACTTCCTAACTTAATGTAATGCACTGAGCATTAAGATGCATAAAGATCAAACAAAGATTCATAGGCATTAATGATGAATACACAAATTCATCAAATTTGAACTCTTAGGGAAATTACAATATTCAGTACATCATCCTCTACGCAATCCTAGAGATTTCACATGGCCACAAAACACATCTCTAGGTATTGGCTTTGTTATAGGATCTGCTACCATTCTATGCGTAGTATGTACTCTAAGTTCACATCCTTTCGTGCAACCATATCCTTGACAAAGTTATACTTGGTATCTATATGTTTGGTCTTACCATGATATTTTGGATCTTTGGTGTACACTTTTGCTGCTTGATTATCATAGTTAACTAATAACAAATCTGCAGCACTTTCAATAACACCTAAATGATCCAATAATCTCTTAAGCCAAAACATCTTCTTATACTGCTGCTGATAATGCCACGAACTCAGTTTCCATCGTGGACAAGGCTATACACTTTTGTTTCTTACTGCTCCAATATATGGTGCCATTATTCGGTAAGAAAACAAACCCAGAGATAGATTTTCTTTCATCTAAATCTCATTCCCAATCAGTATCAAAATAGCCTTTGAGTCGCAGATCCATTCCTTAATAACTCAGCATATAATCAGCAGTTCCCTTTAGATACCATAGTATTCTTTTAACGGCTTATCAATGTGCTTGACCTGGATTGGATTGGTATCTACTCACCATTCCAACTGTAAAAACACACGCCTGTGTCTTGTACACATCATAGCGTACATCAAGCTCCCAACAGCACTAGCATAAGGAACATGTTTCATTTGTTCCTTCTCTTGTGGAGTCTTTGGACACGCCTATGGCTCAATCCTTCACCTTTTGCAATAGGAGTGTCTATGGGTTTAATATCCCATATCCTTCAATTCAAAATTGGAAGACAACCAACTTTTGACAAAGATTGACAAACTCCATATTACTTCCGACAATTAGTATATCATCAACATATAATGATATGATCACAAATTGATCATTGGATCTTTTGATATATACACAATGATCCTTATCAATCATTGTAAAGTCATATGCCATTATGGCATTATGAAAACGTATATATCATTGTCTTGATGACTGCTTAAAACCATATATCGACCTCCAAAGTCGACATACCTTTTCTTCTTGGCCTTTCACTATGAAACCAACAGGTTGTTCCATATTTATTCATTCCTCTAATTCTCCATTGAGGAAAGCAGTCTTTTCATCCATTTGATGTAACTCAAGATCCATACTAAACACTATTGCCAGAATTATGCGAATCAAGGTAAATCTCACTACAGGAGAAAATGTATCTACATAATCAATATCTTCCTGTTGATTATACCCCTTCACCATAAGGTGAGCCTTATGCCTTTCTATCGAGCCATTAGTCTCTCGCTTTATTTTGAGAACCCACTTGTTCCCAATAGTTTTGTGTCCTTTTTAGAAGATCAACCAGTTCCCGACTTGGTTTGATTTCATTGACTCCATTTCCTCTTTCATTGCATGAATCCATTTTTCCTTATTAGGGCAATTCAGAGCCTCATTAATATTTCTTGGCTCATACTCATCTTGTGGAGCAACCATAAAAGTTTCCCTTTCAATGTCAAAACATCGACGGGGAATACTTTGGCGACTTGTTCACCGTATGGGAGATTGTACACTTAGCACATCATTCCCCATTATGCTCCCACTTGGATTAGGTAATGATGATGTCGTCACATCAGGTGGTTACAATTGAGAATGAGTTGAATTCAATTCATCACATCTCATATTACTCCCACTTGGACGAACTCAACCAATATCATTATCTAGATCCAAGGTTTCAAATAGGAAATAATCTTCTCCTATTTCGCCCCTCTTAGGAAATTCATCCACTAAGGATGTATGTGACATCCCGTGATTCAAAATTCAGTTATACTCCCACTTTCCAGCTCACCAATGAACACATACCCTTTCGAGTGTTCGGAGTATCTCATGAAAATACTCTTATTTCCTCTGGGACATAATTTCCCAAACTTGTGAGAGGACTCATGAGTATAGGCAGCACAACCCATGACTCAAGAAAACCTAAGTCCGGTTTTCTACCTGTCCATAACTCATATGGAGTGGAACTAACTAATTTGGAAGGCACTCGGTTAAGTATATAGGCAGCAGTTAACAACGCATCACTCCAAAAAGTGATATGTAAGTTAGCATGCGCCATCATAGACCTAACCATTTCCAGTAGGGTTCTATTTCTTCTCTCTGCAACACCATTTTGTTGAGGAGTATATGGAATAGACAACTGTATTTCTTTTCCTTTTCATCACATTATTTTCTGAACTCATCAGATAAATATTTTCGACCTCGATCGGATCTAAATACTTTTATTTTCTTGTCTAATTGATTCTCTACCAGGGTCGTAAACCTTTTGAAACAACTTATCGCTTCAGATTTATGAGAAACCAAATAGACACATCCGAATCGAGTATGATCATATATTAAAAGTGATGAAATAAACAGCCCCATGCCTTCCTCTCACATTCATTGAACCACAAACGTCATAACGGATTAAATGCAGAGGAAATTCAGCTCTTTTACCTTTTCTAAATGGTTTCCTTGTCGTTTTCCCTTATAGGCAATGCTCACATATGGACAAATCAACTTTTTCAATATTGCCCAACAAGCCCTCTTTGGCTAGTCTTTTCATATGTTGCTGGCCCATATAACCAAGTCTAGCATGCCACATATTCACATCTTTATCATATGAAGTAGAAGACGTGAAACAAACATTCACATCATTATCATGTGAAGTAGAGAAGACGTGAAACAAGGGAATAACAATTATTGACATCGCCACAGTCAACATCTATTACAATAAAACCATCCAGAAAGTGACCACAACTATAGTAATTCGTATCCAAATACAAATCTACACCTCTATTATGGAAGTTCATATAAAAACCAAGCTTGACCAACATCAAAACAGACACTAAATTTCGACGAATTTCCTGAGCATATAGATCTTCATGTAGGAACAAGTTGCGTCCACCACGCATGTTCAATTGGCCAGTGCCAATCCATTTAACTTCATCTCTGGAGTTATTTTCTACATAGATGCACTTAGTTCCAGTTGGTACTCGTCAAAATTCCACGAATGATTCTCTATCATTCGCTACATGGTCTGTCTTTCATCTAAATCTATAGTCCACAAAGGATTGGATTCAGCCAATAAAGCAGAACTTGACACATAAGCAAAGTTCTCAAATGTACTAGAGGTGTATACTTTCTTTGGCTCACGACGCCGCAAGCATAGTGACCTCTCTTGTCACAATTGTAACACCTCACCCTTGACATTTTCTTTACTTGAGGACGTTTTCCTCTCTTATGTTGGTTAACTCTTGATTTCTTGCAATAAGGACTTGATCCTTTGCTTTCCCACATATTGAACGAATCAATACGTTTGCGCTTAGAGCTCAAAGCCCTTTCTGAGCTAGAACCAGCATAGCCAATGTCTATTTTCGGCTCAAATGCCGATAGGCAGTCCTCTACTAGCTCAAGGTGGCACACAAAGATCCTCTAGATCTTCCATAATATGGTCAAGAGCTTCTAGTGCTTCTTGCTTTTCCAACACATATTGAATCTTCATATTCAATATTTCACAATTGTTGTCGTTCATATCAGCAATCACATTCTTAGTTGCTGAAACCATCAGTCTGAACACATAAGACATACATGCACGAATAATTAATGCCTATCATTTATGCATCCCTATTTACATAGACCCATCATATTAATGAATAATCTCAAGTAAGGCTTCAGAATCAAAAGGTCACTCGTTTCCAATCATCCTCCAAAATCCTAACTTAAAACTATCATTAATATGATTGTCATATGTAAAATCAATTCTATGAAGCTACAAAAACTTCTAAAACTACCCACAGCTAGTTACCCACAACAACCAGCAATAACATAAAGCAATATATAATAGAATATCGAATAAAATAACAACGCTTTCACATGATACAACTAACATATCGGTTGCTACATCAACAACAATCAGGTAGTAAACATTACATAATTAATCAAAGAAATAATTAGGGAAAGTCCATTCTAATCTATCAGTCAAAACATCTGAGAAAACCGAAGGCACATTTGCCAACCATGGAAAAACTTTTGGAGAGCTCTTATGTCGCCACCAAGGCGCATTCGCTCTGCGCCATGTGGTGCTCAATCTAAGGGTTGAAGTTTTGGCCAACTCAATCTTATAGTATTCTCTTACAAAAGTTTCCACTAGACCCCTATAACTCGGGACCACGTTGACCTCCCATAGCCGATCTAACACTGCTTGCCATTTAGGTGGAAGAGTGTTCATCAAAGCCGGCACCTTCTCAAAGTCCGGCATAAGGTAACCATTACAAATGATTTCCTGTATCATCTGATTGACCTTGATCATGTGTGATACTAAATCACCATCAAGCCACCGATAATCAGCTAACTCGTTCATCAGCCTTTTCAGTCTAGCTCTTCCTTCATCCGTTGTTGGGATTGCAGGTATCCGTGCATAACGCATCATAGTTCCTGCAACAAATGCAGAACTAAAATGGATCATTTATAATCCATAATAAACAAAATGGAAAATACATAAATTTCCATGATTCATGTAACAAATGCAGAATAAAAATGGATTACCTACAACCCACACAGACATAATTGAAAAAAGAAACAAATTCCTTTTCTTTTCTTTTCTTTTTTTTTTCGGGTCAACGGTCAACGGTCAAAGTCATCGGTCAACGGTCGTCGGTCAACGGTGGTCAACAGTCGTCGGACTGGTCGGCCCGGCCGGACCGCCATGCGCGGACCGACGCACGCACGCGCGCGTGCGGGGGATGACGCCACGCGACGTCATCTGCACGTGCCTTGGTCTCCGGTGGGGTCGGGTCGCCGGCCGGTGACCGCCCTGCGGCAACGACGCCGGGCGATGACGTCATCGGGTGACGTCATCCGAGCGGTTACCGATCGTTGGATGACGCCACGGTGACGTCATCACGTGACATCAGCACGCGCCGGTCCCGCGACCGCACGTGACGCCGACGCTCGTTGTCCGCGGACCGGGCGCGTGCCGCCGGGCTGGCCGCCGGCGCGCACGTGCCGGTTCGGCGCGTGGCAAAACGCACGCGCTGGCCATTGCCAGCGCTTCCAGGCGCGTGGCGCCCACGCGCAGCGGTTTGTGGCTGCGCGTGCGGCGTTGTCCGGCGACGCACAACATGTCGCGGACTCGTCTCGACGCCCTCTTTCACTCAGTGCTTTCAGAATTCAACTTCAACTTACGAAAACTCAGAAAAATGGCCGAACAGCGCTCGGGTGTCGGGATTTTTCGCCCGATCCATACGGCCGGTTCTTTCGCGAAAAATCAATCAAAAACATCAAATTGATCGGGAAAAACGTGAACTAGGGCTCTTATACCAATGTTGGTAATGACTAATCCCCGAAAACCGGATTCGACACTAAATCGAGTCCCTAAATCTATGCGGAAGACGAAGCCCGGGAATTACACGTATCACCGATCGTAAAGCACACCACGGAGTCGAGCGTACCTTGTTAGCCACAGATTAAACATCGTCGTCAATGGAGGAAGAGAATCCGATCGATGAAGCCTTGAAGGGAAGAAATTTGAAGCCGTATGCCTACTGTTCTTCGGGAGAGAAAACGCGCGGGAGAGAAGCGTACGTTGATTGTGCCAAAGGGTGCCTTTCTCTCTCTCTCTCTCCTCCCTTTTATACCTATTGGAAGCCGTATGCCTACTGTTCTTTGGGAGAGAAAACGCGCGGGAGAGAAGCGTACGTTGATTGTGCCAAAGGGTGCCTTTCTCTCTCTCTCTCCCTCCCTTTATACCTTCCCCATCCACAGGCCCTATTCCCGTGGGCCGGCCTTTTGGGCCCAACTTGGGCGGACGGGCCAACTCAGGCCCATCTCATAAATCCATCAGCTTGCAACTAAAACAATTCATCTCCACTTCAATGTAGCTCTCAATTTGTGAAATGTCATTGCCTCAATTTTGGCCGGGTCATTATTAGGCAACACTACTTCACCAATGCTTGCACCAGAATTTTTCTGCAGAAAAAATGAATGCTAAATGGTCAAGTCCCCAAAACAGGGGTGGAATGATAGGTTCGATTAAAAGACAATACCTTGACATGATTTTTGGTAGAACTAGGAACTGAAGCCACCATTCCTTTCGATTTCTTCCCTTTCTTGTCCTCAGAAGTCGCCACCGACTCAGGTGTCGACGAATTCGACACACCCCTTTTGGACACCATTTCGCTCGCTCCGAGCAAGACGATAGAACGACCAACCCAGAATCTCGGAGCAGCCGCGAAGCTACAATGTGCGAAAAAGTCAGCAACTTTTTAAGGAACCAAAGCAAGGCTTAGCATCACAGAGCGAAACCCAGGATTCGAAATTGCTGTCGCATTGTCGCTTAGCAGTCGCTTTTGCTGAAGGACCGATCGAAGTGAAAAGGGTAGTCATGTGGAAAGAAAGACTATAAAATTCAGGCTGGGTTCATGCAAAAATGAGAGAGAGAGCAGAGGAGAGCGCCCGTAAATTTTGAACCTCTGACCCCGTCGCCTACATGGACTTCTGAATGGTCTTACCCTATGCCTAGGAGTGTAAAACCCAGCCAATATTTTCTCAGCGACCAAGTCCTCCTTCAGTCCTTTGAATGAATCGAGTCTCGCTCGGCGGCTGGTGCGAGGATTCAATTGGAGAAGCAGAGCCTGTCCTCTCTGTCTCTCTCCCCCTCTCTCTCTCTCTCTCCGTGATACATACCTTCACCTGCGAGAAAAGTTTGCAGCCTATTTTCCATTCTCTCACTCAATCACGCACTGTCCCCATGGGAACCGAAGAGATCGAGCGACACATTTCTTCTTCTGTTTCAATCCATCAATGGAAGTATGACGTTTTCGTGAGCTTCAGAGGTGAGGACATAAGGAAGAACTTCGCGTCCCACCTCTTACGTGGGCTGAGGAAGGCGGGTATCTACTATTTCAGGGACAATGACAAAGTGGAGACTGGGATTCTTATCGAGCCCAAGCTGTTTGACGCGATTCGCAATTCTAGGGTTGCCCTCGTCGTGTTCACCACCAAATACGCCGACTCGCGGTGGTGCTTGAACCAGCTGGTGGAGATCCTGGAGTGCAACAGGAGGTACAGAGATCATCAGGGTCACGTGGTTCTGCCCATTTTCTTTGATGTCGAGCCAGGGGACGTTCGGAAACAAAGTGGGCAATTCGGGGATGGTTTCGAAAATTTGGCCACCCACACTGACGATTTGCTTGTGCAGAAGTGGAGGAATGCGCTTAAAGAAGCTGGGAATTTGTCAGGATGGCACCTGAATAATGATGCTACCGGGTAAAGCATTTAATAAGTTCACTCTTGGAAAAAGCTCATATTAGTGGTCGATTTGAAATATGCTGTTGATCGAGTCTAGTTCATGGGTTTACCGCTCATCTGCTGATAGCCTTTCTATGCTATAGTTACTCATGTTGGGCTTGTTCTTCCCATGTAACTACAGGGTTCAATCAAACTTCGTCGAGCAAATCGTAGGACATCTCCTCACGGTCAGTCCTAGAGCAATATCCCCCTATTTCGTCAAAAATGTAATCGGGGTAGATTCCTTCGTAGAGGATGTGATATCGTCGCTGGAAATTTGGTCAGAGGATGATGTCCGTGTGATTGGAATATGGGGAATGAAAGGAATTGGCAAGACAACGGTGGCCAAAGTCGTCTGCAATCGTGTTATTAGGGAATTCGAAGGTGTTAGCTTACTTGAAAATGTCGGAGATGCCAACCAAGATAAGGCTTTACTTCTTCAGAAGAGACTTCTCCACGATATTCTGAAGGTACAAGGTCTAGAAATGTTTGATCTTCACAGCAACATCAACGAGATAAAAGCTAAGCTCTGCCATAAAAGGATCCTTCTAGTCCTCGATAACATCACAAAGAAGGACCAAATTGAGTATTTCGGAGCTGGAGATCGAGATTGGTTCCAACATGGGAGCAGAATTTTGATAACTACAAGAGATGAGCGGTTGCTGGAAGATATCCAAGTAGATAACAAGCACATGCTTCCAGGATTGACTGATAAACAATCGCTCGAACTCTTGAGTCACCATGCCTTCCGCAAAGACCACCCTAAAGAAGGCTATGAAGAGTTGTCAAAGAGGCTTGTCCACTACACGGGTGGACTTCCAATAGCTCTGAAAAGATTTGGTTCCTTCCTTTCTAAGAAGAGAGAAAATCAGTGGCATGAGATATTGGAGAAGTTGGTGAGAGACCCTCATCTTGACTCGGTTGGATTGCCTTTAGAACCGTTCTCCTCTGTTCTTCCCTTTCAATCAGTGGGGCCAATTGGAGGTCCCGGTGGGAGTCCTTATGATGATAAAACATACACTGATGTTAGAAAAATAACTGTAGTCGTAATGTCAGGGATTGTGTCCTTTTCTATTGAGTATGAACAGGATGGGTGTTTGGTCCGCTCGCCAAGACATGGTGGACCTACAGAAGGCAGAATATGCACGGTGAGTCCACCGTTATGGTATGATATGGCATATATTTGTAAATATTTTTGCCAAGACATGGTGGACCTTTGCCTATATATAAATATTTATTTCTACTAATGCTGTGCTCCAAATCAAAATATGAGGTACTGTTCGGTCATTAGAGAATAAGAGTCTACATCGAAGGTAAATTGCTTAAAAGGATTCAACGAGGTTGGTCCACAATGCTTCATGATCTCCCAAATTCTCGATGTTTGTAAAAAAAGAAAACGAAAGAGTTGTGTTGGTTTTATATACTTGTGTTGATGTTAGATTTATCAAAGATTTTGATTTCGCTTCGATGTTCCCAACATAGAGTGTCATGAACTCCATCTGTTTATGCAAACATCAGGGCTAAGATGGAGTTGAATGAGTTGAATGAGTTTAGTGAGACTAACAAATTGATTTTCTCAGTGCTCATGCAATATCCTCTTCTTGAAGTACTTTTTAAGTCCTCAAAAGTATCCACTATCCTTAGTTTTGGTAAGATCCATTTCTTGAAGGTGATGGATGCAAGATTTGTGCTGCTGCCTGCAGGTAAAACTAGATTATCCAAATGAGTTCTTGACTTCAGTATCAGGCTACTTTATGGACGATCCCAGATTTGTCGCCATTCAGTCACTTACCTTCCACAGCAATAGGAGAACATATGGTCCATTTGGCTATAAGATGGGGAAATTTTTCAGTTTACCACCGGCTGCTGGGAAGATCATCGGATTCTTTGGGATGTGTGGCAGTTGTCTTAATTCCATTGGAGCATATGTTTTACCAATCTCTCGTGCATATCCCTTTGAAATCGTAGGCCCATTTGGAAATAGTAATTATGAAGACCGATGGGATGACGGGAAGCATACAGACGTTAGACAAATTGATGTTGTCTCTGGCTCTGCAATTGAGTCGATAACTATTACTTATGAGCGAGGTCGTTCATTTGCACACGGTACAGGTGGGGGAGGCACAACGAACAAGGTACCGGTTCTACTCGAGTAATGAATTGTTGATCTTGGTTTAGATGAAAGCTACTCTTTTTATTTCTCACTTCGTGCAGCCCATAATGACACGTGCTGAAGACGTGATGCAAGGATAGAAATCATTAGTCGCTATTCGCTAATGTTTAAAACTTGGCCAAGTTGAACCGCCATAATTATAACTCATCTGGGAAATATAAAAGCAGGATGCATAACCTATGTAGCATCGACACAGACACGCGACACGCGACATGACACACCGACACATCATTTCTTAAAATTAGAGAATTTCGACACGTTCCGACACGTTATTAAAATAGCCTAGAATTAATTTACACGAAAAATATTAAATGATATCATTCATTATTTTAATTAGTTACAATAATACATAAAACTTAGGGGAAAAACATTATTTAAAGAAAAATGCTGAAATGATATTTTTAAATGTATTTATTTATCATATATAGCATTTTTTATTACTTCTTTCATAGTAAAAGACTTTTAAAAAAACTAAAACAATTCTAAAAAAAAATTGAAAAAAAAAATTGACCCCGTGCATGTATATTTATAGCATTTTTTTATTACTTCTTTTATTACTTCTTTTTTGTATATTTATATTTTGACCCCTCAAGTATTATAAATTTTTAAAATTGACCTCGTGCGTGTCAGAATCGCGTGTCGGAATTCTGGACTCGCGTGTTGGAGCACGTCGGAGAGAGTTGACCACATGTCGGATTTTTCGACACTCGTTGACCACGTGTCGAAGCGTGTCGGACACGTGTCGAAGTGTTGGACACGACACGAAAGCTCCCGGAGAATGTTGGTGCTACATAGTGCATAACATAATAAAATTGAAAAACTATTCGAACACGATTTATTTGTTTTTGAAAATTGGTGATTTCTATGCCTGTGAATGTTGTTTTGCGTCAATGAGTTGTTTCCATAATGACTTATGGAATAATTAACTGTCCCTCTCGTATATCTTTATTATAATCAGTTGTTTTATGAAACTCAAGTGATGAGTTAATTTTAGAATTACACAATATTACCAATGATATCTCATGTGCAATTCAAAGAGTGTCTACTTTTTATATGAGATATACGACATTACAGTGAATTATGAAAGATCATCTATTTTATATTTTTCCACTATTGCACATTTACCTACTATTTAGAAGTTGGTGTCACGTGCTTGTCACTATCATGCATAATGTTTTTGTTTTACAAGTTACTCCATTGACTATTCATTACATTCTAATGATTATTACAGATAATTCTAGACTGGTTAAGTGAGTATCTAACTTCAGTTTCGGGCTATATAACAAGTGGTTTTGGCTCTACTATCATCCATTCAGTCACGTTTCAAAGCAATAAAAGAAGATATGGGCCATTCGGCGCTAAAACCGGAACGAAATTTTCATTCCCCGCCACTGGGGGAAAGATCATTGGGTTTTTTGGGAGTTCTGATTCCCATCTTCAATCTCTTGGAGCATATTTCAAACCAATCTCTCATCTATATCCGATCGAGTTTATTGGACCATTTGGAGGCCAAGGTGGACGTTGTTGGGACGATGGAAAATTTAATGGTGTAAAGAAAATAAAGATGATGTTGGAAGATGTTGTCAGCTGCATCTCATTTGAGTATGACGATAATGGCGAATCCATTTGGTCCTCTACCCATGGTCACAGTGGTAGCGGAGATATCCATATGGTGAGTTCATTGCATATTTTTTATTCATATTACAGTTCCCCTTCTCTCTCTCTCGTGCGCACCTACCCAAACCTCCTTATCGATTCTAGGAGAACTTCTGTGAAAGCCCTTCATTTGCTTATCTTCAATTGGAAGTTTTTTTTTTTTTTCCTAGAATATATCCTAATTTTTGCCTAATCCTTCCTCATGATCGATCCAACCTCTGAGGGAAAAAAGAAAAGAAAATATACCTTGATTATATTTGATCTCTTCTATAAGTTTAGTAGCAAGCATAACAGCCCAATTGTTCCGATGGAAAGACGAACTTATGATTACCCTTTTATAAAATTTGCAAATGAATAATTTCAACGAAATTTTTCAATTTCTTATTTACTACGTTCACGTTATGTATTCCTCTATAAGCACATTGAATGTACTGAAATGACAATAATGGAGTTTTTCTTATTGATATTAATAGCTACTTTAGACGGAATGTTTTTATGTGGTTCGGTAAGGTACGGTGAAGGTCTTAGGCACCTCCCACCGCCCTGCGCCACCATTAGATCGAGTATTAGTTTTCTAATAAACTTAAAACCTTTATCAAACTAAATTGTGAGTGATAGTAACCTGCATACATGATGGACAATGATAAAGTATGGGTTGTGGACAGTTTCTTAAAGGGAAATGAAAACCGTCCAAATGTACTGAATGATTGAAATCATCTTTTTATCGTTTGAATTTTTTCCGGTGATTTTTGTTTTCTACATTAGACAAAGTTCCATTAATATGTTTTATGCGAGATGGACTCCATGAAAGTGACCTTGTACTATTAGTTTTTCTAATGCTAAAGAAAGTGAATCGGCAAAGTGCGCTAGAGAACCCAATGGGCTATCATCTTCAATTGCTGAACTTGAAAGTATGGCGTAAGAATAGTAGTCCATCCATACATTAGTTTTAAGAAATTCTTGGGTCTAAGTCTTAAACTTCTACATTGTTCGTGGATGAGATGTTTGCTTAGGACACTGCAGTCTATCATCTTTGATATTGATCAATATGACAATCAATTGCTAATTCTACAGGTTAACTTGGACTACCCTCATGAGTTCTTGACCTCAATGTCAGGTTATGTCAAACATGATAATTTTGTTATTCAATCACTCACGTTCGAAAGCAATATAAGAAGGCATGGACCCTTTGGTAAGGAAGAAGGAAGGTTCTTTAGCTGTGCACTGGCATGCAGCAAGATAATTGGCTTTCACGGAAGGTCTGGCATTCAACTTGATGCGCTAGGAGTCTACTCTGAACCAATTTCTGATCTTCATCTCTTGAAATCCATTGGGCCATTTGGAGGACAAGGTGGCAATCCATGGGACGACGGAGATAGCACAGGTGTGAGAAAAATAATTGTAAAAGGTGGATCAGCTATTGACTCCATTACTGTTGAGTACGACGAGAACAGGTCTATGGTTCAGGGCCCTAAACATGGTGGAGATGGAGGACATCTAACGTTCGAGGTTTGGCCTTTAACATTTACTTAATTTTATGAACGTGCAACTTCTATGTCATTGCTAAGGTTCGGTGTTGATATGGTTTGGAGGTCACGTTTATGCATGAGTGTGATAGTATCTTATAAATAGAAGTTAAAGGTGGAAGTGAGATATAAGAACAATCCGTAGATTTTGAGTTTAGATTGGCAAATTATCTGGAATGGGAACCTCTGAGAACGTCACTGTTGGGGCATGATATAATATCAACACAGAAAAGAAACCTCTTCGGTTTTCCTGGAAAACTCTTCCAACCTTCCTCGGTTCCATTTACGATGAGATCACTCAATACATACAGAAAAGTACAGCCTCTGAAAAAGGGAAAAAAATAATATTAAAAGGTTTTTTTAACTTTATGACTTTTAAGTCTAAGAATAACTTTCCTAAAATATGGGAACTGTTCTCAAAGAGTTGCCAAAGCATTTTTTTTTTTTTTAATAATCAATTGCCATTTGTTTTATAGATGAATGATTTGATAATGTGGCGGACCAAAATAGGTCTTATGCTCTAGATGCAGCCGATTATCTTTTTAGCTTTTACATTGTTTGTTTAACCAAATATAACTTATCAACTGAAGTGTTCTCTTTATGTTGTTTTTAGGATTATTTAGTTGGGGGGTTGGGATTAAATATGTTTGTCTTTCCAATTTTGCAGATTAAGCTCGATTATCCTCGAGAGTATTTGACCTCATTTTCTGGTCACTTTGGATCTTTTTTTGGGTATACTGTTGTTCGCTCACTCACATTTTTTAGCAATGAAAGAACTTATGGGCCATTTGGTGAGGAGGTCGGGGAGCACTTTCATTTTCCATCAATCGGTAAAAAGATCGTCGGGTTTCATGGAAGGTCTGGAGTATTTCTTGATTCACTCGGAGCATATTTTGAACCTTGACGTGCACTTTGCAATTGATGTTTAAGTTTACATGTAAATATGTATTATCTCAAATGTTCTTTTTTTTTTTTGTGACCCAGGGGAACCCCGCACAGCCGACGGGAGTAAACCCCTGGGATGTAAATACCACCCACGTATTATCTCGAATGTTGATATCTAAGTTTTTGCTAAATATTGCATAGAAAATTATGGACCAATTTGGCCTTAACAAAATGGATTTTTGCATCACATAAGCACTATTATTATTTGTATCAACTGAGCTTTATTTTTATTTTTAATTTTATTATTGCATTTCGGGTAAATATATAAAAGTTATTATTCATTGAAAAAACTCTTTTACATGAACCGACACTTGTTCATATACACGAAAGAAGAACAAGCGCTCTGCCCATGAAATAAAAATAAAAATAAAAAAAAAGAGAAGGGGGACTTGAGAAAGGACAAAATAATG
Source organism: Eucalyptus globulus (assembly GCA_014182545.1). Taxonomy (NCBI): domain Eukaryota; kingdom Viridiplantae; phylum Streptophyta; class Magnoliopsida; order Myrtales; family Myrtaceae; genus Eucalyptus; species Eucalyptus globulus. The sequence continues at coordinate 36,517,060 of CM024725.1, read as the reverse complement.
AAGAAAAGGATCAAAGAAGGAGAACAAAAAAGGAGAGAGAGAGAGTGGGGGAGTCATCTTCTTCGGCCCCCTCCCTTTTCTCCTCCATCCTCCCTTCCTTCCTTCCTCCTCTGTAACTCACGCACGCGCGAAGGAGAGGAACAGCGCCGAGGCCGGCGAGAAACCCGGATGGATGGGACGCGTCTTCAATGCCGGGAAGCTACGGAGCAGGCGCCTTCAGTGCCGCGGAGCTAAGGAGCAAAGCAGAGCAGGTGGGGCGGTTGAGGGGACGCCAGTTCGGCCGCACCAAGGCCGGCCGGAGCCTCCATCGACCGACCTCCTCGGCCTATATATAGGATGTCCGCGAGCCAAGGAAAAACACACAAAGAGAGAGAAAGAGAGTGAGAGAGAGAGAGAGAGAGAGAGAGAGAGATCTGAGGGGAGGCCTTTGGAGAGACATCCGAGAGGCCTCGAGGGAGAGAGACTTGAGAGAGCAAGCCCAACTAAAGGTCGAGGGTCGGTGAGTGCTCTCCGGTGACGAGACGCTCAAAGAAACAGCCGGACTCACCGACGTCACCTCCCTTCCCGAGCCGACGTTTGGTGGGTGGGGCTTTTTTTGTTGTTGGGAATAACGGATCCCCGAAAACCGGATTCGACACTAAATCGAACCCCTAAAGCAATGCGGAAGACGAAGTCCGGGAAAAACACGTATCATCGATCCTAAAGCACACCACGGATTTGAGCGTACCTTGTTAGCCACAGATTAGACACCGACGCCGAAAATCGAGGAAGAAATTCTGATCCGATGATGTCAATTTGCCTTGAAAGGGAAATGGCGTCGCTTTAAGCATTTGGAGGGAAACAAAGAGTGAGGAACGTACGTTAAAATGGCCAAAGAGTGCGTTCTCTCTCTCTCTCATCCCTTTTATACGTTACCTTATCAACGGGCCCTAATTTTGTGGGCCGGGCTTTTAGGCCCAACATGGGCGGACGGGCCTTAAGCCCATCTCATATAAAATCATCATCTCCCACTCGCACATGGTGGGCTGAATAGGATTCTCTTGACCTCTCTTCAACATTCATACCGGTGAATAATCCGTGCGACCAGCATACTTTGAGAGCTTGTTGCCATACATTTGTTAGGATCATATAGCAGCTCATAATGGGCATCACATCCTGAGTAGATTTAGTATGCAGTACCCTAGATTGATCGATCACATTTATATCTCTCTTGATCTCTTTTAAACAATGATATATATATATATATATATATATATATATATATATATATATATATTGTATTCACAATTATGATTATCACAAAGACAGTCATAATTGGTTAACCGTGAATACAAAAACTACAATGTGATTCTCCAAAATCGATCTTCCTCTTTCCTTCAAACTCTCAATTTCAATTTAGCTTGCTTTTTTAGAAATGTCCCATTAGATCGAATCAACTCATGACCATTGGCAACATCCTAAGATAGCAAACATTAAATAGAAATCTTGAGAATAAGTAAGAGTCATGAGGGGACTAATGAATTGAGGAACTCTTTTCCTCAAGAGTCTCACACGTCATAAAAGTTGAGATCAAGCTTTTTGCCACTCTTATTGGTCGGCTCATGCATACGTAGTATGAAATACGTATTACGGTATTAACTCATTTCCCATGGAGTGTATGTCTACACCTTTCAATACCGTACAAATGATAGTTCAGACATACCCAATGTCTAACTTGAGTTCACGTATCTACTCATTTACAAAATTCATCAAAACTCACATCTGGCATCTTAGACAGATAAAGTAAAATATGTGGGATATTTTACTTTCGGACATAGTAAGTATTATGTCCTCATCTTAACACTCAATTAAGGCGACATACGTATTTTAAGCTTGAGCTCTCGATTATCACCTAGATAATAAGCTTAAAAACAGTCTCATCTCTATTTATCACATAGTAAATAGAGGCGATTACCCGTGTGAGTGGGCTAATCTTATATCTGTCCGACATACTTTCTCAAGTTAAAGTAATGCACTGAGCATTAAGATGCATAAAGATCAAACAAAGATTCATAGGCATTAATGATGAAAACACAAATTCATCAAATGTGAACACTTAGGGAAATTACAATATTCAGTACATCAGCCTCTACGCAATCCTAGAGATTTCATATGGCCACAAAACACATCTCTAGGTATTGGCTTTTCCATAGGATCTGCTACCATTCTATGCATAGTATGTACTCTAAGTTCACATCTTTTCGTGCAATCATATCTTTGACAATATTATACTTGGTATCTATAGGTTTGGTCTTGCCATGATATTTTGGATCTTTGGTGTACACTTTTGCTGCTTGGCTATCACAATTAACCAATAATTAATCTGCAGCACTTCCAATAACACCTAAATGATCCAAAAAATCTCTTAAGCCAAACATCTTCTTATACTACTGCTGATAATGCCACGAACTCAATTTCCATCGTGGACAAGGCTATACAATTTTGTTTCTTACTGCTCCAACATATGGTGCCATTATTCGGTAAGAAAACAAACCCAAAGGTAGATTTTCTTTCATCTAAATCTCCTCTCCAATCTGCATCAGAATAGCCTTTGAGTTGCAGATCCTTTCCATAATAATTCAACGTATAATCAGCAATTCCCTTTTAGATACCTTAGTATTTTCTTAACGACTTTCCAACGTGCTTGACTTGGGTTGGATTGGTATCTACTCACCATTCCAACTGCATAATATATGTCAAGTCTTGTACACATCATAGCGTACATCAAGCTCCCAACAGCACTAGCATAAGGAACATATTTCGTTTGTTCCTTCTCTTGTGGAGTCCTTGGACACAGTCTATGGCTCAATACTTCACCTTGGATCTTTTGATATATATATAATGATCATCATCTATCATTGTAAAATCATATGCCATTATGGCATTATGAAATCGTATATACCATTGTCTTGACGATCCATTGTCTTAAGGCCATATATCGACCTCAAAAGTCGACATACATTTTCTTCTTGGCCTTTCACTATGAAACCAGCAGGTTGTTCCATATATGTTCATTCCTTTAATTCTCCATTGAGGAGAGCAGTCTTTACATCCATTTGATGCAACTTAAGATCCATACTAAACACTATTGCCAGAATTATGCGAATCAAGGTAAATCTCACTACAGGAGAAAATGTATCTTCATAATCAATATCTTCCTATTGATTATACCCCTTCGCCACAATGCGAGCCTTATGCCTTTCTATCGAGCCATCAGTCTTTCGCTTTATTTTGAGAACCCACTTGTTCCCAATAGCTCTGCGTCCTTTTGGAAGATCAACCAGTTCCCAGACTTTGTTTGATTTCCTTGACTCCATCTCCTCTTTCATTGCATAAATCCATTTTTCCTTACTAGGGCATTTCAGAGCCTCATTAATATTTCTTGGCTCATCCTTATCTCGTGAAGCAATTAAAAAAGTTTCCCCTTCAATGTCAAAACGTCGACGGGGAATACTTTGGCGACTTGTTCGCTATATGGGAGATTGTACACTTAGCACATCATTCCCCATTATGCTCCCACTCGGATTAGATAATGACGATATCATCTCGTCATGTGGTTGTAATTGAGAATGAGTTGAATTCAATTCATCACTTCTCATATTACTCCCACTTGGACGAACTCCACTAATATCATTATCTTGATCCAAGGTTTCAAATAGGAAACAATCTTCCCCTATTTCGCCCTACTTAGGAAATTCATCTTCTAAGAATGTGACATCCCGTGATTCAAATTCAGTTATACTCTCATTTTCCTGCTCACCTATGAACACATACCATTTCGAGTGTTCGGAGTATCTCATTAAAATACTCTACTTTCCTTTAGGACCCAATTTCTCAAACTTGTGAGAGGACTCGTGAGTATAGGTAGTACAACTTCATGGCTTAAGAAAACTTAAGTCCGGTTTTCTACCTGTCCATAACTCATATGGAGTGGAACTAACTGATTTGGAAGGCACCCGGTTAAGTATATAGGCAGCGATTAACAACGCATCACTCCAAAAAGTGATATGTAAGTTAGCATGCGCCATCATAGACCTAACCATTTCCGTAGGGTTCTGTTTCTTCTCTCTCGCAACACCATTTTGTTGAGGAGTATATGGAATAGACGACTGTATTTCTATTCTTTTTCATCACATTATTTTCTGAACTCATCAGATAAATATTCTCGACCTCGATCGGATCTTAACGCTTTTTATTTTATTGTCTAATTGATTTTCTACCAAGTTCATTAAACATTTTGAAACAACTTATTGCTTCAGATTTATGAGAAATCAAATAGACATATCCGAATCGAGTATAATCATCTATAAAAGTGACGAAATAAACAGCCCAATGCCTTCTTCTCACAGTCATTTAACCACAGACATCAGAATAGATTAAATGCAGAGGAAATTCAGCTCTTTTACTTTTTCCAAATATTTTCCTTGTCATTTTCCCTACTAGGCAATACTCACATATGGGCAAATCGACTTTTTTAATGTTGCCCAACAAGCCCTCTTTGGCTAGTCTATTCATACATTATTGGCCAATATGACCAAGTCTAGCATGCCATACATTCACATCATTATCATATGAAGTATTATCATATGAAGTAGAAGACGTGAAACAAGGGAATAACATATATTGACATCACCACAGTCAACATTTAGTACAATAAAACCATATAGAAAGTGACCACAATCATAATAGTTTGTATCCAAATACAAATCTACACCGTTATTACGGAAGTTCACATATAAACCAAGCTTAACCAACACTAAGATAGACACTAAATTTCGACGAATCTCCGGAACATATAGAACATCATGTAGGAACAAAGGTGCGTCCACCATGCATGTTCAATTGGCTGGTGCCAATCCCTTTAACTTCATCTCTGGAGTTATATCCCACATAGATCCACTTAGTTCCAGTTGGTATCGTTGGAATTCCACGAAGGATTCTCTATCCTTCGCTACATGGTCTGTCGTTTCTGAATTTACAGTCCACAAATGATTGGATTCAATCAATTATACAGAACTTGACACATAAGCAAAGTTCTCAAATGTACAAGAGGTGTTTACCTTTTTCGGCTCACAACAGTTGCGAGCATAGTGACCTATCTTGTCACAATTGTAACACCTCACCCTTGACATTTTTTTTTTCACTTGAGGACGTTTTCCTCTCCTGTGTTGGTTAATTCTTGATTTCTTGCAATAAGGACTTAATCCTTTGCATTCCCACATATTAAACAAATCAATACGCTTGCGCTTAGAGCTCAAAGCCCTTTCTGAGCTAGAACCAGCATTGCAAATATCTATTTTCGGCTCAAATGCTATTAAGCGGTCCTCTACCAGCTCAAGGTGGCGCACAACATCCTCAAGATCTTCCATAACATGGTCAAGAGCTTCTAGTGCTTCTTGCTTTTCCAGCACATATTGAATCTTTATATTCAATATTTCACAATTGTTGTCGTTCACATCAGCAATTGTGTTCTTAGTTGCTGAATCCATCAATCTGAACACATTAGACATATATGCACGAATAATTAATGCCTATCATTTATGCATCACTTTGCACGAGACCCATCATATCAATGAATAATTTCAAGTAAGGTTTCAGAATCAAAAGGTCACTACGTTTCCAATCATCCTCCAAAAATCCTAACTTAAAACTATTATTAATATAATTGTCTTATGCAAAATAAATTCTATGAAGTTACAAAAACTTCTATGAACTATCCACAGCTAACTACCCACAGCAATCAGCAATAACAAAAAGCAACAGATAATTGACATCTAATAAAATAATAATGCTTTCAACTAATACAACAATCCATTACACTAAGTAATATATCCAAAAAGAAATATCAACATAGAAAGAGATATTCAACACTAAAAAACATCTCAAACTAATTTAAGAAATAAGTAGGGAAAGTCCCTTCTAATCTATCAGTCAAAGTATCTGAGAAAACTGAAGGCACATTTGCCAACCATAGAAAAACTTTTGAAGAGCTTTCATGTCGCCACCAAGGCGCATTCACTCTGCGCCATGTGGCGCTCAATCTAAGGGTTGAAGTTTTTGCCAACTCAATCCTATAATGCTCTCTTACAAAAGTTTCCACTAGTCTCCTATAACCCGGGACCACGTTGACCTCCCATAGCCGATCTAACACTGCTTGCCATTCAGGTGGAAGAGTGTTTATCAAAGCCGGCACCTTCTCAAAATCTTACATAAGATAACCATTCCAGATGATTTCCTGTATCATCTGATTGACCCTGACCACGTGTGATACTAAATCACCGTCATGCCACCGATAATCAGCTAACTCTTTCATCGGCCTTTTAAGTCTAGCTCTTCCTTCGTCCGTTCTCGGGATTGCGGATATCCGTGCATAACGCATCATAGTTCTGCAACAAATGCGTAAACCAATAAATAGATCACTTATAATCCACAATAAACAAAAAAAGGAAAATACATAATTTTCCATGATTCATGCAACAAATACAGAATAAAAAACGAATTACCTCTAACCCACACAGACATAATTGAAAAAGAAACATTTTTTATTTTTCGGGTCAACGGTCAACGGTCGTCGGACTGGTCGGGCCGATTGGGCCGGGTCGGACGAACCGACCGCACGTGTCGGGCGCATGCGCGGGCTGACGTCACGCGCATGCGTCGGCCCGGCACGGACATTGGCACGTGCCGCGTGCCCGGGTCGGGTTGGGTCAGATCGGATCGTCGGCCGGGTCGCCGGTCGGTGACCGCCTGGCCAACCGTCGTCAACGCTGACATCAGCGATGACATCATCCCAGCGGTTACCGACCGTTGGATGACGTTATGCTGATGTTAGCATGCGTCGGTCGGCCGACTGGTGCGTGCCGGTTCGCCGCCGGCGTCGCGCACGTGCGGTTCGCTGGCCGCGCGTGTGGTGCATGCGCTGGCCGATGCCCGGCTTCCAGCGCGTCGCGCCCACGCGCAGCGGCTTCGGCGCGCGTGTGGGCGCGTACGACATCGCCTGGCGGCGCACGACATGTCGCCGAACTCGTCTCGACGAGCTCTTTCACCCTATGCCTTAAGAAATCTATTTCGACTTACGGAAACTCAGAAAAAGGACGAACAGTGCTCGGGTGTCGGGATTTCTCGCCCCAATCCGTACGGCCGAAAATTTTTGCGAAAAATCAATCGAAAACATCAAACTGGTCGGGAAAAACGTGAACTAGGGCTCTGATACCAATGTTGGGAATAACGGATTCTCGAAAACTAGATTCGACACTAAATCGAATCCTTAAAGCAACGCGGAAGACGAAGCCCGGGAAAAACACGTATCACCGATCCTAAAGCACACCACGGATTCGAGCGTACCTTGTTAGCCACAGATTAAACACCGATGCCGAAGATCGAGGAAGAAATTCTGATCCGATGATGTCAATTTGCCTTGAAAGGGAAACAGCGTCGCCTTAAGCGTTTGGAGGGAAAGAGAGAGTGAGGAACGTACGTTAAAATGGCCAAAGGGTGCGTTCTCTCTCTCTCATCCCTTTTATACGTTACCTTATCAACGGGCCCTAATTCCGTGGGCCGGGCTTTTAGGCCCAACATGGGCGGACGGGCCTTAAGCCCATCTCATATAAAACCATCATTTTTTTAATTTTGTTTTGTTCAAGTTTAGGGTCGGCTCCCCAAGGATCTCGACTTAGAGGTGTGCGAGGCAGACGGACGCAGTTCGACCCTCGAGCTTGTCCGCCGTCCAACACGGCGAGCCGTGTAGGGGATCCGCGGCCGACCACCCTGTCTACGTGCTCTGTTTGCCCTGTTTTGGGCGATGCTGGACCGGCGCTTGCAGCCGTCTGGCCAGCGTGAGTTCCGGTCCATATCTCCCCTGCGTTTTGACAATTGTCGAGAGTGCCGTCTTGAGTTCGAGTCTCGTTGGTGCCGAAAGCCTCCCGTTCGATATCGCACATCACTCGTTCAACAGAACGCCCCAACTAGATCTGATTCCCTTTCCCTGTTGCGGCTGAAATCGAGCCTATGAAGTGACGGTTGGAGGCGCCCTCAACCAGATGAAGGCGAGCGGCGCTGCTCACCGTGGGCTGTGTCTCGCATTGCGCGAAGCCGCTTCGACGAGAGGAGAGAGGCACGATGCCAGTTCGTGAACCGGGTCGGGCACGGGTCGTATTCGGGTAGCGTCTCGTTTGTCCGGGCCGACTGGGTCTAGGTGTGCATGGGCTTGTAAGGTCATGGGCCTGGCTTTTCTTTCAAGTAAAATTTGGGCCTAAGAAGAATTAATTCGTACTGGGCTCTTGATGGAGCCCGGTCCGGCCAAACTCAAGACAAGGGCCTAGTTCGATAGGCCCTAATCAGTCCGGGTCGGGCCCAGCCAGATCGGGCTTGGTAGCCTGACCCAGGTCCGTTTAGTTTATAATTTAATAATTTTAATATTAAAAATTTTAATAATAAAAAATAAAAATCCAAAAATGATTTACATTTTCCAAAAAATCAGAAAAAAACATGAAAGATGGTTTTTATTCTCCACAAATGCATGGAAAATCCTTAAAAATTCAAAAAACTTTAGGATTCAAACAAGATTCGGTACATGAGAGCATTAGTTATTAACTAGTATAATTAAGTCTCTGATATTAATTTCTCCCAGTAGATTCGGGGTGTTCTTATCATGTGATGCCTCATAAGAATTGGTTTACTACTTACCAGACTGCAGATGGTGGTAGGGTTTTTTTTAGGGAATAACGTGTCCTGTAAGGCTGTGGGGATAGGAACAATTCGGATTCAGATGCACGATGGGGTGGTGAGCACATTAACAGATGTGAGGCATGTACCGGAGTTCAAGAATAATCTTATTTCTCTGGGGACACTCGACGATATCGGATGTAGGTACACCGCTGAAGGTGGAGTACTGAAGATCTCTCGAGGGGGAAGAAAGTAAATACTCTCTATCATCTACTAGAAGAGATTGTGATGACTAAGTTTGTTCCTCTGGTGGAGCTCGAGCTCTATTGGTGTCTGTGAAGAGTGAGCGCTCGTCGGGGTGTTGGGAGAGCAACATGGATGATGAGCACTATAACTTGGTTTCAAATATCGAGCCAAGGTGGAGAATTATTAAATTAATGTCTCGAGTTTGAATTCGGAAAATGATTTGTTAAATCGAATTTGTTGATAAAGATTTCTCAAGTAGATTTCAAATTGGATGAAGGAAGTTCATGGGACTGCATGAAAGATTACAAAAGAAGAAATAAAAAAATAAAATAAAAAAGGGAGCAAAGTTTCTTCTTTACTTGCAGAAGGTTGCAGAATCCTTATCGTCGTGCGGCCTAAAGTCAAAGTCTTGACTTTTGGGCACTCACAATATAAAAGCTACGAAAGAAGTCGTCCCATTTTTCTTACCCATTGAAGAAGGAAACAAACGGTGGGGAACATAATACAAGTTCCTTTTTTTATTTGTGCGTCCATGCATGGAGCGGCTAAAAACCCTACGAGAGTTAAAGAAAAGAAGCCACACGTAAGAGTATGCGAAGCCGCGTGAAGCCTTGATTAACAATGCGAAGCAGTACGTACACAGACCGAAGACAAACGCTGGAGTTCTTGATTTTGGCGTGCGTAGAGCATTTTGTCTTGAGCTTGAACGCGTGGTAATTTTGTGCCGTGAGTTTATGTTCAAGTTAGTTATTTATTTATAAACACTTTGTATTTTGCGTTAAATTTAAGTGTGGAAAATACTCGAGTATGGGAGCAATTGTAAACTCTGATTTTCTAATTACAGTGAATTATTTGTTACTGACTCTCTCCGTAGACGTAGGTATCGATACTCGAACCGAACCACGTAAATTTATGGTGTTATTATTATTTCTCGTTTATTTCTCTGGTGATTTTGCGTTGATGTAAATTACAAGATCCTATCGTTTTCACATATTATATTCCAACAGTTTTATTGTTGGGGTTTGGGGATTCCTGAAGCTGGAGAATTTGGGGAATTGACCAAAGAAGAAGAAGAGCAAAAGCAGAGAGGGGGAGGCCAAAGACAAGGAAGAGACGGTGAAAAGAGCCATCACTTTGCTTGGGTCACGCCCTTTCCCAGACAAATTCACTGATGCCCATGGCCTCGTCCATAATCAGCAGTAGAATGGGAATGCCGCTAGTCTTATTCTTGAGATGAAGAAGATGAACCAAAAAATGAAAAAGAAAGAAAGATGCTCTTGGACGAAAATGCCGCCAAGCATGACTTGAAAAGTGATATGTGAGAAACACATGTGAGTTGGGGCCCTAATTTAATATTAAAATAATCACTTTAAATTATTATTTAGGAGAATGTCTATTTTAGGCCTAAAAAAAAATTTCACTTTGAGCCCCTATTTAAAATTTTTCTATAATTTACTCACCAGGTTTAAAAATTTAAAACTAGCTAATGAAATAGCTTTTTTTAAGTTTTTTATTTTTTGAAAATGCTTTTTTAAGTTAAAAAGTGACTAAACATGCAGAGGAACTTTTAATATGTATCTTTCTAGAAAGGGGGGAAGAGATCATGAAGAGAAGTCTTCGATGAAATGGAAAAACTAGTATTTACATGCAGCCATGTGAGATTGCGTGCTCGTTAGCAAATGTGGATTTGTTCTTCGTAGAATCTTATTTCCGCCAATCAAAGGCGCGTCGTTCTGGAGCTTCAAATCCACGTGCGCGATTTCAGACATGTCCCTGTCACGTAGCCATCGGTCGATGCTTTGGTTTTGACGATTCAAGCCCTCTTCGGTTCTTTGAACCCATAAGTCGTCTCCCTCACCACCTGGTCTCGACGCTCCATTAAAGAAGCAGAGCGCGTACCGGTGGCGAAGCATTGAACTTTCGTCCCTTCTTCTCATTCGCCACTTGCGCCTTTTCTCTCTCTCTCTCTCTCTCTCTCTCTCTTCATTCGTACGCCTTCGCCTGCGGGGAAAAGTTTCGAGCTTTTTCGCGGTCTCTCGCTCGATCCCCGATTGTCCTCATGGAAATCGAAGAAATCGGGGGACTCGTTCCATCTTCTTTCGCTTCGGTTCATAGGTGGAAGTACGACGTGTTCGTGAGCTTCAGGGGCGGGGACATAAGGAAGAATTTCGCTGCCCACCTCTTCCGCGCGCTGAAGCAGGCGGATATCTACTACTTCGGGGACAATGAAAAAGAGGAGACAGGGATTCTCATTGAGGGCAAGCTGCTCGACGCGATTCGCCATTCGAGGGTTTCTCTCGTCGTGTTCACTGCCAACTACGCCGACTCGCGGTGGTGCTTGAACGAGCTGGTGGAGATCCTGGAGTGCAATAGGAGGTTCGGAGATCATCAGGGTCATGTGGTTCTGCCCATTTTCTACGATGTTGAGCCACGCGACGTTCGGAAACAGAGCGGGCAATTCGGGGTTGGTTTTGAAAGGTGTTTGGCCAAACAAACGGACGATTTGCTGGTGCAGAAGTGGAGGGATTCGCTTAAAGAAGCTGGGAATTTGTCAGGATGGCATTTGAATAATGATGCTAATGGGTAATGCACCATCTTCCCCAAGAAAATTATGTTTTCGTTAGTTGCATTCCCAGTTGCACTTGATGGATAAATTCACTCATCGCAAAAGCTCATATTGGTGCTTGATTTGAACTCTACTGTTGATTGAATTTAGTTAATGTGTTTCTTGCTTATATGCTGATAGTCTCTTCAGGCTGTAGTTAGTCATATTTGAATTTGTTCTTCCCATACAACTGCAGGGATCAAGCGTATTTCATCGAGCAAATTGTAGGACGGCTCTTAAAGATTATTCCCAGAACAAGCTCCCCCGATGCTATTGGGGTAGATTCCTTTGTAGATGATGTGATATCGTTGCTGAAGATTGGGTCAGAGGATAGGGTCCGTGTGGTCGGACTATGGGGAATGAAAGGAATTGGTAAGACAATGGTGGCCCAAGAAGTCTGCCATCGCGTTTCTAGGGAATTTGACGGGGTTAGCTTTCTTGAAAATGTTGGAGTTGCAAACCAAGATACGCTTTTGCTTCTTCAGAAGAGACTTCTCCACGATGTTCTGAAGGTACAAGATCTAGAAATTTATGATCTTAACAGCAACATCAACGAGATAAAAGCTAAGCTCTGTCGGCAAAGGATCCTTCTAGTTCTTGATAACATCACTAAGAAGAACCAAATTGAGTGTTTTGGCGCTGGAGATCGAGAATGGTTCAAATATGGGAGTAGAATCTTGATAACTACAAGAGAAGAATGGCTTCTGAATGATCTCAAAGTGGATGATAACTACATGCTCCCTGGACTGGGTTCTGAAGAATCGCTCCAACTCATGAGTCTCCACGCCTTTGGCAAAGACCAACCTAAAGAAGGGTATGAAGAGTTGTTCAAGAGTCTTGTCCACTATGCAGGTGGTCTGCCAGACTTTCTTAAGAGATTTGGTTCCTTTCTTTCTAGTAGGAAAAATCAGTGGCATGAGATATTGGAGAAGTTGGTAAGGAATCCTCATCTTGATTCAATTTTAGATCCACTCTTCTCTCTTCGTCAGTCTGTAGGGCCATTTGGAGGCCATGGTGGAGATTCTTTTGATGATCAAACATACGATGGTATAAGAAATATAGCGGTTGTCTTTGGAATAGTGATCAGCTCCATTACTATTGACTATGTTCAGAATGGGTGTCTTGTGCGCTCGCCAAGACATGGTGGATCTTTGGGAGAGCACACATATAATGTGAGTCCATCATTATGGTTTGCTTTATTAATTTGCAATATTTACGTCTAATTATGTTATTCTCTATGAAATTGTCAGTTACCGTTCCTTTGTGGAATGGGGGTTGAGAAAAAGTGGTGTCACAAAGTCATAAAAGACGGACTTGCCTGATAAATTTCAACTGGGTACTTCTTCGATGCTTGATCGTCTCTCAATATGTTTGATGGCTTTTTTGTACCTTGCTAAGATTATTATTATTATTTTTTAGGGCGCCAAAAAGAAAAAAATTACACTAGCATCATCTGCCTACTCTGATGTTACAGTTAATCAGAGATTACTCCAGTGCTTGTCATTGTCAATATAGAGCATCAAGAATGCCATTTAATTATGGAGCAAAGCATTGGGAATCTAGATGGAGTTCAATCGTTATGGCACAAGACTAGTGAACAAGGCAAACTGTGCTACAAAATAAGAGAAAAAATCCAGCCATCCCAATAATAAGATATCTTTTGTTTTGGGAAAAGTTAACCTAAATAATGCATCTGGAGAGCATAGAATTTTCCCCCCTTCAAAGGTGATCGATACTCACTTTGCTCTTCTGCAATTGTTACAGGTACATTTAAATTATCCAACTGAATACTTGACTTCGGTGTCAGGCTACACTAGAGAAGATTCTTGTCATGTCATCAACTCTCTTACCTTCCACAGCAATAAGAGGGCACATGGGCCAATTGGCGAGGAGAAAGGGAAGTTTTTCAGTTTTCCACAAGTTAATGGAAAGATCATTGGTTTTTATGGAAGGTGTGGCATTTTTCTGGATTCTATTGGAGCTCATTTTGGCCCTGTCTTTTATCCATATCCCTTCGAAGTCGTAGGGCCATTTGGAAATGGGAAAGACCGATGGGATGATGGCAAGCATGCAGATATCAGACAAATTGTTGTAGTCTCTGGTTCTGCAATTGAATCTGTTAGTTTTACCTATGAGGAGGGTCCTCCTTTCATACACGGTACAACTCATGGTGGCAAAAGAAACACGGTACACTACTCTTGTACGAACTCGATGTTTGATAAACATTACCCCTTATTTTCAATGATTCTTATCTTGCCATTGCTGAAGATGGCGTCTGGGTGTAAGTGATAGGGTGTAAGTGATAGACTGTTAACTTTGGAACTTAGGTATGACACCATCAACAGGAAGCAAGTTTCTATTGGAAAAAAATTTGTTAAAACAATTCGTCATAAAATTGAACAATTTTTTAAAATTTTTGTATTTTAATACAGTCGATAAGGGATATCTATGGACCTTCTGCATATAGATTTTGGTTGGTAGGATAGCATCTAGTTATTCTCTCTAGGCATGGTTGTTCGAAACATGAGTTTTTTTTCCTGACAAAGAGCACTGAAGGGATAATGTTTGCAATAATGGTGCATTTGTTTCATGGAAAATCAATGAATTGAAAAATATTTTTCCGAAAATAATTGTTTGTATCACATAAAAACATTAATTAATATGTATCACCAACAAGAATTTATTCCTAACATTTTCTTTAATGATGAAAATTCGTTTGTTAATTCATTTTTGTAAGTGATACACCCAATCGATTCTAGGAAAGTGTTTTCCAAATCCTTGTTTTTTAGCAAAATAAATGCACCCTGGTTGTTGTCTTCCTTATTACATCTATTATAGTTAACATGATATTGAAGTAGGCAAGATAATCTACTATTTTCTGGATCATAAATTATCATCTCGATCATCAAGAGCATCACACGCTAGTCGTTGTCATCTACCATGCTTTTGCTTCTCAACTTGTTGCATTGACATTTCCTTACTGTTTATGTGTTTGGTACAGATAAATCTGGACTGGCTAACTGAAGTTCTTATTTCAGTTTCGGGATATATTGTGAATGATTTTGGTTCTACTGTCATCCATTCACTCACATTCCAAAGCAATAAAAGGACATATGGACCATTTGGCACTGAAACCGGAAGGAAGTTTACATTTCCAGCAACTGGTGGAAAGATTATTGGATTCTATGGGAGTTCTGGTTCCCATCTTGAATCTCTAGGAGCATATTTGGAACCAATCTCTCATCTATACCCGATCAAGTGTGTTGGACCATTTGGGGGCCAAGGTGGACACTCTTGGGATGATGGAAAATTCAATGGAGTAAAGAAAATAAAGATGATGTTAGAAGATGATGTCAACTGCATCTCGTTTGAGTATGATGATAATGGTGAATCTATTTGCTCCTCTGCACATGGTAACGAAGACGGAAGTAGTATCCATATGGTCAGTTCATTGAATATTCTCCATTCATACTACCTTTGATCCTCTCTCTCTCTCTCTCTCTCTCTCTCTCTCGTGCACACACCCATTTTTGTGCAACTATCAAGTTTAGTTTTTCAAAATTACTTGAAAAGTTTTATCAAAGTAATTTATGAATGATTGTCACCCGCATACACCATGCACACTGATAATGTATGGGGTGTGGAAAGCATCCTAGAGGGAACTCAAAGCTGTTCAAATGTAATGAAAAATTGAAGTTGTCTTCTTGATTATATAAATTTCTTTCTTTCTTTCTTTTTGGATAAGTGTATCAAAAATATTAAAACTTATTGCTAAATGCAATCGAGTTATAAAGTTTTTAAAAAGTGCAATCAAGTCTAAATTTTATTAAATTGGTGTAATTTCAGTAGTTTCGTCCAATTAGGCTATGGCCATATGCTGACCCCTTTTTTCATTATTACTTTCTTAAGACATGGGGCACCCACAAATTACCACATTAGAAAGAAACTTGAAAATTAAAAAAAAAAAAAAATCAAAACATATGAAAAATCAAAAAAAGAAAAACAAAAGAGGATCAGAGATTCCTTTGGAACTATCTTTTTATCAAATTCACAGTCAGCCAAAAGCAATCGCACTTTGAAGGACAAAGCTGAAAATTACCCAATTTATAATCGAAAAACATATAAATATCCATTGAAATAACCTAAGCATATAAATGCCTGTTAATAGGAAACGATCCAATGAATTTGTTGCCATAAGATACTGAACACTTCCCATAGTTATGATAGACATAAGCAAAAGACAACATGATCCCTAGCATAATGCAGAAGATCTGCCAAGCTTCAATAGAAAAACACGTAAAAAATTTCTTAATACTGGAATTTGGTTTCCGAGCTCGACGAGGTTCAAGCAGCCATGACCAAACTCGACATAGCTCAAGTCGTCATGGCTGTGAGCTTGAAGAAGCTCAAGCGGTCATGGCTGAGCTATTTGAAGCTCAATTAGCCCTGGGCATGAGTTTGAAGAAGCCTAGAAGCTGGAGCTGCCATGGCCGAATTCAATGAAACTTGGGCAGCTTAAAGAAACTCGAGTGGCCAGGGCCAAGCTCGATGAAGATCGAAAGGCCAGGGTCACAAGCTCAAATTTCAGAACTTGATTGCAGTAGCTCAATAAGTTTTAGAATTTTATTGTATATTTTGAAAACTTTAGGACTCAATTATATTTTCTTAACAAGTTTTAGAACTGCTAATATAGTTGTCCCTTTTTAATTTATAAATTACACGAAGGTCAATAATATGATTTATGTGAGATGGATTCCATGAGAGCAACCCGGTACCATAAGCTTTTGGTCAATTAATATGCTTTATGCAGGATGGATTCCATGTGAATAACCTGGTATGATAAGTTTTTTCTTTTATGCTAAATGAAGCAAATCAGCAAAGGGCGCCAGTGAACCCTAATGATCTATCATCTTATTGTTGACCCTAGAAGTTTGATGTAGAATATTAGTCTTTAGAAATTCTCGGGTCTAGGTTGCACGTGGATCCAGTGTTTTCTTAGGCCACTATAATCTATCTATCATCTTTGATATGGATCAATATAACAGTTAAATGCAATAAGTACTTTTCAATTCTGCAGGTTAACTTGAATTACCCTCATGAGTTCTTGACCTCGGTATCAGGATATATCAGACATGACTGTTCTGTTATTCAATCACTCACGTTCGAAAGCAATAAAAGAAGGCTTGGACCCTTTGGTAAGGAAGAAGGGAACTTCTTTCGCTGTGCATTGACATGCAACAAGATAATTGGCTTTCACGGAAGGTCTGGTATCCAGCTTGATGCGCTGGGAGTCTACTTTGAACCAATTTCTGATCTTCGTCTCTTGAAATCCATTGGGCCATTTGGAGGAGAAGGTGGCGATCCATGGGACGATGGACATAGCACAGGTGTGAGAAAAATAATTGTAAAATATGGATTAATTATTGACTCCATTGCTGTTGAGTACGACAAGAATGGGTCTGTGGTTCAGGGCCCTAGACATGGTGGAGGTGGGGGACATCTAATGTTCGAGGTATGGCCCTTTAGACGTTTGCTTGATATTATGAACGTGCAACTTATGGGTTGTTGCTAAGGTTTTAGTTTTAAGTGGTCTAGAGGTCGCGTTTATGCAGATGAGCAAAGTATTCTAAACAGAGCGTGGAGGTAAAAGTAAGATGATGAGAACGATCTGGATTTTGAGTTTGACAAATGATCTCGAATGAGAAAGTCATTGTTGGGGCATGATGTTATATCATTATTGAACAGGGACTTCTCTTTGGTTTTCCAACCTTCCTCGGTTCCATTTACGATGAAAGCACTCAATACATTCAGAAAAGTACCGCCTCCGAAAAAGGGTGAAAAAAGAATATCGAAAGCTATTTTTATTTTATGACTTTTAAGTCCGAGAACAATTTTCCAAATTTTAGTAGCTGTTCTCAAAGAGTTGCCAAAGCATTTTTTAAGCAATTGCCTAATTGCGGCGGACCAAAATAGGTTTACGCTCTAGATGCAGTGGAGTTATTTAGTTAGCTATTGCATTGTTGGTTTAAATAGATACAACTTATCAACCGGAGTTTTCTGTTTTTACCGATTTTCAAGATTCTGTGGTTGGGGGTTGGGATTAAGTATGCTTGTCTTTCTAATTTTGCAGATTAGACTTAATTATCCTGGAGAGTACTTGACATCATTTTCTGGTCACTTCAAATCTTATCGGGGGCATATTGTTGTTTGCTGCCTCACATTTCAGAGCAATGAAAGAACTTATGGGCCAGTTGGTCGGGAGATCGGGAACTACTTTTATTTTCCATCAATCGGTAAAAAGATCGTCGGGTTTCATGGGTGGTCTAGACGTTGGGTTTATTCACTTGGAGCACATTTTGAGTCGACATGTTAAGCTCCACCTTTATATGCGCCATACGGTCAATGTTGAGTTTACCCGTATACATAATGTAGAATTGGGAAATCAAAGCCATTTAAATGTACTGAACGATTGAAGTTGTCCTTTTGATTATTTAAATTTCCTTCCTTAATTTTTCTTATGTAAGTGCATTAGTAATTCTAAAACTTGTTGCAAAGTGCAGTCTAGTTCTAGAGTCTTTAAAAAGTGCAATCAAGTCTAAATTTTATCAAATTAGTACGATCAAGTCTCAAATCATGTGATAGGGAGAAATCTCATGATATTTTATATACGCAGTAAAAAATATGTACTACAATAATGTGATAGGGAGAAATCTTTTCTTTTCTCTCAAGAAAACTTTAAGAGAAAAAATATTCTATTTATATTAAATCATAAGTATCATATATATTAATAAGTCGTAAAGGAAGCTTCATGAGAATGAGAAAATAATTATGCTTGAGCATTGTAAACATAAGTAAAATCGACTTATTAGGCACGACATTTTATGTGTTAGAAAGAAAATAAATACGAATTAGGCACAGCATTTATATGGTAAAAATATATATTTAAGTTAGAGGAAAATTGATTTTGGGATTGTAATGGAGTTTGTACAAAGCAAAACCGATGCTATGTGAAACGATATGTCAAGTATAGGAAAAATAATCGATTATAGTATAATGGATTATACTATACACATTGTGTTATGTGAGAAAATTTATTTATCAGTATGAATCAATATTATAACACAAAATTACTTTGGTTCAAGCATACAAAATGTAGTAAAATACAATGTTATAGTTAATTTTACTTGAGTAAAGAATGATGATTGCTCATAAATGATAGGATAGTGGTGTCAAATTAAAAAGAAAAATAGGGCATGATAAATTCATGTTAGTAAAATACTAAAAATAGGACATATAGGATATTTGATAAGTATAATGAATTTATAAATGAGACAATTGAACCTATAGCATTTGATCGTATTATAAATGATACATATTGATTTCGCATATTATATTTTTCACTTGTTTAAATTTCATGGTTCATAATTTTCCTCACTAAAAGTTATTTAATCATTATATAACATTTCGTAATATTTCTTCACAAGACGCAAGTTTCCTTTTATCTTGCAAGTTCTATAAGTCCTGTGATTTATTAAAATTCCATAAAAAAATAGTAAATTGCCTAAGTGTATGGTATGCTTCTTTTTCTATTTTTAGTATATTATCTGATGGATCGTAACTTTCCATTAGCCTATGTAATTGCTATATCGTAAATTATCTTGAGAGGCCGGAAAATCTCTAGTCCCGTGACTCGTAATATTCCACCAAAATCATAACGTATGCCCAAGTCAATAGCAAGCTTCATTTGTGTTATTATTAATAAAATATTTGATTGATCGTGACTTGCACTTTTTAAAGACGTGCATGAATAGTCTTAAAAATAAAAATAAATAATCATGACTTTTCTTAATAAAATATTTGATCGAAAACAAGTTTGATATCAAATCAGGTTTTAATCAAAAAGACCGGACAGACCACTCTTTCCTCTCTCTTTTTTTCTTTTCAACAATGACGATCTAATTTTGTTTCTGCCTCTCATGTCTTCGCTTTCCAGAGAAAAAAAAAAAGGACACGCGAGCAGAAGTTCTCGATGAAATAAAAAATATTAATATTTGAATGCAGCCATGGACAACGATTCCACTTGCGTCTCCACAGATTAACTGTTTTGAAGCATCTTCTTCTACCAACGCATGTGCTATGAAGCTTCAAATCCATGTCTGCTTCTTCAGCCATGTCTCTGCCACGTGAAACAAAGCTCTTTTAGCTTGACTTGACGAATTCAAACCAAATTGTCCTCAAGCGCGCAAGTTGCTTCTTCAGTTCTTGGAACCAAACAAACTCCACTCTGCAACTGAAAAATTACCAAAAAAATCCTAAACCTATTATAATTGTGCCAATTATTTTTTTGGCTAATTGAGTCCTAAATCTTTTATAATTATTCCCATTTAATCCATCCGATCAAAATTGGCCGGCCGACACTAACATGACAGCTAGTCAGCGCCAACGACATTTTTTAATAATATTTTTATTTTCCTTTTTTTCTCTTATTTATTTATTTTTCTTCTCCCTCTCCCTCCTTCCTCTTCCCCTCCTTCCTTTGGCTTCGGCGATTGGCTAGAGGGGAGGATTGGCTGGTCGCCGAACTAAGGCGGGTAGGTTAGTTCGCCTCGTCGTCACTGGGTGAGGGCTTGTCTCGCCAATCGGCGAGCTCGCACCCAACGATGGCGGGGTGAAACCCAGCCGGATCTGGCATGGTGATTTGGCGGGCTCGCCTTGCCAGTTGGCGAGCCCTTGCCGGGTGGGTGAGGGCTCACCTCGCGGTTAAGCGAGGCGAGGGGGGCTCGTCGTCACGTCTAGCAAGGCCCTCCTCGCTAGATCGGCAAGGGCTCCCCTTGCCCGGTGACCGCGAGGCAAGCCCTCACTAGATCGACAAGGGCTCGCCCCTTATTTGGGTGCAAGCTTGCCGATCGGCGAGGCAAGCTCGTCGAGCCAAAGGAAGGAGGAGGGAGGAGGGAGGAAGAAGGTAGACGAAGAACGGAAAAAAAAAAAAAGAAAAAAGGAAAAAAAAGAAGATAAAATATTAATAAAATATATAATTCGTACTTTTACCAAAAAAATATTAATAAAATATTTCAAAAAATGATTTTTTTTTTAAAGTCGCTAGTGCCAGCCGGCTACCACGTCGATCTTGACTGACCAATTTTGGCCAGATGGACTAATCGGGAATAATTATAAAATATTTAAAACTCAATTGGTAAAAAAAAAATAAGTTTAGGATTGAACCAGCACAATTGCAATAGGTTTAAGACTTTTTTGGTAATTTTTCCGTCTGAACATTCACTTGAATAAGCAGTCTTGTCCTTATGGCGGAGCTTTCATTTATCCCCTTTTCTCATTCGCAACTTGCGTCTCCTGTTTACAATTACACCTTACAGGCGGAAGAGTTGCGACCCTTTTTGCAGTCTCTCACTCAATCACGTATTGTGCTGATGGGAAGCGAAGAGATCAATCGACGCATTTCCTCTTCTGCTTCAATCCACCAATGGAAGTACGATGTGTTTGGGATCTTTAAAGGCGAGGACATAAGGAAAACCTTCGCAGCCCACCTCTTCCATGCGCTGAAGCAGGCGGGATCCACTATTTCAAGGACAATCACAAAGCAGAGACCGGAATTTTCATCGAGCCCAAGCTGCTCAATGCGATTCACCATTCCAGGGTCTCTCTTGTCGTGTTCACCACCAATTACGCAGACTCACGGTGGTGCTTGAACGAGCTGGTGAAAATCATGGAGTGCAACAGGACGTTCAGAGATCATCAAGCTCATGTGGTTGTGCCCATTTTCTATGATATTGAGCCAAGCGATGTTCGGAAACAGAGCGGGCGATTTGGGGAAGGTTTTTGAAGGTATTTGGCCACCCGTATGGTCGATTTGCTGTTACAGAAGTGGAGGGATGCGCTTAGAGAAGCCGAGAATTTATAGGGATGGCATTTGAATAATGATGCTAATGGGTAATGCAAAACCTCATATCGGTGCTCTTGATTGATTTGCTCAATCACCACAAAAGATCATATCGGTGCTTGATTTGAACTTGTCAGAATCTGTTTGATTATGGTGTAAGTGTTTGGAATAGATTTTGATGTGAAAGTTATCTCTGCTTGTGAGAGTTATTTGGTTTACTTGTGTCTTTTATTTCCATCCTTCAACCATGGAAAATTTATTAGCCACTAATCTTAACTACCAGAGTTCTGGGATCTTTTAGATTGTCCGAGTTTAGAAAAAATATCTTAAAAACTCAAGGAAATGGATCATCAATTTAACAGAACTCCACTGCTGATTTAATTTAGCTCATGCGCTTCTTGCTTATATGCTGATCTTCTCCCTACGCTATAGTTAGTCACGTTTGAACTTGTTCTTCCCATGCAACTACAGGGATCAAGCGGACTCCATCGAGCAAATTGTAGGACATCTCTTCAAGATTATTCCCACAGCTAGCTCCCCCTGCGCCATTGGAGTGGATTCCTTTGTAGACGATGTGATATCATCGCTGGAGATCGGGTCAGAGGATGATGTCCGGGTCATTGGAATATGGGAAATGGAAGGAATTGGCAAGACAACCATGGCCAAAGTCATTTGTGATCGCCTTCTCGGGGGAATTTGAAGGTCTTACCTTACTTGAAAATGTTGGAGATACAAACCGAGGTACTCTTTTACTTCTTCAGAAGAGACTTCTCCATGATGTTTTTTGTTGTTTTGGTAAGGGACTTCTCCATGATGTTCTGCAGCTACAAAGTCTAGAAATGTATGATCTTAATAGCAACATCAATGTGATAAATAAATAAAAAAACTCCGTCGAAAAAAGATCCTTCTGGTTCTTGATGACATCACTAAGAAGGACCAGATTGAGTATTTTGGTGCTGGAGATCGAGATTGGTTTCAACATGGGAGTAGAATTTTGATAACTACAAGAGAAGAACTGTAATAATAGCCCATTAAACCCAGCCCATCTCTCTCTTAAGCCAAGCCCATCTTCTTTCTTCTCTTCTCTAGGTATTTTTTTTTCTTCTCTAGGTATTTCACATGAGGCAGCAACGTGATAGAACACCTAGAGGGGGTGAATAAGTGTTTATACTAAACCTTGGCAAATATATGCGGAATAAAATAAACTTTGAGTAAAATAAAAAAGAGTTGAGGAAGAGAATAAGAACACAAGATTTATAGTGGTTAAGGAAGAGAATAAGAACACAAGGTTTAATGGTTCGGCCTACATCCACTCTCCCATGCTAACAGCCTTCTTGGCTGGATTCCACTATGCAATCAACAAAAGATTACAACTTTGAGTGCAAACACTTAGTAGTAGATCACACTATCTCACTAAGTCACTCTTTCGGTATTTCTCTCACGATCACAAACGTTTAAGCTTTCAAGAGACAAGTATATGAACAAAGACCGCTCGAACTTTGGAATTATAAATTCTACGCTCCGTCTCTTACTTGCTCATCGGTCCTTCATCTCCTTAAATACTCCTCCACTACCAAACTACCCGTTGGACAGTATCTTGAGGATCGTATTCCAATATACCAATTGAACAGCTCTGTATCTAGAAGATTTGGTAGTCGTTGGGTGACAAAGGTAGAATCCCAAAATGATTTCGATTGCCCATACAAATAGAATCTTGGTGTCCATAAGTAAAGCTTCTTCGTATAGAAAGATCTTGTCTTCAATATCCAATCGTCAATCAATTAGATTGAATCAATCAAATCAATCTTGATGTGGAATCAAACCAGATCACTAGCTGTTATATGATTGGGATTGAGTTACGTTCTGTCGAATCTGGATGTAAAGTCTGAGAGCAATAGACTTTACAATCTAAGTCTGAGTGCGATAGACTTTGCAATCTGAGTCTGAACATATTCTGCTTCAGCATAGAGTCTGTTTTCTAGTTTAGCTTCAGCATAGAGTCTGTCTTCTGGTTCTTCCAAGTATAGACTTTGATAATATCCTTTACATGTTCTATTATCTGCATGGTTTATTACTCAACCATCAAACATGTTAGTAGCCTTTGATTTATTTGTCATCTTCAAAATATCATAAAAGATTTCCCTAACAATCTCCCCCTTTTTGATGATAACAAAACAATCTCTGAATATGTAGATTTGTAAACACGCTTTTAATTAAAATCAAATGATATCAGAAGATAGCAAATAGATTGAGCATAACAATATATAGAAAAATAATCGCAGCTCAATATTATGCAATAAATAATATCAACCAATCAACACATATGCATATTCATATCTTCTTCCCCTTTTTGTCATAATCAAAAAACGATTATGATGGAAAAAGTATCACATAGAGAATGATAAGAAATATGTCTTGCATAATTTCCAAAAATTAGCTTTTATAAGGTAAATCGAATATTAAAAATATGCAATATAGCTCATTTCGATCATATATATCAGCAAATATCCAATAAAAATCACGGATGCATTATAAAATTCACTTATCCTTTTTGTCATAATAAAATGATAATATCAATACAAGATTTATTAATGACAAAAAGTAATAAAAGATGCACTAACCGGATTTTTTTTTTTGGAACAAATTCTGACACATTTACCTTTCCTTCCATCCATAACAAGATCACGATCAATCCAAAAAGATTTTTCCATAATTGATCAAAGCTCCCCCTCAATTTGTTGCCTTTTTGAGGTGATCACGATTCTTTTCCTCTTCTTTTGGATTTGCTTTCTCCCCCTGTGATCATGACAATATTTGCGAATAGAAACAATTGTTGCTTGTGCACGTTGAACAGAATATTTTTCCAATATTTCCTTTTGTAGCAACAACATCTGCAACGATCACTTGCATTTTGAAATTTGAGGCAAAAATTTATTTTCTTCAATTAAGCTTTTCTTGAATTCAACCTGCATCAACTTAACAAACTTTTTCCACAAATAAGCTGTAATAATATCCATGTAATATATAATGCCCTTTTCTTCAAATAAATAAATTGAATAGCATATATAAAATTATCAAATATTAAAATTCAGAACTATTCAACCTTTTGTACGACGCATAAGGGATTTCCTCAATAAGCAAAAATTTTGCACAAGAAATAGAATTTTTGAACTTCCAAAAGATAGTATAGAATCTTCACAAATTTCTGATCAAGCTTTCCAAAATTTATATGGAAGATTCTATTGTCACATGCAAAATCTTGTATAATGGATAACCATCTTTACAAAAATGTCACATAATATATTCCTTTGATTCGCAGATCAAACTTGCTAAATATAATATATCTTCTAAGAATATAGCAAGAATATCGATGAATATGCAGTAATATCTTTCAAGATCACAGAGATTTCCTTGAGCATAAATTTCAGATATGCATTTTGCAAAAAGAAAATAGATATTTCTGTCACATGCCAAAATTGCAAACCTTATAATTATAACAAAAGATATTCGCAATATAATAAACAATCATCCAAAATCATGATAAATGCACGTAGAAATTTGTAAGGCGGGATGATAAAAAAATATTTCTCTTACCCAAGTATATGTTTGAAATATACCATTGAAAATAAAAATCATTACCAATCTTCATAGGAGATAATTTTCTGATTGCACCAAAATCTGCGTAGATTTGCAATCGGTTCTTTCCTTATAGAATTTACTGCAATCAACTCATTTCCTTTTTGGTATCCGTTAATTTGGATCCTTCCTTGACGTTAGAGTAAAATATAAAATCTCCATAATCAAATATTCTTTCTTAATTCATCATAACAAAGTATTCAAAGAAAGAATATTATGCACAATGATATTTTGAAAAATAAATTCTCACTTAGTCATAATACGATAAAATCAAAGAGAATAAAATCTTTGAGTATCTAAAAATATCTTGCATCATAAATTAATATCACCTAAAACAGATTTTTATTTGGCAAAATATGATAAAATCTGAGAGTATAAAATCAAACCAAATAAATTCATTTGTTTCTAAGCATGATATCAAAAATGATCACACGTATCAAATTAAATCTCGAATCACAAAAACAAATCATGATCATTTCTTTAATAAAACAAATCAAGGAATATGATCATTATAAAATCTCAATCAACCAAGGATATATCGAATATCAAGCATAATGAGAAATTTTAAATTGTGTATTCAAATCAAATTGAGAATGAAAATATATACATTCCTTACCAAACTCTCTTTCTTCTTTCTTCTTTATATCCTGCAAAAACAACTCACATTTTCTTTGGTACCCATTTTTTTCTTGGGTCCATGAGAGTTAGTAGAATATGCTGTTTTTACCCAATTTTTCTTAATAGGTCTCTAGTCTTTAGGAAAATCTTTCTCAAAGTGTTTTGAATCTCCACAATTTGAACATTTGAGGGCATTTCGACTAATAGGTTTTACAAACACTTTTTGAAAATGATTTTTGTAAAATGTCTTTGGAGGTCTTTGTTTAAGTCTCTTCTTGACTTTAGGAAAATCAATTAGAGAATCACTTTCCTTATTGAAACCAAGTCCCAACTTATTATAGTAAAGAACTTGTATAGAGAGGATATGCTCTAATGTTTTTGATCCATTTGAAAATCTTGTCGAAATATTTGAAAATTCTTTCTTCAAAAATCATTTTCTTTGACAAGTAAATTTCGACTTTCTTTTGTTTGTAAAAAATCTTTTTGCAAAATTTTAAAATTTTCTTTTTGAGAAAGATCTTGTTGCCTAAGCCGTGAATTCTCCTTTTTAAGTTCGGAGATCCTGTTAAGAGAAGATTTGAGATTTGAGCAAAGCTCATTTATATACTTCGAAACTTTGAGAGGAATTTTTGAATGGCTTACCTCAATTTCCTCATCGGATTCTGAGTCTGTGTCTAAGTCAGACTCTGATTCTGAGTCTGTGTCTGAGTCTGACTAAAATTCTGAATGTGCCATCAAGCATAAATTTCCTTGCTCATCATCTTCTTTCATTGTTCTTTTCTGGCCATTCTGCTTGTATTTTCTTCTTCCACTAAATTTGCTTCCTTTTCTACTAAGTTTCTTGAATTTCTTGACCATAAAAGCAAGTTCTTCGTCGTCCATGTCATTTTCTGAGTCTGTTTCATCAAAAACAGCATTAGATATTAAAGCGATGGACTTCTTACCTTCGGGATCTTCGTCATTGAGTTGTTCCACTTCATAGGATTGAAGAGTGCCGATCGATTCATCAACGGAGAGTGGCATAATCCTCTGAGTCTCCCGGATTGAGGTCTTAACATGGTTCCAATCTTTTGAGAGACCTCGCAAGAGTTGGTTGACCTTCATTGGGGAAGAAATTGGCTGACCTTGACATGCTAAACCATTTACAATTTCTGTAAAATGGCTGAACATATCTCCAATCGACTCTCCTTGCTTCATCTTGAAGGATTCATATTTACCAAGCAGGAAGTTTACTTTTGTCTCTTTTACACGATCGGTCCCTTCATATGTAACATGAAGTTTATCCCAAACTTCTTTTACTGTTTCACATGAAGAGATTCTGTTATATTCAACAGGAGACAAGGCGCAATATAAAGAATAAATAGCTTTTGCATCAAGCGCTTCTCTTTTGGACATCTCCATCCGAGACATAGGAGCGGGGGGTTTGATTTCTTTGTCTTTGCCATTCTTATTTGATGTAGACGCAGCAATGGGGTTGATTCCTCTTTCCATAACATCCCATTGTAAGGGATCTCTAGATCTTAGGAATGCTTTCATTTTATTCTTCCACACGTTGTATTCCTTTCCATCAAAATATGGTGGCCTTGTGTTGCTTTGCCCTTCCATAAGTCCTGGTGCCAAGATACTAGCCATAAACAATCTTTAGCTCAAAAGTAAAAGCACTTTTATAAATTGAGCACTTGGCTCTGATACCAATTGAGAGTGTTAGTATGAACACCTAGAGGGGGGTGAATCACTAAACCTTGGCAAATATCTGCAGAATAAAATAAACTTCGAGTAAAATAAAAGAGTTAAGGAAGAGAATAAGAACACAAGGTTTATAGTGGTTCGGCTTAATCCAAGCCTACGTCCACTCTCCTACGCTAACAGCCTTCTTGGCTGGATTCCACTATGCAATCAACAAGAGATTACAACTTTGAGTGTAAACACTTAGTAGTAGATCACACTATCTCACTAAGTCACTCTTTCGGTATTTCTCTCACGATCACAAACGTTTAAGCTCTCAAGAGACAAGTATATGAACAAAGATCGCTCGAATTTTGGAATTATAAATTCTACGCTCCGTCTTTTACTTGCTCATCGGTCCTTCATCTCCTTAAATACTCTTCCATTTCCAAACTACCCGTTGGACAGTATCTTGAGAATCGTCTTCTAATATACCCATTGGACAGCTCTGTATCTAGAAGATTTGGTAGTCGTTGAGTGACAAAGGTAGAATCTCAAAATGATTCCGATTGCCCATACAAACGGAATATTGATTTCCATAAGTAAAGCTTCTTCGTATAGAAAAATCTTGTCTTCAATATCCAATCGTCAATCAATTAGATTGAATCAATCAAATCAATCTTGATGTGGAATCCAAACTAGATCACTAGCCGTTATATGATTGGGCTTGAGTTACGTTCTATCGAATCTGTATATAAAGTCTGAGAGCAATAGACTTTACAATCTAAGTCTGAGTGCGATAGACTTTGCAATATGAGTCTGAACATATTCTGCTTCAGCATAGAGTCTGTCTTCTAGTTCAGCTTCAGCATAGAGTCTGTCTTCTGGTTCTTCCAAGTATAGACTTTGATAATATCATTTACATGTTTTATCATCTGCATGGTCTATTACTCAACCATCAAACATGTTAGTAGCCTTTGATTTATTTTGTCATCTTCAAAACATCATAAGGGATTTCCCTAATAGACGGAGCACTGAATGGCTTACGTGCTGTCCTTCACGGCAGACATAACAACGAAAAGGAAAATCCGGACACGTTTTTTGTGTGTACGATTGTAACGTGTTCTTGGAGTTCATTTTTCTCCTAAGCATTATACGAACACACGGATGATCAATCGATAATGGAGGCTATAGCAATGAAAAATCTGGACTGGATCCAAGTCCAACGTTTCGGATTTAAGCAACACGTTTTCTTGTCTCGATTATAAAGGCAGCTTTTCCGAATAATGCCTATGACAACAACTTCTAATTGCTTTCATGTCGTCATTATTCAAGGACCCTCGCACAATTATGCAGTTGGTCCAGTCGGAAGGAAGTGTCAGAGTATCTTCACCTCATCTACTTGGATGAGACGGGTGTTGGGTTTTAGATTTTTCGTACTCCAAAAACTAACTTAAATTGTGAGACTTTCCTTTGTACTTATGAATCGAACGCCATCTATTTCCACAACCTATGTGGATCAAACTTCATGGCTATGAAAGCTAGTATGTGCACCTAGAGGAGGGTTGAATAGGTGCATAAACAATTTTACCCAAATAAGTGCAGCACAAATTAGCAATGGATTATGAAAAGAAAATTCCTCTCTTTTAAATAAACAATTTACGATCAAAGTAAAAGAGTGAAGAGAATTTGAACACAGAGTTTATAGTGGTTCGGCTTAATCCAAGCCTACGTCCACTCTTCCGCACTGACAGTTCACAGGGTGGATTTCACTATGAACAAAAGAGTTGTTACAGTAAAGCTCTCCCTTGATTCCACAGTGTAGAGACTCTACTACACTTCCTCAAGGTCTCTCAAAGATATAGATTCTTTTGCGTACAAGATTTCGCTCAACAAATGAATTGACTAAGAATGAGGAGCTTCAGACTTTGGAATTCTTCTATCTCGCACACTTTTGAACAACTGAAACGTCTTCCTTATATACTCTTTTATGCCATTATACCCGTTGGCACTTAACAAAGAAATTCTTCCAATCTACCCGTTGGATAGAATCAATTAGGAAGATCTTCGAGCTATTTAAGGAACATGAAGATAGCCCATCAATCTTGCTTGCCCATACAATTAGGATTTTTGTTTCCATAAGTAGAACCTTCCAAGTATACTTCGCCAATCAACGGATCCATAATCCCTGAATCAATCTTGATTTGAGTAATGGATTCCAACATGCTATATCCAGCCAGAAGATCTACTCTAGTCGATAAGATCAAATTCTTAACGAAACATCCAGTCCTGGATAAGCCTTATTCGACGGACTAGAAACTGTCAATGTGGATAAACTTTGAGTCTTGAGTCTGGTAGTCCGGAGATCTTCAGACTTTGGTGGAAGAGTCTACAAGTCTTTAGACTAGACTGATGGAAACGTTTTGTCAGCTTCAAAACACTCAAGGAAGTTTTCTCCAACAATCTCCCCCTTTTTGATGGTGACAAAACTTTTATGCAGATTTGGATAATTTTGACCTGCAAAACATCACTCAAGCAAATATGGATATCTCACAAAGATAAATGGCTTAGTAATAACACTAGAATCTGCATCCTCAGAAAGTAGGTTAGTTTTATGAACAAGGCCATGAGATATCAATAATACTTAAGATAAACAGATGTTCAAACAGTCAATTCCAAATCCAAACAACCAAATCCAAATAGCCAAACACAAACATCAAGTCAATCAAAAAAGTTTTTAAATCCAAACAGTCAAATGCTGCACATCTCTCCCCCTTTTTGTCATCATTAAAAAGGTAGAGATGAAAATAGAATGAAATTAAGATGGCTTGGGAACACGAACAAGCTGGAAATCTCTCATTGACTGGACAATGCCTTCCAGCTTTTTCAAGTCCTCCTTCAATTGTGCCACATCTTCACCCTTAGCATTTGCCTGAACTTGAAGAGCAAGGGCTTGGAGTTGATCATTCAAAGAAATTGAAGAAGCTTGTCCTGCATTCTGCAAGTTCTGTACTTCGCATCCCAGAGCAGATATTTGACCCTGCATCTCTAAGAGAACATTAAGAATTCTGCGAGTCTGCTGAATTATTAGTTTGAGTGCTTGCTTTTGCACAATCAGACGGTGTATAAGCAGATGATGGCAAATCAGTATTGTCACGCAGATTGGACGATGAAACATCGTGTCCCTCCTCAGGAAATTGTGAGGCATAGATGTCCTCTGGATCTGCTGGAGAGCGACTTACTCCTTCATTGGTAGCAGGGATTGAGGATGTTCCTATTTTCTCAGGATCTCCCCCTGTTACTATGCCTTTAGGTGGAGAAGAGTGTTCTTCATTTTCTTTTGCTACTCTCTCCTCTTCTTCTTCTTCAATTCTTTCCTCCACTGCATCTCTCTCCTCTGCTTCTTTCTCAAAATCTTCACTTTCTCCAGTCCTTTGATCTGTTTCAGCCGTGACTTTTTCTTGTTTCTCCGTTGATTCTGGTGCAGAACGACTCAAGTTCTTTAATGTCATTGTAGAAATGGTGATATCATCCTCATCCTCTTCATCCTCAATGATGAGAGCTCTTCTTTTCTTGGATGGAGCAACCATGGGCTCATTTCCTTTTCTCTTTACAGCTGAAGAGATTTGATGAGTCTTGGTAGGGGTTTTCTTCTTGAACTTCTCCAATTCCTTGTTGAGTTCCTTTAGACGCATTTTAGAGACCATTTTCAGTCCCACCACCATTTGATCGCACGCTCGATCACAAAGAATTCGGGGAGGCTGAATATTCAAATGTCTGAATAACTTAGTCACAAGAGCTGGATAAGGAAGTTGACTCTTGTCCTTCACCATTGCCCTATACATGTGGAACATAATAGTGTGTGGAAGAGAGAATTTTTTCCCAGCATTGATGGCATACATCAGCTTTGCCTCCGAGTTTGAAACATCGGTCTTTGAAGTAGATTTTGGTCTGAGGCAATTAATCACAATCTTGTGAAGCAGAATGTTGGTTGCATTCATCCTCAAATAGGAAATCTTTTCTTCCGTTCTTCGATCCTTAACAAGTTCCAACGTTGCATGAGTAATAGACACACTAATAGGTTGATATCTCCCTCTTTCAACCCCAATCACATCAGCTAAAGTATTCATGTCAACCACAAAGTCCTGATCTCGAACACTAAAAGAGAATCTATTCGCATCCAAGAAACTAAGATTCGAATAGAAATAAGCTGTAAGTTCAGCATAGGCTTCTGTACTTTCAGAACAAAACTGTTCGAGTTGAAGAAGACTGAATTTCTCCCGTAGATTAACATCCATAGAGTCAAGAAAATCAAAATCCACACTTCTAGGTTTTATCACCCCACGCTTCAGCAACTTAGAGTATAGTTGCTTGTGTTCCTCCGATCGAAACAAGTCTGTCCGTTTGCTTTGGATTTTTGCCGCAACACCCATTCTCGGTTTAAACTGATTGTACATCTTATCATCGTCATTCCTATATGGCTGACTCAGCCCTCCAACACGTGGATCAGTTGGGATATTTGCCAATGCCTCTTCCGTCGATCTAGCAGGGGCAATTCCTAATTGTTCCATTGTGCGTAAAAAGAAAGTTTCATTTCTATACCCTTTTTCTTTCAAAAATTCGTCAATGTAGTTCAAAGGAGTACCACCCCTCTTCAAAGCATGGTAAAGCTTATAAGTAAAGCCAGGCTTAAGAGTTCTTATGGGTTTTGCGTCTTCGATGATTTCTTCCTCTTCTTGATGTGCAACATTCTGAGGTCTAAATGGAGAAGATGGACGCTGCTGAGAATGTTGTGGGCTCTGTTGCTGATTAGGAGATTCTTCTTCCTCGGTGAGATCAAAGTGCGTAGGTCCCTCACGCATTTGTTGTGGTCTCCTGTTCGCGATCCTCGAAGACTTTCTTTGGGAAGACATTTTTCACAGTTTTTGAGAGATTCCAAGTTTGTTTTCCCAAGAAAGATGACAACTTTTCGAATATTAAACAAGAGAAGAAGACATAAATGGAAGATCGGTGCTCTCTTAGGGTTTTTGTGAGTAAAACGAAGAAGAACCGAAAGTATATAAGACAGTTGAAGAGAGGCATACGGAACGTTGTAAAAAGAAAATATAAAGATGCATTTTTAAAAATAACTGCCTTTTCAAAAATTAGATAACTGTCATTTTAAAAAATTTCTTTTTCCCAAAAGGACAGATTGCAATAATCACTGAAATTAAAAATAGCAACTATCAATTATGGGTTGATGATCATACCTTTTCGAGATTTGATTGGAGAGATAATAAAATAACTTACAAAAAAAAACTTGATCGTAAACCTTGATCGTCGAGTGTCTTTAGACTTTTAGTCCCGAGTCTGAACTTCCTCGACTTTAAGATATTGAGTCTAGAACAAATAACTTTAAATTGATTTTTCTCCAAAGACTTTGTTAATATATCCGCTAGTTGATTCTTTGAATCAATAAACTGAATAGAAACTTCTCCATTTTGAACATGATCTCTAATGAAGTGATGTTGAATCTCTATATGTTTTGCTCTTGAGTGAAGAATCGGATTTTTGGTGAGATTGATTAAGCTGGTGTTGTCACATTTGATTTCAATGCATGAATCTTCAATTCCAAAATCTCTTAACTGTTGTTTTATCCACAAAATTTGTGAACAACAACTTCCAAGATCTACATATTCTGCTTCTGCTGTAGAAAGAGCTACTGTACTTTGCTTCCTCAAAAACCAAGACACTTTCCTGTTTCCAAGTAGTTGACAGGTGCCCGAGGTGCTCTTTCTATCAACTCTGCATCCGGCTAGGTCTGCGTCTGAGTATCCAAGAAGAGTAAAGTCTCATTCTTTAGGATACCAGAGACCCAAAGTTGAAGTTGAGGCAATGTATTTGATAATACGTTTTGCAGTACTTAAATGAGATTCTCTAGGGTCTGATTGAAACTTGGCACAAATGCAAACACTAAACAAAATATCAGGTCTAGAAGTAGTGAGGTAAAGAAGTGAACCAATAATACTCTTGTATAGCTTCTGGTCGACTTTCTTTCCTCCTTCATCTTTGTCCAACTTCAAAGAATTTGACATTGGTTCATCAATCTTTTTACAATTCTCCAGTCAAACTTTTTGACAAGATCTTTAGCATACTTTTCTTGATGAATAAAGGTTCATTCTTTCAGTTTTTTTACTTGGAGCCCAAGAAAGAAGGTTAGTTCACCCATCATGCTCATTTCAAATTCATCCTGCATAGACTTAGAGAATTTCTTGCACAGACTTTCATTAGAAGATCCAAAAATAATATCATCAACATAAATTTGAACAAGTAGAAAACTTTTACTTTCTCTTTTGATAAACAATGTAGTATCTACTTTACCTTTAACAAAGCCATTTTAGATTAAAAACTTATTTAGTTTATCGTACCAAACTCTAGGTGCTTGCTTTAAACCATATAAAGCCTTTTTCAGTCTGAAAACAGGGTCTGGTTTCCTTGGGTCTTCAAAGCCGGGTGGTTGTTCCACATAGACTTCCTCTTGGATAAATCCATTTTGGAAAGCACTTTTGACTTCCATTTGGAATAACCTGAAATTCTTATGACAAGCAAAAGCAAGTAATAATATAATTGCTTCAAACCTTTCTACTGGTGCGTAAGTCTCATCATAGTCTATCCCTTCTTCTTGCGTATATCCCTTGGCCACGAGTCTTGCTTTGTTTCTTACGACTTTTCCTTTCTCGTTCATCTTGCTTCGAAACCCATTTAGCTCCAATGATGGATTTTCCTTTCGGTTTAGAGTCAATTCCCAAACATCATTGATATTAAATTGCCTGATTTCTTCTTGCATGGCTTCAATCTAGCTTTCATCAGATAGAGCTTCTTCTATACTTTTGGGTTATATTTCAGAAATAAGAGCCACAACACTAAACTTTTCGTGCCTTTTGGATCTTGTGCGAATTCCTTTATTAATATCACCGATAATGAGATCTGTGGGATGACTGGACTTATGTTTCCAGTTGCTGGTTGATTTGTCAGACTGTTAATCTTTTTTTTCATTTGATTATTCGACTAACATTTGTTGCTGGTCTTCTGAAGTCTGAGCTGCTTTAGGAGATTTAGACTTTGTAGAGTCTAGAGCAGGATCAGATTCTTCAAGTTGAGTCTGAATTGATTCAATTTGCATAGAGTCTTGAAATTTGACATTCATTGATTCATCCACAGATTGAGTCTTTTTGTTGTATACTATGTAAGCTTTGCTTGTGTAGAATATCCAAGGAAGATTCATTCATCTGATTTTTCTTCAAACTTCCCAACTCGATCATTTGCATTTTTCAAAATAAAACATTTACATCCAAACACGTGAAAATATGAAACAATGGGCTTATTTCCTTTGAATAACTCATAGGGAGTTTTCTCCATAAATAGGCCTTAAAAAACTCTATTAATAATATAGCACACTGTAGAAACAGCTTCAGCCCAAAAATGAGAAGAGATGTTACTTTCAATTAAAAGAGTTCTATTCATTTCCTGCAGCGATCTATTCTTTTTTTCCACAACTCCATTTTGCTCTGGAGTATATGGTGAAGAGAACACATGCTGAAAACCAGATTCATCACAAAATTTTGCAAAGTCTTGATTTTCAAATTCACCTCCATGGTCTGTCCGTATATTTGAAATAACATACCCTTTTCATTTTGAACCATTTTAGCAAACTTTTAAAATAAGAAAATGTTTCAGACTTACTTATCAAGAAATATACCCAAGTGAATCGTGAATAGTCATCCACAATTACTAGGCAGTATTTCTTACCTCCAATGCTCTAAGTTATGGTTGGTCCAAAGAGATCCATATGTAAGAGTTGCAGCACACGATTAGTTGATACTTGATTTATTGGTTTGAATGAGTTTCTTACCTATTTTCCCAACACACATGGTGTGCATAGATCAGACTTTTGGTATGACAGTTTGGGTAGTCCACGAACAAGCTTCTTTGCTGAGATTTTGGCTATTTGCTTCATGTTGATGTGCCCAAGTTTTCTGTGCCATAAGTTTGCTTCTTCTTGAATTGAGATTAGACATTGGGCTTCATTTGGTTTGACATCCAAGAGGTAGATATTTCCATGTCTTCGACCCGTGAAAGACTGAGAGGAATATTTACTAGTTCCTGAACATATTCCCTCTTGAAAGTTGATTTTGAAACCGGTGTTGCACAGCTGACTGATACTAAGCAAATTGTAGTTGAGTCTTTCCACTAAAGAAACATTACTGATCGTGAGACTTCCAATTTTTACAATTCCGAATCCCACAATTCTTCCTTTGCTGTTTCCTCCGAATGTAACTTTTCCACCGTTAACTTGAACAAGTTTTATGAAGTAATTTGAATTTCCCGTTATATGCCTTGAGCATCCACTATCCATGTATCATTTAATCTTTCTCTTGATAGTGACCTACATTTAGAAAAGAGACTCAAGCTTTCTTTAGTACCCATATTTTCTTGGGTCCATTGGTGTTAGTATAATATACGGTCTTTGCCCATACTTTCTTAATAGGTTTCCAAACCATAGGATATTCTTTCTCAAAATGGTCTGAGCTATTGCACTTAGAACATTTAAGAGCATTGCGACCTACTGGTTTTACAAAAGCTCTTTGGAAATGACTTTTGTAAGCATCTCTTGTAGGTCTTTGCTTAATTCTTTCCTTTACTTTAGGAAAATCAATTAGAGGAATGGTTTCAGCAGTCATTTCCTAAACCTGATTTGTTGAAGTAAGATCTTTGTGTTGAAAGAATTTTCTCAAGTTTCTCAGATCCTATAGAAAATCTTTTAGAAATATTTGAGATGTCGTTTTTTAAGAATGCATTTTCTTTTGAAAGACTGTCTTCATTTTCTTTCAAGGTAGAAACACTTTTGACTAAACTTTTGACCTTTTCTTTCAAAACATTTTCCTGTTGTTTTAGTGCAGAATTTTCTCTTTTAAGTTCGGAAATCATTTTAAGAGAAGTTTTAAGACTAAGACACAATTCATCAATGTATCTAGAGACTTTAGTAGGGATTTTCAAATTAATTACCTCGATTTCACTGTTTGAATCTCGAAATGCAGTGTTTGAGTCTGATTCTCGAGTCCGATTGTGCCATGAGACAAATGTTGGCATAATCATCATCACTTTCTTCACATTCCGTATCACTCCAAGTTTATGCTTTGAGTGCCTTTGGATATTTTTAGTTTTTCCTTTCTTTTTTTCAAAAGGGGACAATTGGGTTTGATGTGTCCCTTTTCTTACATTCAAAGCAAACTACATCTCTATTGGATTCATCATCCTCAAATGACTTACTCGTTGCTTTTGAAAACTTTATTTTTTTGGATTGAATCTTCTTCCTTTTCTATTTAGCTTTTCAGATCTTCTTATCATGAGAGCAAGCTCTTCATCATCCATATCGTCTTCGAAATCTGTGACATCGAAATCATCTTTAGATTTTAATGCAATGGATTTCTTACCTTTAGGATCTTCATCTTCATTGATTTGCTCACTTCATAAGACTGAAGAGCCCCAACCAACTCATCAACAGTGGCATGATTCTTTGTGTCTCTCTTATGGTCTTTATGTGATTCCAGTCCTTGGAGAGTCCACGCAGAAGCTTGTTTACTTCCATGGGATCAGAAATTGGTTGCCCTTGATTTTCAAGGCCATTCATGATCTCTGTAAAACGACTAAACATGTTAGTGATAGATTCTCCAGATTTCATTTTGAATGCTTCGTATTGTCCGAGTAGAATGTTGATTCTGGTTTCTTTCACTCAGTCAGTTCCTTCATAGGTGATGTGTAATCTATCCCAGACTTCTTTAGTTGTAATACAAGAAGATATTCTGTTATATTCAGTAGGTGATAATGCACAATATAAAGAATGAATAGCCTTTGCATCAAGAGCTTGTCTCTTGGTTATCTCTTCTTGAGTCATTTCAATAGACTCAATGGTTTCTTTTCCTCTTTCGAGATCGATGCAGCTTTATGAATGATTCATTTTCTACCACATCCCATTCTAGAGGAGGATTTGATCTTAGAAATTCCTTCATCTTGTTTTCCATATGTTGTATTCCTTTCCATCAAAATGTAGGCGGTCTGGTGTTGCTTTGCCCTTCAACCAGACATGTAGCCAACATACTAGCCATGGATCTTTAACTCAAGTAAAACACTTCAATTCAAGTGAGTACACAAGCTCGATACCATTTGTTAAAGCTAGTATGTGCACCTAGAGGGGGGTGAATAGGTGTAAAAACAATTTCCCGAAATAAGTGCAGCACAAATTAGCAATGATTATGAAAAGGAAATTAGACTCTTTTTCGTAAACAATTGAGTTACGATCAAAGTAAAAGAGTGAAAATAATTTGAATACAAGTTTATAGTGGTTCGGCTTAACCAAAGCCTACGTCCACTCTTTCGCACTGACAGCCCACCGGCTGGATTTCACTATAAACAAAAGAGTTGTTATAGTAAAGCTCTCCTTTGATTCCACAGTGTAGAGACTCTACTACACTTCCTCAAGGTCTCTCAAAGATATAGACTCTCTTTTGCGTACAAGATTTCGCTCAACAAATAAATTGACTAAGAACGAGGAGCTTCAGACTTTGGAATTCTTCTATCTCGTACACTTTTGAACAACTGGAATGTCTTCCTTATATACTCCTTTATGCCATCATACTCGTTGGCACTTAACAAAGGAATTCTTCCAATCTACCCGTTGGACATAATCAATTAGGAAGATCTTCGAGCTATTTAAGGAATATGAAGATAGCCCATCAATCCTACTCGCCCATACAATCGGGATCTTGGTTTCCATAAGTAGAACCTTCCAAGTTACTTTGCCAATCAACGGATCCATAATCCCTGAATCAATCTTGATTTGAGTAATGGATTCCAACATGCTATATCAGCCAAGAGATCTTTTTTAGTCGATAAGATCAAATCCTCAACGAAATACTTAGTTCTGGATAAGCCTTCTTCGACGGTCTAGAAACTGTCAATGAGAATAGACTTTGGGTCTTAAGTCTAGCAGTCCAAAGGTCTTTAGACTTTGATGGAAGAATATGCAAGTCTTCATACTAGATTGATGGAAACGTTTTATCAACTTCAAAACACTCAAGGAAGTTTTCTCCAACATAATTCAGCATATCTGTCCAATGCAAATCCTCTCTTACGGCGACGTCCTCCATCCTTGGCTACTCAACTACCGTATCCACTAAGGTTACCAAATAACCTTGGCAACCCACATCCAGTAACTAGGTTGCCTCAATAAATGAAATCAAAGTAATTGAGGGTCCTCCTCGATTTTCAATAAATTCAAAACTACCTCTTGCCAGTAGGTTAAACTGAATTGCGTCACAATAACAATCAATTACAGCAAGATGCTTCTCCTTTCTCCGACCTCATTCCAATAAACTGAAGTTCTATAAGCTTAACCATACTTCTGTTGCACCACTCTGATAAATTATCCTAGAAACACTGCCCCTCATGTTCAGTGCATAGTCCGATTCATTCATGCCCCCTTCGCCATCCTAGAAGCTTGCCAGGAGCCACTTTTTGTCCAAGCCCTTTGGGCTTGGCGATCACTCCCGGCCCTCATCGAACTAGGTCGTTACAGGCCCACTTGCTTTCGCCTAGTTCCTCCCCGAGCTACACATCTACTGAAGGGGTTTCATTTCTATAGTGACTAACTCACAGAGATATTGTCCGCTTTGGCCTATCCCATACTAAGCCTCACGGTTTTATCCTTTGGCAAATAGGTAGGCACTTTCCTAGTGTTAGGGAAATCCCTTATGATGTTTTGAAGATGACAAAATAAATCAAAGGCTACTAACATGTTTAATGGTTAAGTAATAGACCATGTAGATGATAGAACATTTAAAGAATATTGTCAAAGTTTGATGACGGCCAGAATACTGAACACAACATATGTCCAAAGTATATTCTGAAGATTTCCAAACTTCTGTGTCAAAGTTTAAAGACTGCCAGACTTTAGTGTCAAAATCTATTCTACATTAGAAGTCTGTCAGCTCTGACAAATTCCAGACTGAACATGAATAAAGAACCAGAATACAGACTCTATGTTGAAGCTAAACTTATTCAGACTGTGTTAAGACCTTAAAGCTAAATTTGTTTAGAAGCAGATTATGCTCAGACCCAGATTATAAATTCTATTGCACTCAGACTTAGATTGTAAAGTCTATTACACTCAGACTTTACTTCAGACAAAACAAAGCAGACTCAAAACGAAATAATTCGACAGAACGTAACATAAGCACTAAACATATAATGGCTAGTGATCTGGTTTGGATTCTACATCAAGATTCATTTGATTGACTCAATCTAATTGATTAACAATTGAATCTTGAAGACAAGAACTTTCTATACGGAGAAGCTCTACTTATGGAAACCAAGATTCTATTTGTATGGGCGATCGGAATCAATTTAAGATTCTACTTCTATCACTCAACGGTTACCAAATCTTCTAGATACAGATCTGTCCAACGGTTGATTGGAAGACGATCCTCGAAGATACTGTCCAACGTCTAGTTTGGAAGTGGAGGAGTATTTAAGGAGATCAAGGACCGATGAGCAAGTAAGGAGCGTGGAATTTTTAATTCCAAAGTCTAAGCGACCTTCGATCATACACTTGTCTCTTGTGAGCTTAAACATTTATGATCGTGAGAGAAATACCAAAGGAGTGACTTAGTGAGATAGTGTGATCTACTACTAAGTGTTTGTACTCAAAGTTATAATCTCTTGTTGATTGCATAGTGGAATCCAGCCAAGAAGGCTGTTAGCATGGGAGAGTGGACGTAGGCTTGATCTAAACCGAACCACTATAAACTCTGTGTTCTCATTCTCTTCCCTCAACTCCTTTATTTTGTTCATAGTTCTTTTTAACTGCTAAAGTCCGATCTCGCTCAAAGTTTGCTGCTCTTCAGACTCAGTTTCTAAAGCCTGTTGTTATTCAGGCTTAGGTTAAAAGTAAAAGTTTTCACTGCATTTTGTAGAACCTGTTTTTACATCTATTCACCCCCTCTAGGTGTTCATACTAGCACTTTCACCTAGAAGGTCATCCATCATAGTAGTGTACTATCCTAAGCTTGTTTATCCTTCAAGTTCAGGGGTACAAACTGGCTTCAGAAATGGTCTGAACCTCCTTGCCTTGTCCACTGGGTCCTCAATCAACCTCAATGCATGCTTGGAGAATTATGCAAACTTCGCCTCATACCAGTTCATAGATATCTGACTCTAATGAAGACACTGGAACTCGGCCATTTTTTGTTCCGTAGAGTCTCTAGCGCTTGAACGATCCCATCCAACCTAGGATCATTTGGTGCTCCTCTTCCAACACCAGCCTAAGGCGGTACTCTATCCTCGGTACTAGCCTGAGCTGACGCTCTACCTCTAGTACTCACTCGTCTTGGCGCCCTTCCTTAGCACCTGTTAGAGCTACTATGGCTCGTCTTCGAGGGGCTCTTTGCTCAGGATCGCTCATTTTGCATGATCTTTATAGAAACATGCATTTGAAAAGGAATAAGAAATCTGCACAACTCGCACAAAATAATCAACCAATCACAAGCATCAGCGTAAGGAAAATGTCTTTCCTAGCTAACTATTCCATGACCCATTGAACCTTATCACTCTAGATACTAACCAACTCTAATAACACTTCGAGTGGGGATGTCACGCCCCGAACCCCGGGCACACACACATTCCTCGGCGGTCGACTAAAATTTGTGACATTCCCAGGACGCATTGCTGATCATTTCTTTTTATACACATGCGGAAGCAAACACATAATTATCCAATCAACAAACAAACACATGGGATAGTAAAAAGTAGGACGGCTAATTAACACAAACCATACCTTACAAACAAACCAAGTTAACCTACAGGTCTATACACACTGTCTGTCTCCAAAAAGGAAAAGCTCGTGAAAATGGTGAAATTGTTGGTATCCTTGGCCAACCAAGTGGTGAATATGACTTTAAGGTGAAGTTCACACCACCACCAAGTTTCTTCATTGACATGAAAGATATTATCCCGAGTGGATGCGATGATGAAGAAGACATTACTTTATCGCGATTAGTGTAATTAATGATGGATTAGTTGTTAAGTAAAATTTTATGCCCATTTTTCTTAATGAGTTTGTGCATCATTCTAACCATTTGCACATGTGATGCCCAATTATAGATTTTATTTTCAAAAAAGGTTTTATGGGCAAGAAAATAAAGAATTTTGAGGTGTCGGGTTTGAATGCCAAATTTTTCATGTTAAATAAAATAATGAGGTTTTAAAATAGAAGCGTGCAAAATTTGATGGGTTAATTTTAAATACGTGACCACATATGAATATGTTATTGGGATTTTTAAGTATGAAAAATTGCCAAAGTTGATTATTTAAAAACGAACTCTTTTGCTCTTGGCTAATTAATGGCAATAAGAATCAATTTGAATGTTGATGTGTTTGAGTGGTCATTTAATCGAACCCGTCATCCAACGGGAGTTTGGGGGCGATGCCTGATTTTTATCGGAGGCATGGCAAGGGTCCGAATGTCGAGTTGCGGTTGAAGTTGGATCGATGCTCCTTTATGGAATGCCGTGTAGGTGGGGGTTCTAGACGATACAGTATTCGATGGGGTGGGATGATGCCCGTTCATGCCGGAAGACCGACAACTCTTGTGTTGGCCGTGGCCCAAGAAATCATAATAATTAGAACACGTGTGTTAGTAATACGCTTGGAATATTTCGAATGTGTTATGATTATTATTTATATGTGTAGCACTAATATTGCCATGTGAGGTGTACTAATATGCAGGAGTATGCCAAGGCGAGGTAAGATTGTATGCCGTTGCGTGTTTAGACTATCTCCAAGGAGAATTAGCTTCCTAATCAAGATTTAGGAAGTTGACTTATTGAGATTTTTCTCACCCTGTTGTTATTAATTATTTTCAAGGTTGTAGCGTGGATAACTGCTAAGTATGGTTGTGGTGAGCACGAGATGCGAAACTTTTTGGCTAGCCTTGCCGTTAGTGAAATTTAAGTTAACCCCGACTTTTTTGACCCTTTTTGCTCATAGGTCATGTAGCAGTTACCTTTTGTTGTAGGCATGTACATGTTAAACTCCTAGGGTTAACAAGTTGATAAATAAATCACCACTTTTGGAAATTGTTTGTTATGTTTTACTATCCCTACTATTATGATTGACTGGGTGTTGTTTATTTGAGTTGTTTCCGCATGCATTTTATCGAAAAGATAAAAAGAATGGGTCGGCGACGTGTCCTAGGACGTCGTAATTTAATAAATCGCCGATAGATGTTTGCACGCTCTTGGTTCGAGGCATGACAGTTCTACTGTTCGCAATCTAATTTTTATTGGGGAAACTAACTGCACAGCATAGGTTCCAAAAATTATGAATCCGGGAATCAAACCTAGAGTTTAGAAAAGTCATTATCATCTTCCTTTTCTGTAACGAATATAATTGATTAACATGAAAGTTTCAACTTTCTAAAACATATTGAGACTTGCTTCATTTTTTCTTTTGCATGAAAAGTTAACAACAAGATTTAAGAGTTACTATCTTATGATAATTATAGAGTTCCAAACTTTAAGTTTGAACTTTGAGTCATCAACTAGCTGAACAAAGGTAAGGAAAAGATAAGCCTCTAAACTAGAACTTATTCGCTGATTTTTGTCGAGGAACTTGCGGAACTAGCCGAAACGTGTAGGATTAGGTTTGATGGTTCGGTTTTGTGTTGGATTGAGCTAGATGAACTCTAGATTGAAGCTATGAGTCCTTACATGTTGTATTAGAACCTTGCATGTTTTGGGACTTAAGTGTGAGTAAGCTGTAATTGTCGAGCAAGGTGGAGAGGTGTTTGCCGAGTGAGGAAGAGTGATGCATGTTGCGGTAGATGAGTTGAGCTGCGAGTATTAGCTTTGAACCGAGCTGTGGAAGGTTCTAGGTAAGTGAAAACATACTATGGTTACCCCTAGATGCTGTGGAAGAGTGTCGAGATACTACAAGAGGGATTGGTAGAGAAACTAACGGTTTAGTTGAGCTAAAGATGAAGAAAATGGTGCAAAGCATTTATGTTCTAGAGAAATAGAGATGGAAAACCTTTTGTTTGGTGTCACCTTGATTTCTAATGATGAAGATAACGAAAAGAAAAAATTTACTTAAGAGAATATCCATTGGATGAAGTTCGACATCTAGTTATATCAAGATTGATGAGAAAATGTGTTGGCAAGAGTGTTTTCTTTGAACTAGTAAGGGTGCGTTTGGCAACGTTTCTGTTTAAAAATTGTTCCAGAAAACAAAAATAGAAAAAAGTGTTTCTTTCCGAGGAACAATTTTTGAACAAAAAACGCGTTTGGAAAATCTGTTCCAGAAATATAAAAAGAATAGAAACACGTTTGGTAAATTTGTATAAATTTTTTTATTTCTTGTAATTTTTTAATATTTTTATTTTATTTTTTCTATTTTCTTTCTTATTTTCTTATTTATTTTTCCTTTTTTCTTTTTTTCTTTCTTCTTTTTTTCTTCTTTTGGCTGGTTGCCGGCCTCGGCCATGGTCGGCGA
This sequence comes from Eucalyptus globulus, assembly GCA_014182545.1. Lineage (NCBI taxonomy): Eukaryota > Viridiplantae > Streptophyta > Magnoliopsida > Myrtales > Myrtaceae > Eucalyptus > Eucalyptus globulus. The sequence goes on along the minus strand of CM024725.1, from coordinate 36,473,105 downwards.
CCGGCCGACGGGCCGACGGCCTCGCCCAGCCACGGTGAGGCTCGCCGGCCCTCGGCGAGGCCGAGCGTTGTTGTAGTGGGTGAGGCTCGGCCTCGCCGGATCTGGGCGAGATCGAGCTCGCCCGGCTTGGCGCGAGGTCGGCCTCGCCTTGGCTGGGCGAGCTCGAGCTTGCCTAGATCTGGTGAGGCCAAGCTCGCCCAACGGCCGGCGAGGCTCGGCCTCGCCGGGCCACCCCCGTGCACCGACCTAGTGAAGGAGCAGCGGCTGTCGGCGCCGGAGAGGACGACGGTGGAGAAGCCTGATGATCTCAAGACAGAGGCGGCTGTCAATGCCGGAGAGGACGACGGTGGAGAAGCTGGATGGTCTCGAGACAGAGGCGGCTATCGGCGCCGGAGAGTGGGAGGCGCCGAAGAAGATGACGGTGGAGAAGATGCAGGAGGAGAGGCGGTGTTTGAACGGCTGAGCAAGAAACAAAAAGAGCTGATGTTTTTGTTCCTTTTTTTGTTCTTAAAATGTGTTCTAGAAACAAGAAACAACTTTTTTTTTGTTTCTTGTTTATGTTCCAGATGTGTTTCTGGGAACAAAAAAGTAATTTTGGAACAAAAACGCAAAGAAACGCGTTTCTGTTCCTTTTTTGTTCCCAGGAACAAAAAAACAAAAAAGTTGTTTAAAAAAAAAAAGAAATGAAAACAAACACAGCGTAAGCTGTACTTTAGAAAACAGAAAGACCTTAGGTGATTCTACGAATTTTCTGTAATTTTCTAGATAGAATTGGACCTCAAACCCCGTATGAAAGTTGTAGGACACATCTTTAGGAATAACATATTAAAATTTGAGAGTAAACGGTCAAGGTTAGGGTAGTGAAACGATATTTCTTCTGTAGGTACTAAATCTGAAAGTTGCTGTAGAATTTTAGGAAGGAAGACAGCAAATTATTGCTCTTTATACGTTGAGATATAGGCTTAGGTTTCTGCACAGAAAATGTTAATCTATGTCTCTTCTATAATGTACTGAAATTTCATAACATTCCGATAAGATTAAATGTACTTTCTGTGTCTATGTTCAAAACTGCTCATATTAGTTCATAAACTGTTTTGATCCGAGAATGTGCATTAGATATCGTATCTTTTGTACTTGACTTTCATGACACATAGGGAGTCTAGTGATCTCATGATAGTGGTTAGTTTGTGCAAGAGCATACCACATCCATCATTTGAAGTATGGTTATGGTATAGATACCAATGTTGGCATGTGTGTGCAATGAGCGTGATGCATAGTGCTTGATTATGTGGTAAAAACCTATGTAGCACTAACATGAACACGCGACATGACACGATACGCCAACACATCATTTCTTAAAAATATAGAATTTCGACACGTTTCGACATGTTATATATGAAATATATTTTTATATATAAATACATAAATAAATAATAATAATAATAGCCTAGAATTAATTTACACGAATTTTTTTTAAATAATATCATTCATTATTTGGCAAAAGAACACTTTAAGTGCCATAACTTTGCTCAAAGGGACACTTAAGTGCCATAGCTTACTTAAAGGTATACTTAAGTGTCACATTTGAAGAAAAACGGATTACTTGAGTGCTACTCTAGCCAAAATCTGGCCAAAACGCCGACGTGGCATTTTTCCGGCAAAATGCACCAAAAATGACGCCGTTTGCATGCTAACGTGGCTAAATAATGCAAAAACGGCGTCGTTTTGAGCTAACATGGTAAAAAATATAATAAAAGTAAATTTAGTTAAAAATCGTTAAAAATAATAATTTTAAAATTAAAAAAATTATTTTTAAAAAAAAAAAGGAAAGGGGCCGCCCCCGCCGCTGCCGGGAAGGCTGGCGACGGTGGGGGAGGGTGGGCCGGGGTCGCCGGGCCCCGGCCAAGGGCTAGCGACCCCGGCCGACCGACAGCGAGGGCTCGCGAGCCCTCGCCTTGATCTGGGCAGGGTTGCAGCCCTCGCCTAGATCTCGACGAGGGTCGGCGGCCCTCGGCTGGTCGGGCCAAGGGCCCCTTGCTCGTTGGGGGTCGCCCGACGGGCCACGGCCCTTGGCCCGGCCGAGGGACCGCCGACCCTCGCCGGATTTGGGTGAGGGCCCCACAGATCCGGCGAGGGTCGGCGGATCCGGGCGAGGCTCGCGGGCCCTCGTCGCCCGTCGGCCGGGTCGCCGGCCGCGGGCCGGGCCCGCGACCCGGCCGACCCTCCCCCACCGTCGCCGGCCCTTCCCGGTGGCGGTAGCGATAACGGCGGCGGGCGAGGGCTAATCCCTTAGGCGTCTCCCCACCTTTCCTTTTTTTTAAAAATTTTTTAAAATTTTTAAATATTAATTTTTAAATATTTTAACTAAGTTTAATTTTAAAATTAATATTTTTAATATTTTGACTAAATTTAATTAATTTAAATTTTTATTATTTTTACCACGTCAGCCCAAAATGACGCCGTTTTTGCATTGCACCGACGCTGTTTTAGCATTATTTGGCCACGTCGGCGTGCAAAACGGCGTCGTTTTGGGCTCGGTTCGCCGGAAAAATGCCACGTCAGCATTTTAGCCGGACTTTGGCGGGATTGGCACTCAAGTGATCCATTTTACTCCGATTTTGGCACTTAAGTGTACCTTTAAATAAGTTATGGCACTTATGTGTCCGTTTGTGCAAAGTTATGGCACTCGAGGGGTCCGCACGTCTTCATTATTTTAATTTGTTACAATAATACATAAAACTTAGAGAAAAAAAACATTGTTTAAAGAAAAATGCTGAAATGATATTTTTAAATTTATTTATTTATGATATATAGCATTTTTTATTACTTCTTTCATAGTAAGACTTTTAAAAAAACTAAAAGAATTTTAAAAAACAAAACTGAAAAAAAAAAAAGTTGACCCATGTGTGTATATTTATAGCAATTTTATTACTTCTTTTTTATTTATTTCTTTTGTGTATATTTATATTTTGACCCCTCAAATATTAGAAATTTTTAAAATTGACCCTGTGCATGTCGGAATCATGTGTCAGAATTCTTGACTCACGTGTCGGAGCGTGTCGGAGAGAGTTGACCACGTGTCGGATTTTTCGGCACTCGTTGACAGCGTGTTGGAACGTGTCGGGACGTGTCGGAGTGTGTCGGGACGTGTCGGAACGTGTCGGACACGTGTCGGAGACGACATGAAGGCTTCCGGAGAGTGTCCGTGCTACATAGGTAAAATCTGTTAGGCATGGTATGGGGTGTGCCAAAATGGATTTTATCTTATAATTAGGACACAAATGGATGCTTGATACACGAGAGTTAAGTGTGCTCGAGGCATTTGTGTACTTTCGAGGTCTTGTGCATACTATGCTTACATTAATCAAAGGTGTAATGTGTGAGATGTGTGCATTAATTGAGTAAGAGATTTCCATCGGTACTAAGATGCCGGTGATGCCCTGGGGAGTGGAATGCCCATGCTATGTGTTCTTGGATGCCTCGGAGTGAGATGCCCTTGTAGGTGATCAAGGATGCCTCAGTTGTGTAATACTAAAATGCCTCGGAGTGAGATGCCCCATGTTGAGTGATCTTGGTAGGCCTCGGTTGTGTGATACTGAGATGCCTCGAATTGAGATGCCCATGATAGAAATATTATGGAAGTCCAGATGTGGGATTCCGGAAGTGACTCGATCGGGCCGGCTGTGTTCTGATGGGTAAACTAATCGAGGGTGGATATGATATACACATTAAATTATAATTTCCACTTGGCATGTGAGTTGTGCATATCATTATTGCATTTCATGGTGAAATAGATTAAGAACATGAGGTGCACATATACATTTGGCATGTTTGGTATGGAGTAATTATTCATATGGTACATCAATATTTAGTTAGGTACATCTATGACAATTCCATCTTAATATCTTAAGCTGTTTAGTCACGTTTCTCTTGTCTTCTTTGGCAACTGTGAATTGTCTAGGTTAGAGTCTTATAACTTCTTTACTGGGCATTGCTCATTCCTTATTTTTTTTTCAAATTGTTAGTATGGACGTGCCGCCAATAGCTCATTATGGTGTGATAGCACATATTGAGGCTACTTTTTGTGATGTGTATGATCCTGACGTTGAGATGACCCTCTCGAAGTATGAGGCTACGTTGTGGATGGACGATGGTAGAGCTGAGATGATTTCCATGAGGTTCGTTGCATGGTTCATAAACCATGAAGATGAGATGTATGGCCCTCTTCCTTTTGGTGCTAGTGGACCTAGAGCTGGGACGGATGGTGCGTAGACGCCTATGATTTGGAGGAACGTCTTTTGCTTTTTGATGGACGTGGGCTTGTGTGGGATAGTGGAGATAGAAACCCCCTCACCCTTTTCCCTGGCTTTTTACTTACGCCTTTACTTTTGATCTTGTAAGTATGATGTAAATAGGCAAAAAACTAGAAGTGATCTAGGTTGATTTTTGTAAGCCCGGATGTTGCTAAGGAAAGAAATGAAGCTTCTCATGATCTTCACATGTGAATCTTTAATTGGATTGTCTATTATGAATTGATAGTGCTATTGCAGGATAACCTTGTACTATAAAATTTAAATTTTAAACTATCCATGTTATAAATGCTAACCTTCAAAAGTGAACACTATAGTATGATAATTAAAATTTATAAGCCCTGTAAGATGATGATGTATGTAGTTTCCGCTTGTGCTTAGTACGTGGCACTACTGGGACGTCACATATGCTTTCCCACTATGGGTGAACCTCTCCCATTCAAGTCTTTCAGGGACAACCTTTTAGCAGGGAAACCACTCTGACCTTTAGTTCAGAGCCTAGAGACACCTAGAAATGCCAAGATGGTAACATTTCTAACTATCCGACTGCATTTCTCAGAGGATTCTATCAAGCTAGAGAAGAAGAAAGAGTTTAGAAAGCCATCGAGAGTTTTTCACAAAACACTCACTTTACTTCAAGGGACTCTGCCCAACACATTACATCCTCCTTACCTTTTATAGACATTGGGAGGTCACACACAAATAAGGACCATGCTCATGGGTCCAAAATAAACAGAGGCTCCGGAAACTTCCAGTAGGGAATTATTTTTGGCGATATGAGCAGTGACAATGAAATGTGATTTCCTTAGCCTACTGTTACAGTAACTTGTGACAGTGATTTGCTACAGTCAGCAGTCTCATCCATCATGAGCATTGTTGTCATAGTCTAAGTTATCAGAATTATGCATTTCTACCAAGAGATGTTCTTCATACTTTTGCTCAAGTGCTGCAAGTGAATCTAGTGAGAGAATTTGGTTTGAAGAGGATGCTTCCTCTAGATTCTGCAAAGAACATGTAGTGTTGGCGAGCATGTTTGACGGAGGCCAATTGGATGGTTGATTATAATAGGATGTATCCATGCCTAGAGATAAGGACAAAGGTCCTTGATCATAGGGGTCTTAGGAAAGAGGACCTCTCCATTGTGCATAGGTGATGTGGACATCGAGTCATATCGAGGAGGAGGTGCTAGGGACCCATTGTCTATTCCTACCGGTTCGATTACTCGAGCGCGGGCCAAGCAATTCAGGCAAGCTGTTGGCGTCATGGTTCGTGATCTTTGGCGTGAAGATGACCTTGGATCAAATTCAAATCTTGAAGAATTTTGGAAATCTTGGTGCAATTTAATTATCTTGTCACCAAATAATTGACCAAGTCAATTTATATATATTCTTGTTTAAGAATATTCTAGAATAGGAATATTCTAGAATATGACGCATTAGATATATATTCTTGTTTAAGAATATTCTAGAATAGGAATATTCTAGAATATGACGCATGAGATTTTTAGGGTTTGTGTGGCAGCCTATAAAAAGGATTTGCCAAATTTCTTTGGGGACAGATATATTTTTATGTTTGAGGAAAAGAATTGAGAGGTTCTCTTTTTACTGTTCTTTTGAGGACTTGACCTAATCAAGATTCTCTTATGGCGGTCAATTTGACTTATCGAGCGAGATAGCGAATTCTTTCGCTCGTGGTGTCTATAACGTTGGTTGGTTGACAGGTGTTCGTCAACAGGTCACGTTCATACCGAGGTTGCCAATCACAGGTTTGATTGGAGGTCGAGGTTTGCAATTCGCACCATCCGGGCCTTTGTAGAACGATCCTTCCGCAACAATTCACATCAGTTTGGTATCAGAGCTTGCTTCTACAAGGTCTATTTATCTTTAATTTTATGTTGATAATCAGCAATTTGAGATTTATTGGGTTAGGGTTTCGGTTCTACTTAATTTAGGGATCCGATTGTTTTTGTGCTTCCATACGTAGTTGTTTGCTGTTAGTTTTAAATTTTCTTTTCTAGCATCTTAAATTGTATCTGAGTTCGTCAAAAAAAAAAGAAAAAAAAAGAAGAGAAAGAAAACGCACAAAAGTTAGTAGACCAAATTGAAACAAAATCAGTAGTGATTTGCGTTTCAATTGGAATTTCGAAAGTTGTACTTGTTGGTTTGAAATTGTTACTTGTTGAAACAAAATCAATAGTGATCTAATCTTGTTTGATTAGTTTGATTGATTGTCGTGAGGGGGTTGAGAGACAGGTTTTGAGTCCAATAAAGAGCTTGTGAAAAGAGAATACGAGAGGAAAAAGGCAAGAGTGTGTAAGCTTAATCGAGGGTGGAAAAAGCCTAGACTTGAGTTAAACACGAGAGGAGCGACAAATATCGAGAGAGAAACACATGAGGGAGCGATTGGTGAGGATTTTTTTTTTTTAGACTAACGTTTATTTGCAGGTCTAAAATATGTCACGTGAAGAAAGCGTGAATCAACGAGAGGTTGACTCCATACGAAGGATGAAGCGCTTGTGGAAAGCATCCAGCAATTGAGGGTCGTAGTGGAGGAGCTTAGTGGCCGAATGATGAGGAATGACATGAGGGTTGATGGTGACCGAGAGATACCCCGAGGAAGGCCGCAACATCAGCGAGATGCCTCTAGAACACAACATAGAAGGCAACGGCAATATGATGATGATGAGGCCGACATGGAGGATGATCGAGATGCTCGATTTGAAAGGTGGAATGGAGGTCGAGGTTTGCAATTCGCACAATCTGGGCCTTCGAAGAACGATCATTCCGCAACGATTCACATCAGTTTGGTAAAAGAAGAGAGGAAAGAAAAGAGGCAAAATAATTTTTATGCAAAATCAAGTGAAGTGAGGAGAGCCTTAGTTCTAGATCGACCAATACTTGTACTTGTGTACAAGGAGGTTTTGTTTTCTACTAATGATCTTGACCCAAGTTTGCCTAGTCCTATTGTGTCTTTATTGCAGGACTTTGAAGATGTCTTTCCCCGATGAACTTCCTGGAGGGATACCACCTATTCGAGGCATAGAACATCAAATTGACTTGATTCCTGGTGCGCCATTACCTAATCGACCCGCATATCGAAGCAATCCCGAGGAGACAAAGGAACTTCAGCGGCAAGTTAGTGAATTATTGGAACGAGGGCATGTGAGAGAGTCTTAGCCCATGCGCCGTCCCTGTTTTGTTAGTGCCAAAGAAGGATGGAACTTGGCGAATGTGTGTCGATTGCCGAGCAATCAATAATATTACGGTAAAGTATCGACATCCTATTCCTAGATTAGATGACATGTTGGATGAGTTGCATGGTTCTTGTATTTTCACTAAGATCGATTTGAAAAGTGGTTATCATCAAATTAGGATGAAAGAAGGTGATGAATGGAAAACTGCATTTAAGACCAAGTATGGATTATATGAGGGGTTAGTAATGCCATTTGGATTAACTAATGCACCGAGCACGTTTATGTGACTTATGAATCATGTTTTGCGTGCTTTTATTGGTCGATTTGTGGTTGTCTATTTCGATGACATCTTGATTTATAGCCGAAGTCCTGATGACCATATTGAGCATGTGCGAGCTGTCTTGCAGGTTTTAAGGGCCGAGCAATTATACGCTAATCTAAAGAAGTGCTCTTTTGTTACCAACAAATTAGTATTTCTAGGATTTGTTGTTAGTGCTAATGGTATACAGGTTGATGAAGAAAAGGTTAAAGCAATCCGTGAATGGCCAACGCCTAAGACCATAGGAGAGGTGCGTAGTTTTCATGGATTGGCGAGTTTTTATCGACGATTTGTGAGAAATTTTAGCACTATTGCCGCACCATTAATTGAGATAATCAAGAAGCACGTGGGTTTCACGTGGGGAGAAGAGCAAGAGAAAGCATTTAATCTGCTAAAAGATAAGTTAACTAATGCTCCTTTATTATCTTTGCCGAATTTCAGTGCTACTTTTGAGATAGAGTGCGATGCTTCTGGTACAGGAATTGGAGCCGTGTTGATGCAAGGAGGGCGTCCCATAGCTTATTTCAGCGAAAAATTGAGTGGAGCAACATTGAATTATCCTACCTATGATAAGGAGATGTATGCTTTAGTGCGAGCTTTGGAGACTTGGCAACATTATTTATGGCCAAAGGAGTTTGTGATCCACACCGACCATGAGACCTTGAAGTACTTGAAAGGACAGAAAAAGTTGAATAAAAGACATGCCAAATGGATAGAGTTCATTGAGACTTTTCCATATGTGATCAAGTACAAGAAAGGTAAGGAAAATGTGGTAGCCGATGCACTTTCTCGAAGGTATGCGATTCTAACTATTTTAGAAGCAAAGTGTCTAGGTTTTGAGCATATCAAGGGCTTATATATTGATGATGATGACTTTGGGAGAGTCTATGAAGCATGTGAACACGCTGCATTTGATAAATTTTATAGGCATGGAGGTTATCTTTTTCGTGAAAACAAACTATGTTTGCCTAAGTGTTCTTTGCGTGAATTGTTGGTGCGAGAAGCGCATAGTGGTGGTTTAATGGGGCATTTTGGCATTAATAAGACTTATGAAGTGCTGTATGAACATTTTTATTGGCCACATATGAAGAGAGATGTCACACGTGTTTGTGAGAGATGCATTGCTTGTAAGCAATCGAAGTCTACAACTAAACCGCATGGCTTGTATACACCATTACCTATTCCAACGCATCCTTGGATTGATATTTCTATGGATTTTGTGTTAGGATTGCCTAGGTCTAAGTATGGTAGAGATTCTATTTATGTGGTTGTTGATCGGTTTTCAAAGATGGCTCATTTTATACCTTGTCATAAAACTGATGATGCATCTCATATTGCTAATTTGTTCTTTAAGGAGGTTGTACGTTTGCATGGCATGCCTAGATCGATTGTTTCAGATTGAGATTCTAAATTTCTTAGCTACTTTTGGAAAACATTGTGGAAAAACTAGGAACACGATTATTATTTTCTACTACTTGTCATCCACAGACCGATGGTCAAACCGAGGTAGTTAATAGAACTTTAGGGGTATTGTTGCGTGCTATTATTAAAAAGAACATAAAATCTTGAGAAGATTGTCTGCCACATGTTGAATTTGCATATAATAGGAGCATGCATTCTGCTACTAAATTTACACCATTTGAGGTTGTCTATGGCTTTAATCCATTAACTCCGTTAGATTTAACCCCTTTACCTGTTGATAAGCGTGTGGATTTAGATGGAGCAAAGAAAGCTGAATTTGTCAAGGCGTTGCATGAGAAGATGCGCACAAATATTGAGCGCAAGACTGAGCAATATGCAAGGCAAGCTAACAAAGGGCGCAAGGAAGTGGTGTTTGAACCTGGCGATTGGGTTTGGGTTCATATGCGCAAAGAGAGATTTCCTGAGCAGCGACATTCTAAGTTATTACCGCGAGGGATGGACCATTCATGGTTTTGGAAAGAGTTAACAATAATGCCTACAAGCTTGATCTTCTAGGTAAGTATGACGTTAGTGCCACATTTAATGTTTCTGACTTGACTCTTTTTTATGCCAGTGATGATTTGAGGACAAATCATTTGCACGGGGGAGGGAATGATGTGGACATCGAGTCATATCGAGGAGGAGGTGCTAGGGACCCATTGTCTATTCCTACCGGTTCGATTACTCGAGCGCGGGCCAAACAATTCAAGCAAGCTGTTGGCGTCATGGTTCATGATCTTTGGCGGGAAGATGACCTTGGATCAAATTCAAATCTTGAAGAATTTTGGAAATCTTGGTGCAATTTAATTATCTTGTTACCAAATAATTGACCAAGTCAATTTATATATATTCTTGTTTAAGAATATTCTAGAATAGGAATATTCTAGAATATGACGCATTAGATTTTTAGGGTTTGTGTGGCAGCCTATAAAAGGATTTGCCAAATTTCTTTGGGGACAGATATATTTTTATGTTTGAGGAAAAGAATTGAGAGGTTCTCTTTTTACTGTTCTTTTGAGGACTTGACCTAATCAAGATTCTCTTGTGGCGGTCAATTTGACTTATCGAGCGAGATAGCGAATTCTTTTTGCTCGTGGCGTCTATGCGTTGGTTGGTTGACACGTGTTCGTCAACAGGTCACGTTCATACCGAGGTTGCCAATCACAGGTTTGATTGGAGGTCGAGGTTTGCAATTCGCACCATCCGGGCCTTTGTAGAACGATCCTTCCGCAACGATTCACATCAATAGGGGTCTTGAGAGGACTGAGTAGGGTTATTCGTGTCTGTCATTTCTTACTACTATGATGATACGGTTTGTCTGAATTCCTCGAGTGCTTCCTTGACTTTTGGTGTAAGGTTATAATGATCCCATGCAATTGGTACATTATAGTTCCATACATCTTCAGGAATAGTTTTATTTTCCTAACACAAAACTCTTTGAAGTTCTCGGTACCAATGTTCATAACAACCAACAGATCCTGGAAAAGATTTGTAAATCCGAGCTTCTATAAGGTGTGGTTGAGGTTTATAGAAAGTGGTACCTCTAATCTGTGGAGCATCAGTGATGTTGCCATTGTTTTTTTACAAAAGCCCATGGACATCGGAAGAATAGAATAGTGTGGACTTCAGGGTTTGGTTGGATGGTTCTCAATTCATGCTGTAAGAGTTGCTTCTAGTGAGTGGGAGGATATTTTATCACTTTCATTTTCAATGTTTCGACCTAGTCCGAATATCCTAGTAAGGTTGGCAATGAATCTTCTGGTTGGAATTTCAATAGCTATTGAGTACTTATTGGTTAAGTACCATAATAACCATCGCAATTAATCAGGGAAGTCTTCTTCCTTCCAGATCAAAGAATGTATGAACTGATAGTTCGAATTTAATCCAAAAGGATAAAGAATTAAACCTCCGTGAAGTCTAAATAGATATGTGTGGCATTGCCACATGAGGTTTTCTAGATTCTTAGTGAGACTGTCATTCTGGACTTGTTCAACAATCTCCCGGGGGGTATTGCCATCTTGGCTAATCTCGTATTCTTTCAACCTTATACTTTTCGTTGTGATGAAGAGTATGGAAAGCACGTCTCATGATGTACATGTTGATATTTGCTAGTGCTTTTGGTCTTGATAAGAAGTTAGCAAGTACGTTCTTCTTTCCATCAATGTGTTTGGTTTCAAAAGAGTATTTTGAAAACCATTCAGCCCATCGAAGTAGTTGAGAATTTGGAATCTGCTTCTGCTTGAACTTGGTCATCTGAGGAAATGATGCCATGTCTAATTCTACCAAGAAGTGATGGTCGATGAGATGGAATTCGAAATTTTTATTTTATTTTTCACCGCTAAGATTTCTTTGAAAGTGGAATGATAATGCATTTCAGCCTGGGAAAATTTTCTACTTTTGTAGGCACACATGTGTCTTTTATCATCAATTTCTTCGAACAGAATGACTGCCCAATATTCATCACTAGCATCAGTCTGGATAATTCTCTTTCCTGTTGAAGGGATTTGCAATAGGAGAAGAGTCTGCATAATCTCTTTAAGTTCAGCGATTGCATTAGTCTGAGATTTTTCCCAAGGTAGAGGATTCTTCTTCAGCATTGATTGCAATGGGATCAACAGTTTGGCAATGTTTGAAACAAAGTCTCTGAGATAATTAATTATCCCAAGAAATTGCTGAACTTACTTTGTTGTAAGGTTCTCTTCAAGAAATTTTAACAATTCTTGAGCAATGTGTGGTTTTGGATAATATGTTCATTTGTTAAGGTGCATACCAAGAAATTCAATTTTTTTTCTGGGCAATATTCATCTTTCTTTAAGAAAGCATAATCCCATGTTTTTCACGATTCTTGCAAACTGCCAAAGAAGTTGGTAATGGAATTTCTCATCAGGTCTGTAAAGCAGAATGTCATCAATGTATGTTGTTGCACTTGACAATATTTGTCACGTCCCGATCCTTCGAGCACGTGTCCATCCCTCCTTGGTCGATATAATAGCAATGTTCCAGGACGCATCGCCGACCCATTCATTTTAATGTACATGCGGAAACAATTAAATAAATCCCCAGACAACAACAAGATGAGATAGAAAAGTATGGCCCATTTTTTTTTTTTCAAAATGCTTTTTTATAAACATATAGATTTATACATAGAAGCCTACAAAAAGGAATCGACTTTCATCAAAATAGAATTGTCCTAGGGCTAACTAGTTAGACAAGATTGCCGATTCTTTGGGCTTCACCTTCTAAACTTCGGGCCTCGGATCATCCACCGTTGTCAACTAGGGACTTGAAAATATTATCCCACAACGGGGTGAGATTACGTCTCAGCAAGTTTAACCCCCTAAAACTCGACTAGGAAGAAAATACGCCCAAAGGGCTGCCTAAGTACAATCATGAGTCAGAGGACTTACCCTTGCCTCTGTTCTTTCCTAAAAGTCTTTACAATTGACATTTTCAACCAATCATTTCAACACATCAAGACAGATCGATTCATCGATCAATCGACTCAGTTGATTACACGTCAGCAAGACCATTTCACGGTCATCTCAATCAATACTATCTATAAGGTCTAACCACCTTGTGGACAGCTTACTCTAAGCCGATAATAGATAGTATAGCTCGCCAGAAGTTGCCTCATATACTGAGATAATATACTATATATATGCTCGCCAGAAATTGCCTCAAATACTGATATAGTATATTATATATGCTTGCCAGAAACTACCAGCCATACTTTCATAGTATGTTGAAAATTATATATGCTCGTTAGAAGCTGCCAGCCATACTCTCAAGGTATGCTGAAAATAATATATGTTCACCAGAAGCTGCCAACCATACTTTGATGGTATGTTGAAAATTATATATGCTTGCTAAAAGTTGATAGCCATACTTTGATGGTATGCTGAAAATAATATATGCTCGCCAGAAGCTGCCAATCATACTCTCATAGTATGCTGAAAATAATATATGCTCGTCAGAAGCTGCCGGTCATACTCTTATAGTATGCTGAAAATTATATATGCTCGCAAGAAACTGCCAGTCATACTCTCATTGTATGCTGAAAATAATATAAGCTCGCCAAAAGCTGCAAGCCATACTCTCATAGTATGCTGAAAATTATATATGCTTGCCAGAAGCTGCTGGTCATAGTCTCATGGTATGCTGAAAATGATATATGCTCACCAGAAGCTAGGGGTGTCAACGATTCGGTTCGGTTCCGTTTTTTTGAAAAACCGAACATAATCGAACCGTTAGAAAAATCTTCCAAACCGAACCAAACTGAAATTTCGGTTCGGTTCGGTTTTTCGGTTTTCAACTTTTGGTTTTTGGTTTTTTTTTTCCATCTCCATTGCAACTCTCCTGAACCTTCCTCTTTCTCCTTTCCATCTCCATCTCGATCTTGACCCGTCTTTGCATGGCAGTGGGATTCCTGGCGAGCCAGACCGGCTACCCCTGCCGGACCTACGCCTTCTACCAGGGCGCCCTCGCCCCGAACTACCCCAACCTCGCCTCCATCGGCGATCTCTTCGGCGTCAGTCGCCTCATGATCGCCAAACCCAGCAACATCTTCACCTCCGCCTCCGCCCTGTCCGCCCCCCTCGTCGCCGACCAACCCCTGTTCGTCCCCCTCACTTGCTCCCGCAACCCCACCAATGGCACTGACAACATCTCCAGCGCTAGCGCCAACACCAACTACACCATCCGCTCTGGCGATGCCTTCTACCTCGTCTCCACCCAGCCCTTCAAGAACCTCACCTCGTACCAGTCGGTCAAGGTTGTGAACCCCTCCCTGGTCCCCACGAACTTGACCATCGGGGATGACGTGGTGTTCCCCATCTTCTATAGGTGCCCGAACACGACCCAAGTGGTGGGCGGGGTCAATTACCTGGTCTCGTATGTGCTCCAGTCCAGCGACAACCTCTCGAGCATCGCATCGAGATTCGGGGTCTCAAAATAGAGCATCGTGGACATCAATGGCAACAACACCAAACCCATCGAGACCCTCTTCGTGCCCATCTCCAAGCTCCCGAATCTGACCCAACCCAACGTCTCCACCGCCGCCGCCGCCCCTTCGGCCGCGAAGGAGGAGAGGACGGGGGTCATCGTGGGGCTGGCCATCGAGGTCGGACTCCTCGGGGCGTTCTTGATTCTGGGGATCGGGCTCTTGGTTCATAGGGAGAGATCGAGCCAATAAAAAAACCGAAATCTTTTATCGGTTAGTGGTTCGGTTCGGTTAACCGATAAAAACCAAACCAATAAAAAAATATCGGTTTAATGAGAACCGAACCAAAAAACCGAACCGAACCAAAAAAACCGAATTTTTCGGTTTGGTTCGGTTCGGTTTTCGGTTCGGTTCCTGACACCCCTATCAGAAGCTGCCAGCCATACTCTCATTGTGTGCTGAAAATTGATCATTTAATCAAATCACCATTTTTATCTTTCCCGATAAAATATTCGTGTGTGGGCACACGGTCGGCTTTAGCCAAAAATACAATATTTTTGCCTTTGAAAATCCCACTAATTTCAATAATCCACAAATCCATTTTTGGCGTTGTAAACCGACGCTCGGTGATTTTACAATTAATTACTGAATTTATTTTTAATTTGCATTTTTGCAATTATATATTGGACTGGTGGTGGGCGGGTTCAAATTAGTTGGACTAAGCTCACGAAGCGAGCAGGTTGGCCCAAGCTCATGTTTTTTTTTTTTTAATGATTGAAAATTATCTCGTGGGAAAATATGAAATTTTGAAATTTTTCCGAGATCGGAATTTCTTCGGATAGGGCAAGTGGAAAAGTGAATATTGCGTTTGGCAAAACGAATATTGCATTTGGAAAAAGATTTTTCGTGGATATCGATTTGGAAAAATTGAAACCCTAATTTGTGGCCTATAAATATGTTAAATATGTAGGGTTAAGGGGGCCACACAATTGAGAACACACAACCAAGAACTCATGTTCTCCACGGAGAGGCCGGCAATTCATCATTCGGAATGCACTAGGGAGAACGCACCTAAATAGAGGGAAGAACTTGAGAGAGGGCGCAAATGACTCATGGTTCATTTTCTTCAAGCCACAATGAACTCACTCGATACATTGGTGACTCTTGGTTGTCGTGAAAATCTCAAGGATTCAAGGTACCAAAGGATAGAAAAATCAGTCTAATGCCAGCCGACGAGAATTTTCCAATTTAGTGGTGTCATCCACGATTAGCTACATATCTCAATCGAACCAACCTATCTCTGATCTAAACTCGATTTTTAACTGTGCCGTAATGACCTCTAAAGATGGACATGGTCGAATAGCCGATTCCTGATAGAATTCTTAAGTCTATCGCCTTAAAAGTCCTTAATGGTTTCCTCATATAGTTTAGTTATCTCGAGAGTGATCAGCTCTGAGAATAGCTCTATAGGCACGTCAATGAAATGCTTGATTTATTCAATAGAAAATAGGACCGAAAATCCGGGATATCACATAATTCTATCAACTTAACGTATTGCTCATCAAGAAAAGAATGAGTTACGCTAGGGTCGAACAAAGCATAAGCAGCAAGGTCATTCACTGAAACTGTACCAGTGATCACATCAAGCGCGTCCTCAGCTTGACCACTAGGGATGGCATAAACTGTTCCTTGAGCCGGGGGTCTGATTTGTCCATCCTACGGTGTGTTCTGTGGCGGGTAACCTCTGATCTGACCCATCTGCGGTGGCGATGGCAACTATTGTGGTCTCCTCTATCTTTTGGGATAGTTCCTAGCTATGTGACCCGACTGGCCATACTCAAAACAAGTACTCGGCCTAGATTAGCATGGGGCTGATCCGTGTCACCTTCCACACAAGCAACACACGCCATTTTGGCGTGGCCCTACCTTTCCAATTCCACCATTCCTATTAGACGGGACATGGAACTTTCCTCCAGTCATGGGCCTCTTCCCATGTTGAATCCCTTCTCTATACGATTTAAACCTCGATCGAGACGAGGTGGCTTGCTCATTCAGGCTTCTTTCTAGTAGCTCGGCTCGATTGTACACCTCTAGATAATCCTTTAAATCAAATGGCACTAGCAGTACGTATTTCTATATGCTTTGCTCTTGAATGAAGAATTGGATTTTTTGTGAGATTGATGGCGCTTGTGTTGTTGCATTTGATTTCTGTACATGATTATTCAATACCAAAGTCTCTTAGTTTTTGCTTTATCCATAAGATTTGAGAACAACAACTTCCAAGAGCTACAGACTCCGCTTTAGCTGTTGAAAGAGCTACGGTGGTCTGTTTTCTTGAAAACCATTATACCAGTTTGTTGCCAAGCAATTGACAAGTGCTAGAACTACTTTTTCTATCCACTTTACATCTAGCTAGATCTGCATCAGAATATCTAAGTAGAGTAAAGTCTCTTTCTTTGGAATACCACAGTCCTAGCTTTGGAGTAGTTGCAATGTATTTGATTATTCGTTTTGCTGCACTGAGATGAGATTCTTTGGGATTTGATTGGAATCTAGCACATATACAAACACTAAACAAAATGTCAGGTCTAGATGCAGTAAGATAAAGAAGTGATCCAATAATACTCCTATATAGCTTTTGGTTCATATTCTTTCCTTCATCATCTTTATCCAGCTTTGAAGAGCTTGACATAGGTGTCTCTTCCTTTTTGTAGTTTTACAATCCAAACTTCTTGATGAGATCTTTCGCATACTTTTCTTGGTGAATGAAGATTCCTTCCATTGACTGTTTTACTTGTAATCCCATAAAGAAATTTAGCTCACCCATCATACTTATCCCGAATTCATCCTGCATGCATCTATAAAACTTTATTAGGTGATCCAAAAATAATGTCATCAACATAAATTACTTAACCTTTCATACCAAGCTCGAGGTGCTTGCTTCAATCCATACAGAGCATTTTTTAGTTTGTAGACTGAGTTTGGTTTTCTTGGATCTTCAAAGCCAGGTGGTTGTTCCACATAAACTTCTTCTTGGATGAATCCATTTAGGAATGCACTTTTTACATCCATTTGAAATAATCTAAAACTTTTATAGCAAGTAAAAGTAAGTACTAATCTATTTGCTTCTAACCTCACTGCTGGTGCATAAGTCTCGTCATAGTCTATCCTTTCTTCTTGTGTGTATCATTTGGCTACAAGTCTTGCTTTGTTTATGATCACTTTTCCTTTCTCATCCACTTTGTTTCTGAAAACCCATTTAGTTCCAATGATAGATTTACCTTTAGGTTTATGAATTAATTCCCAAACATCATTGATGCTAAACTGTCTGAGTTCTTCTTGCATAGCTTCAATCCAGCTTTCATCATCCAAGGCTTGTTCTATACTTTTGGGTTCAATTTCTAAAACAAGTGCCAAAGCACTAGACTCTTCTCGCCTTTTGGATCTGGTTCGAATTCCTTCATCGATGTTGCCAATGATGAGATCCTTGGGATGACTTGACTTATGCTTCCAATTGTTGGTTCGTTTGTGGGTCTACTTATCCTCTGCTTCAGTTGAATTTTCTGGTTCTTCTTATTGTTGAATTTTAGAAGTCTGAACTTCTGCGAAGGAAGTAGACTTTGTGACGTCTCGAGCAGGTTCAGTCTCTTCAAGTTGAGTCTCTACCATTTGATTCTGTGTAGAGTCTTGAAACTTTACATTCATAGACTCTTCTACAGACTCAGTCTTTTTGTTGAATACCCTATATGATTTGCTTGATGTAGAGTAGCCAAGAAAAATTCCCTTGTCTGACTTTTCTTCAAACTTACCAGTTCGATCATTTGCATTTTTAAAAACAAAACATTTACAACCAAACACATGAAAATAAGAAACATTTGGCTTCTTTCTTTTAAACACTTCATATGGAGTTTTCTCTAGAGTAGGCCTAAAAAATACTCTGTTAATAATATAACAAGCTGTAGAAACTGCCTCAGCCCAAAATCGAGAGAGTACATTACTTACAAGGATCTATTCTTTCTTTCCACAACCCCATTTTGCTCTGAAGTATATGGTGATGAGAAAACATGCTGTAAGCCAAATTCATCACAGAAATTTGCAAAGTCTTGATTTTCAAACTCACCTCCATGGTCTGCTCGTATGCTTGTAATAACATATCATTTTTCATTATGAACTTTCTTAGCGAATTTTGAAAAGTAAAACGAGAATAATCATCCACAATTACTAAGCAGTATTTCTTTCCACCAATACTTTGAGTTCTAGTTGGTCCAAAGAGATCCACATGTAAAAGCTGCAAAAATCGATTAGTAGGAACTTGATTTATGGGTTTAAAGGAACTTCTAATTTGTTTACCCAATACACAAGGTGTGCATAATTCAGATTTTTGATAAGCAAGATTGGGCAATCCACGAACAAGCTTTTTAGAAGATATATTGGCAATATGCTTCATGTTAACATGATGAAGCTTCCTATGAAAAAGATTTTCTTCATCTTGAATAGAGATTAGACACTAAGAGCCTTCTAGTTTTATATCCAGTAGATATATGTTTCCATGTCTTTGTCCAGTAAAAGATTGAGACATATCTTTACTAGCTCCTGAGCAAATGCCTTCTTGGAAGTTGATTTTGATCCAGTGTCACATAGTTGGCTTATGCTGAGTAGATTATAGTTCAAGCCTTCCACCAAGAAAATGTTGTTGATTGTGAGACTTCCAATCTTCACAGTTCCGCATCCAACAAATTTTCCTTTGCTATTTCCACCAAAAAGACTTTTCCACCATTTATTTCAATAAGCTTTATAAAACAGCTTGAATCTCCTGTCATATGTCTCGGGCAGCTACTATCCAAATACCATTTGATCTTTTTCTTGATAGTGACCTTCAATTATAAGAAGATTTCAAGTTTTCTTTGGTACCCAAATTTTCTTGGGTTCAAGGGAGTTAGTACAAAAAACAGTCTTTGCCCAATCTCTCTCAACAGGTCTCTAAACTTTAGGACAATCCTTCTTAAAATATTCTGAGCTGTTATACTTTGAACATTTGAGAGCACTTCGACCAATAGGCTTTACAAAAACTTTTTGAAAATGATTTTTGTAAAAGGTTTTTGTAAGTCTTTGTTTGATTCTATCTTTTACTTTTGGAAAATCAATTAAAGGAATAGTTTCTAGTGTCAATCCTAAACCTGATTTGTTGAAATAGAGTCTTTGTATTGAAAGAATTTTATCTAGCTTTTCAGATCATTTTGAAAACCTTTTTGAGATATTTGAAATATCTTCTTTCAAAAAGATGTTTTGCTTCGAAAGAGAGTCTTCATTTTCTTTCAAAACAACAAAACTTTTGTCTAGATTTTCAAATTTTTCTTTCCAAGAAATTTCCTGTTGCTTCGGTTTGGAATTTTCTTTTTTTTTTTTTCAGTTCGGAAATTATTTTAAGAGATAACTTGAGACTAAGACAGAGTTCATCAATATACTTTGAAACTTTAGTAGGAATTTTAGAATTACTAACCTCGATTTCTTTATCTAAATCTGAGTCTAAATCAATTTCAGAGTCTAAGTCTGATTCTGAATTTGCCATTAAACAGATGTTGGCATATTCTTCATCACTCTCTTCACATTCGGTGTTGCTCCATGTCTCTGATTTGAGAGCCTTTTTGAATTTCTCTATTTTTCCTTTCTTCTTGTTCAACAGAGGACAGTTGGGTATGAGACGCCCCTTTTTCTTACATTCGAAACAAATCACATCTTTGTTGGTCTCATTGTCTTCAGTTGATTTATTCTGAAGTCTTTGAGTACTTTCTTTCCTCCAGTTGAACTTTCTCCCTTTTCTGTTCAACTTTCTGAACTTCCTAATCATTAGTGCTAGCTCTTCATCATCCAGGTCATCTTCTGAATTTGTATCATCAGAATCATCATTAGATTTTAAAGCAATTAACTTCTTATCTTTGGGATCTTCTTGCTCATTGATTTGCTCCACTTCATAAGATTGAAGTGTCCCTACAAGTTCGTCAACCGAGAGAGGCATGATTCTTTGGGTTTCTCTTATTGAAATCTTTATGTGATTCCAATCTTTGGAGAGTCCTCATAGCAATTTGTTGACTTTCATTTGTCCAGAAATTGGCTATCCATGATATGTTAGACTGTTTACAATTTCTGTGAAATGACTGAACATATCGATAATGGATTCTCCCGGCTTCATATTGAAGGCTTCATACTGTCCAAGTAGAATGTTGATCTTTATTTCTTTAACTCGATCAGTTTCTTCATAGGTAACATGCAACCTGTCCCAGACTTCTTTTGCTATTTCACAAGATGAAATTCTGTTATATTCAATAGGAGATAAAGCATAATATAAGGAATAAATGGCTTTAGCATCAAGATCTTGTCTCTTGATTATTTCTGTTTGTGTCATTTTGCCAGCATCCTCAATTTCCTTTCCTCTTCTGAAGTTGATATGACTTTAGGAATAATTCATTTTCCTACCACATCCCATTCTAGGGGATCTTTCGATCTTACGAATGTCTTCATCTTGTTCTTCCATACGTTGTATTCATTTCCATCAAAGTAAGGAGGTTTGGTATTGCTAACCTTCAACCAATCCTGGAGCCAAAATACTAGCCATAGATCTTTCGGTTTAGAAGTAAAGCACTTCAATAAATAAGCACACATGCTCTGATACCAATTGAAAGGGCTATTGAGAACCCCTAGAGGGGGTGAATATGTGTAAATAAAATTTTTCGCAAGACTTAATGAAAGTGATTTTTCTTTTACAGAATGTTAGACAATAGGCGTATTTTAACTTTAATCAAATAGACAATCAATAAATGAAAGTAAGGAGTTCAGGGATAAGAGAATATGAACACATAGTTTATAGTAGTTCGGCTTAGGTAAAGCCTACGTCCACTCTCCTCACTGACAGCCTATTTGCTGGATTCCACTAAGTATCAAAAGAGATGTTATAGCTCATGATCTTGACTATCACAGTGATGAGTCTTCTATCGAACTCTCACACAGTCTCATTGAAAATTTCTGTCTTTTATATACAAGACTTAGCTCAATAAATGACAAAGTGAGAGACTAGAAAGCTTCAGACTTTGGAATTCTCTATCAAGCATCGTATTGAACAACTAAAGAGTTGATTCTTAAATACTCCTTCATGCCTTCTTGACCGTTGGCACTTTCCAAAGGAATTCTTCCAATCTACCCATTAGACAGAATCAATTAAGGTGATCTCAAGTCGTTAGATAATTTGTGTTGAAAGCTCGTCAATCCTGTTCACCCATATAAATCAGGATCTTGAGTTTCCATAAGTAGAACCTTCCAAGTTTAGTTTGCCTTTCAATGATCTTCATATCGGAGTAGTTTCCAATAAGAATAATCAATCAAGTTGGTGTGAAATCCAGCTATAAGGTTCTCCAATAATCATACAAAGCAAAATCTTGAAGATAATCTTGCATCTGGATAATAATCTTGCATTTGGATAAGTCTTCATATTTCAGTCTAGAACTATCAGTGAGGATAAACTTCGAGACTTAAAATCTGGTGGTCTATTGGTCTGCGGACTTTGATGATAAAGTCTTGAAATCTTCAGATATAGACTTGGAAAGGTTTTGTCAACTTCAAAACAATAAAGGCGTTTTCTCTAACATCATCCTATGATAAGGAAGAATGAAGAAATTTTTTGGAAGATGAGATGGAGTCTATGAGGGCATATGATGTCTAGGACTTGGTTGATCTACCACCCCATCACAAGGCCATTGGGAATAAATGGGTCTTCAAGATTAAGCGAAGAGTGGATGGATCCATTGAAAAGTATAAGGCTCGTCTTTTGGTGAAAGGTTATATTCAACAAGAGGGTATAGACTGTCACACCCCGATCCTCGAGCGTCCACTCATCCCTCACCTGGTCGATTAAATAACGACACCCCAAGACGCATCACTGGCTCTTTTATTTTAATACGCAAGTGGAAGCATATAAATAATCCCCAAACAATAAAACAATGTGATAGAAAAGTAGGGCCATATTTTTGAAACCTGAAAAACCACAACCATACTTTTATACAAAGCAAACCTCATAGTATGTATTACAATACTATTCATAAAAGTCTGATCTATCACACATCAGTTCACAACTCGGGGTTTCCAAAACAGGGTGGGGTCTTAGTCCTCATTCGGGTTGTACTCCGAATCCTCTTTAAGGGGTCCTCTTCTAGCTCCTCCTCAGTTCTTCTTTAGGGTCCTCCAACTCCGAATCCACTTCGGTTCCTCCTCTTCAGGACTCCTCCTCGGGTTCCTCTTCTTGCTCAACAATCTCCCCTTCCTCCTCGCTCCAACTGGAGTCCACGGCTGAGTACACAATCGTATCCGAATCGCTTTCCAGTTTGGGATCCTTGGCATCGATCACCGCTCCATCCTTGGGATCTGCAGTCCCCTTCCCGAATGCTTACTCTAAGATGTACAAAGGTACATCGCCCTCCTATATAGGACCCTCCCTTCACCCATCATCGTAATGATGATACTACGACTAGTACTTGTGGGGCCTTTTCTGGGGTTTTCCACATCAACCCAAATAGTGGACTTAACTAGTACGTACTCCAGTCCTTCGGGGTGGTGGTGTATAGGGATGTGGTAACCTATCTTTGTAATCTCCTCAGGGATGCCATAGTGTGTGGGAGGAGGTGGAGGTGCTACCATTTAGGGGCTTGAAATGTTATCCCATAACGGAGTATGACGACGTCTCAATGAATTCTACCCCCTAAGACTCGATTAAAGGCCAATACGCCATAAGGGCTGCCTATGTATAACACGGGTCAGAGGACTTACCTTGACCTCAAATTCCACCTGAAATTCAACACGTTCTAATAAGCACCCAATCATTTACCATAGATTGAAACATCGATCAATTGTCCTAGTCGATTACATGTCAATCAGACCACTCCCTAGCGATTCCATTCAATACTATCTATTAATCTAATCAACATCCAAGATTCCTTAATCAAAGTGAAATATAGATAGTACTATCATATCTACAAATGACATATAGAGCCATCGAGCGAGCAGGCATAACATTCCATTTCCAATACGACATATAGAGACATTGAGCCGTTATAGCATATCTGTGCATAACGTTCCATCTCCAAGACGACATATAGAGTCATCGAGCCGTTATAACACACCGTTGGGTCATATCGTTCTATCTTCAAGATGACATATAGAATCACCAAGTCGGTATATAAGCAATTCCTTCTCAAGATGACATGAAAGTCATCGAGCTGTTAAATCATACTGTCCTATCGACTAGATGACATATGGAGTCACCGAACTAGTATACACACAATTCTTTCTCAAGATGACAAGAGAGTCATCGAGCTATAATAGTATAACGTCCATTATCCATATTATATACAAATCATCGAGCCGTTATAGTATTTTTGTTCCGAAAACACAATCAATTTTACCCTTTTTATCATACTTGATAAAGGTACACGTGTGTGCGTATACGGCCAGCCTTAGCCAAAATACAAGGTTTTCACTTTTGAAACTCCCGCTATTTTCAGCAGTCCCAAAATAAATTTTTGGCATTGTTCATTGATGCCCGATAATTATCCAATTAATTACCAAAATTTATTAATTTAGGAAATAAATCTTAAAATCACAATTAAATCAATTCAGCACAAATTAATGCTCAAATAAATAAACAAAGAGTATCGCTGCAATTAGCATAAAATTCCGGTCACTGACTATCTTGGTCTAATTTTTGAAAAATAAATAAATAATTAACCAATTACGAAAATTAATTATTAAATAGCAATAAATCCAACTTACACCCGTAATGCCTAATTGGACGTCGAAACGGACCCGAAAAATTTCTGAGGTTCGTTCAATAATTAGTAGAACATATTTACTTGCTAATTGCTACAACTAACCATCTAACATGCATTGGTAAATCACTATTTCAATTACTCTAATCTAATCTATCCACCTAATCACACTTAATTAAACATAATCAATCCCTAAGCATAATTAGTCTACTAAGCAAGGATTAATAAGTTAAACTCACTTGTTTGATTAGCGGGTCGGTGCAAATTGACGGGAACGTCGTGGGGCTCAACTTTCCTCAAGGCGGGCCAAGCTTTCGAGACTCGGAACCACCTCAAATCAGGCCTTGAAGATGGACGGAAACCTACCAACTTCTCCTTTGTTCTTGGCTGCAAACGAAGAAAATAAAGGCTGAACAAGGCAAGCAAGATTGGTGAAGGCAATGGCAAGGCCGATCGGCCAACAACATGGGCTCACAAGGTGGTCGAAGGGGACTCACGGTGGCCTGAGCTGCTCGGGACAGCCCTAGGACGCACAAACAAAGGTGGAGATGCGGCTGGGACAGCGAGAGGCGCGACAGGCTGGCGAACGTGTGAAGGGCACTCGCACGGGTGGCAGGATGGTGTTCCGGCGACGGTGGCTGCGTGCGACGGCTTGAGGGCAGTCCGGTGGCCTTGCTGCTCCTTCTCCGGCTTGCTGGTGTGCGAAATGAAAGAGATGGAGAGGGAAGGCTGTGGCATCCGAGAATTCCAACTATACCAATTAAGTATATATGGAACAAGAGAGGAATTTGGACATTGGTCAATTTAAATTTTGTACCAAAAGGATGGAATTCGGTCTTTCGTAAGGAATATTCGTGCTGAAATTTAAAGAATAAGATTTTTTTATGAGGGTGTTTGACGGCACGCAAGAATTTCGATTATATCATTGTATATGAAGCAATTTGATTATGGGATATTAAATTAATTTTGGTGGGAACCAAACGCTTAATAAAAAAAAAGAGCCCCCAAGAATGTCGACAGGACCGAAAAGGGGGGGGATGCCATTCAACACTTGTCTTTGATTGCCTCCACTTGTTCTTTCTTTGAAGCCACTTGTCCATTGCAGCTTCAATCATTAAAATTTCTACATGAAAAAAGGTGATTAATTGTTAATGAAAGAACAAAAAGGGGAGGGGGTTTCGGAATTGAAGGGCAGAGAGAGAAAGGGAGTGAACCGAGCAAGTGAGAGAGGGAGAGAGGGTCGAGTGAGAGACCAAAAGAGAGGGTGAGCAGGCATACAGGCGTGAGCCGCGAGGGAGGAAGAGGAGGATCGCCTTCCGCTATGTCCGTGCTGCCGCCGTCAACGCCGCCGGTCCCCATCGCGGTCGGGCCAAGCCGCGATTCCCGAACCCCTGATTTTGGCCAGCAATCGAGTAGAAAGGTTTAAGGCAAGTAGAAGTTCTTCAATCTATGTTTTGCTTACTGTTATTATCTAGTGAAGAGTTGGTAGATGTGAGAAAGGTGGACTTTTAGAGCTGCATGTTGGATTTTGGACATGTAAGATGAAGCTAGATCAAGAAAACTAGGTAAAAACAGGGCATGCATTGTGGATTTCGAATTTTGAGATGGAAAAAGAATTTAAAGATCTGACTATGGAGGCTTTTTGGAAGTGATAAGGCTGTGTTATAGTGTAATAAACTTGTATACATTTGATTGTGGACGTTGGAGGTCGAAATTCAAGGAGTAGGAAAAATTCTCGTTAGATTAGTGGACTGTTTTGTAAAGGACAGTGTGACCCTCGGTGAATTTTTTATTTTTCTGTAATTTTCTAGCCAAAATTTGACTTCGATTTCTTAATGAAGGTTGGAGAGTACATCTGTAGGTATAACATATCAAAAATTTATGGTAAATGGACAATATTTTATTGATGAAATGATTTTTTTTATGAAAATGCTAAATCTGGAAATTTTACAGAAACTTTAGCTAGAAATACCGAAATTTTTACTCTCGATACGTATGGAATTTGACTTGGTGTTCTTCATGAAACTTGTTCTTTTAGGCCTTATGGATAACGTGTAAAAGTTTCATAATTTTCGGAGTCTATTTAGTATTTATTTCAAATTTTTTACCAGAACTGTGCATTGTAAAAATCGGGCTATTCTGTTCTCGAATTTTTCACAAAGTGTCCGAGGTGAATGTGTTTCGAATGGCTATGTGATATGATGGTATTGGCTGTGGATATTTGTGCAATATTGAGATGTGTTAGAGGGTCCATGAGACGTCTTGTTTTAGCATTTGAAAATGTTTTTGTAAATTAAAATGCTAAATTGTTACCGTTGAATGCTCGGGTCAATGATGCCCTGGGAGTCGGGATGCCCAAAGGATCGAATCAGTCGATGCCTTGTGGATGCCCGGTGGCCCTAAGTGGCTGAATGCCGGAGGTTTTTCCTCGGGAGTTTTGGGATGCCCGGTTGTATGCTAGTCGGTACGTAAATCCGGAGGGCCAAGATAACCATTTTCATGGTGAGTCTCGGAGGTTGTTCCTCATGATGCCAGGTGGGATACGAGATGCCTGGAGGCGTGATTTGCTCTAGATGCCCGGTGGCCCTAAGTGGCTGAATGCCGGAGGCTTTCGCGATGCCAGGGTGGATGCGAATGCTCGGAGGGATGCAAACATTGGTCCTCCGGGGGATGAAACCTTTTGAATGATAAATGATAATTCTACTAAGTGTATGTGTAGTCTGGTTATAGAACTAAGTTGTATGGTATGGAATGGAACATGTCATTACAATTTGGCCCTATGATCGGGACTTGTGTAACTAGACATGATGCATCTTGATAGTTTTGAAATTGTACTTGTCATTACATTAAATATATTATGATTTTGATGCATATCTATTCTTCAATTACCTGTTCTTGATCTATCTGACATGAATCTAGATATTGATGGGACTGCATTATAT